>JAITYT010001919.1:100227-188016 GCA_025433975.1 Liostenogaster flavolineata | reverse complement strand
GGTAACCTGGCGCGCGCCCAAGCGGTCGTCCCTACAATCTCTGACGACGTGCGCGCCACCTAGGAACGACTGTGCTGCCACAAGTATCACCACTTCACATTGTCCGTCTTCTCTCTACCAACCTTATCGTAGAAATATTGGTTATTCCTAGGCCTTCCCTGGATAGATAACTAGCATCCTTCACACATGTAGAACATGAAGACTCGGCATCTATCGTAATGGTAAAAAACAATAAGAAACTGATATCTAAATAACGGATATTATTTAAAACAGTGTCACGGGGTTGAGATAGACAATTTGCAGCTTTTTTGAATATGTAGCTACCGAACATTGATTCAGAAATATCTCAATGTAAAATTGGTTCTTAATCTAGGCTTAATTTCTTAATCTGTGGATCCGACTTTACCTAAGCAATTCCCTTTCCTGATCAACAGATGGTAACGGATGACAAAAAATTGTGAGGGTCCGCCACTACGTGGCGCTCATGGTATCGACCTGTGAACCCGCCTTTATGCGCGAACCAATAGGGACGCGCCGTCGTGGCGCGCTTAGTCTCGTCCACCTTCTCCACCTCGACGGTACTCGTGTTCCGAGTCGCGAAGGCGACTGTCATTTTTTTCCTCGGTTTCCTCAATTGTTCGCTGGCCGGCGCATGGCCTGTGCGTAAAACAAAGTGTGTTACTCCGCCATTTCTTTCTGTCTTGAGTTCTCGACTCTTGTTCCTCGAAGCAGTCCACATCCTCATTTGAGAAAGCGCTTATACGCGTATACTGGTTGCGTCAATTTTGAATTGATATCCGCGGGCTTCGCCAAGTGGTCGAACACCTGCGCGGTCGGTAATCACGTGGTCGTAATTCATTAGTGGTCGACCCTCTCGTGGACAAGTCCGATAAGATTGTGATTCTTACATTCTCGTCGCGACAGCAAAAGGTCAATTAAAAAAATATAGGAATTTATTTCTCCTTCGTTTAACAAAGTATAAATGTATAAGAATAGCAACATATAATTCATGTTTCTTTTTATATTTATCTTGTATTAATATCTAAAACTTAATTAAAATATTCATTTCGCCATGTAATACATTATAAAAAAATATGCCGATTGAAATACTTCAAAGTTTTAATTCTAAGGGATTCTCTTTTAATTCTGCATTTATTACCTTAGATATATCATCTACGACACTAGATGCACCGATTCTAAATAAATTTTTATTCAACCAAGAATCATCTAGTTCCTCTTTGACTAAAATCATCCATTCCAATGCATCTGTCGCTGTTTTAATGCCTCCAGCGGGTTTGAAACCAACCTAAAAATAAATCGAATTTACAATTCAAGAAATTTAATTTTACCCAGGATCGTTTGTACCTTTCTTTCTGCCCATTTGTAGTAATTTTTTATAGCTTTACACATTACTATTCCAGCAGGTAATGTTGCATTAATAACTTCTTTTCCTGTAGATGTTTTAATAAAATCTGTACCTGCCATCATAGCTATCATAGACGCTTTATATATATTTTCTAATGTAGACAATTCTCCCGTAGCGAGTATTGTTTTCATACATGTTGTACCACAGGCTTTACGGATTAGACATAATTCTTCATAAAGATTTTTCCAATTGTGAGTTAAAGCCAACGGTCTATTGATTACAACGTCAATTTCTGTAGCACCGTTTTGAACAGCGTAATGTATTTCACTAAGCCGTGTTTCTAAAGGATATTGCCCAGATGGAAAACCTCCAGCTACTACTCGTAAAAACATCATCTATAAGTAATCTTATAAATAAATTGTTAAAAGATATGGTGAAACGATACTTTACCACTAGCTACCGAAATATTATGACTTATGTCAGAATTTTGTAAAGCAGACACTGCATCTTGTATTCTTGCTGGATATACACATACAGCTGCAGTATGTAACGGTTCGTTCCAAGTAAACTCAAGATTTTTTATAGGTTTTAGAGCCTTTAAAAATTAGTCAATTAGTTGCGTCATAAGAAATTACATGTGTTGTATAGTCTACCTTAGCACAAATCGCTCGAACAGTAATTGCCGTATCAGCGCCACTTAAAGTTGTCAAATCAGTTAAACTTATTGCTTTCAGCAGCCAAGGAATTTTATCTGACTTCTTCAACGTGCTTGCTTTTAGACGAATTTGATCGATTTTTTTAATTATTTCTTCCTCATTAATAGAAATATCCAGTAATTCTAAAATGATAAAAATGTTATAACAATACTTAATACGTAAAATGATGTTTTGAAAAATACTTTTATTTACCAAATGATAATTTTTGTTGGTTACTAGCAGAAATTTTTAAAGATGTTTCAGTCATTGTTCAAATGATATAACGGACTAATAATTAGTGAAACGATTTACTGTCGAATGTGGTATTGGATTCTGATTAAATATCATTTTACTGATATCATCGCTGATAAAAGTAAATTCGTGCTTGGAAGAGTGAAAAATTTCCCGGCGCTGTTGCCATATTTTCTTAAAAGAAATCGTTTTACATAATACATATAAAAAGATAAATTTCTTGTTTTTATGATCCCTTATAACTACAGGAGATCTATATTGCGCCATTATAAAAAGCGTAGTGATCAAATATTTCTGAAATTATTCAAAATATTTAAAAATACTTCTTTTATACCTTGTTATAAAATTTGAATATATGCATGTGTGCTTACAGTATCGTTCAAACGACTAGATCGATGAAATTTTAATTTTTAATAAAAATTAAAATTTACTTCGCGAAACTTGTTACTTTAACTCAACAAAACCTTTTAAAATAGTGATTACTTCAAATATTATTAAAGGTACAGATTACTTTCATTTTCCACATTTTTTTTTAAATTAGAATCTTCGAATAATTGATTTTTTTTAAATTGAAACTATTTTTAATTTTCATTATTTCATATAAAAGATAGGTTTAGATATTTAATCGTATGTTTTTTGAAATATTAGTTCAATTATATTTCATTTATTTATTTTATTATTTATATATTATTATATTATTTTATTACATCTAAGAAGTTCTTTGTTTTATAGAAAATATATAATATATATTAAATTGTAATAATTTATAACATAAAAGGAATAGATTTTTCTATTCAAATAAATATGTACATTCATAAAATGTATTATAAACAGAACATTTATGTTCCTCTTTATATTTTCATTACCTTATATGTCTGAGCAGTTATTATACAAATTATAAATAAGTAACTCATATCATGAATAGGTTTAATATAAATTTCATTTATTTTTGAATAAAATTAAATTTGATATTCCAATATATTTGAAAATAAAAGTGATTATAGTGCTATACATTGTTAAAATATAATATAACATAATTTTTATTGAATCAGGTACTATACTTCAATTTAAATAATAAAATAATGTGTTAATAATAAATAACATACTATGAAAATTTAAACTATCATAATTTGAGCTAAGTTAAAGTTATTATTATCTATAATTCTCCCATGTACTCCAATATTGTGCGGTTTGCATTTCAGCAAGTCGAGATATAGTACGGTCAAAAGCAAAAAGTTCTTCTTCCCCGGTGAAAATATTAGATTTATGATCATCCTATAAATATTTGTAAATATTAATATGATTATTTCTTATATAAAAACACGTACAATATTACATACAGAGCCATGTGAAATTCTCAAATCGTCCATCAGCATTCTCTTTTCATCCGAATATTCTTCGATACCTTCTGCTACGAATAATTGGGTATGAGGTACATCAGCAGTTATGATAACTCTTACCTAAAACCAAAAGAATTTGATACAGAGAATAAACTACATTTCGTAAAATTACGATTTAAAAACTGCATATACTCTAAATATTACCTTGCAATCATACAATGTATCGATAAGTGTAATAAATCGTCTAGCTTGAGACTTCAATCGCAGATTCAATTGCGGAATATCTCTTATTATTATAGTGTGAAAAGCTTGACTCAGTTCTAAATAATCACTGGCTCCAAGAGGCTATAAATAAATACCAACAAAGAAAAACATCAAATATAATGAAATAATGCTAAAAATTAATTACAAAGAAAAAAATTATTTAATTAATACTTACTCTGTCACACAATTCATCGAATGTCGAATCAAGAACTTGACCACATGTTTTCTGAAAATTTACATTGCGGCCTTTTATGGAAATTGTGCGTGCTCTTACTATGTCATTTTCCTTCGAGCATAAGTATTTGAAGAGATTATCTACCTCGGATATCGTATCTGTCTCTTTTCTTTAAAAAATTAAGTTCATTAATTTATTGCCCATAATTTATTTACCAATCCTATTTAAATTCACATCAAATTACATAAAATATATCTTATTGCTTCCAGGTCCACTTCTTAGTCTGTAATCCACACCAGAATCCAAAGAATTTATGATACAATGATCCTTCAAAACTTTTATAAATGGTAAAAAGTTTCCTCTTTGAAGGCCATTTTTATATAAATCATCTGGTGGTCTATTGCTAGTTGCAACTATTATTGTACCGTTATTAAAAAGTTCAGTAAATAGTCGTTTTAATATCATAGCATCTGCTATGTCTGTTACCTGCAAAAAAAATATATATATATATAATTTCATATTATAACTAAATATACTTTATAACAAAATATTAAAATATGTATAACATTTAAGAAGTATACCTGAAATTCATCAAAACAAAGTAACCATGCTTCTGAGGTAATCGCTGCTGCTACCGGTGATATCGGATCAAAAGGTTGAAGCTTAGTACTTTTTGTATCTCTTACTATAGTTTTCTTAACCTCATGAATTTTACTGTGTACATTCAACATGAACGAATGAAAATGAACTCTTTTCTTATTTTCCATCTAAAAAGTTAATAACGGTATAATTTCATTTACATATATATATATGCATTTTTAATTTGTACTGCATATGGAAAGCCATTATACCTTTATTATATTGCTTCATTAATTTATTGTATATTATTCCATTGGTATAAGTAGTATAATTCTTCCTTGCAGTAATCTTTTTACATTCTTCAATTATTCTGAAAAAACATTGTACATTCATCACAAGAGCTTTCAATATATTTTGGCTCCCCATGTGCAATACTTAAATAGGATATAAATCATAATACCTGACAACAATCATAAAAGATATCCATTAACATTGTTTTACCACCACCAACTGCACCGTAAAGATATAAACCTTTCGGAGGTGGTTCCTTTTTCCATCCTAACCATTTTCCCAGTATTTTAAATTGATTTGGCTGATACTTGTGTATCTTCTCATGTATACTTTGCAGAGTTTTAGCTACTTCCACTTGATGATTATCACCGATTAATTCACCTTTATTTATTTTATCCTTTAAAATTTCTACTGGACTATTTGAAACATCTAATTTAATTTCTTGACTGTATTTACAATATTGAATAAAAAAAATAGGTCGGATTCGTGTACATAATTGTGGAAGATAATTTATAGAAACAAATTTGTTGTTAAATAAATTAATCATTATTGAAGTAATCTTTTTAAAATAAAAATTTATAAATTACAGAAAAGCATAATTTTGTAATCGGTTATTATACAATTATCGTGTCGTCATTGTGCAATAAAAATCATGCTTTTAAATCGATTAATTAAATACATGTGTCTGACGTTAAAAATTATAAACGAGTACAACTTTAATGATACACTAAAATATATTTATATCGTCGGACAAATATTGAATATTATAAGCAATAGAAATTAGAGACAATGCGATATCAAATACAAATTTATATATATATATATTAAAAGAATATTATACGAATTTATTTACAATTAAACTGTCGTTCACGTTCAACTTAGGAAGGACAACCTTGAATACTATATGTAGATTCGAAAGCAAAAGTCTTACGTCACAAATATTGTCTAATATTTACGATACCTGTATTAATTCTATCGCATTTATTAAAGTATCTAAGATAAAATAAAATTGTTGACTCATATACTTTTTTATCTATTTTTAAAAATTTAAGTAACACATTTTCAAATTTTTGTCAGTACATCTAATTATGACGCAAGAGGTTAAAAAAACTCATATAAGGCAATACTATTCTATAACTGAATAGAATTTTAAATAAAGTTTAAAAGCTGACGTAACTTTGGTAGGGTGCAATATAAGTGTGCACGAAACTAATTATTTCGAATCCCGATATTTTATCTCATTGATCCAAAAATTCTAATATTAAACGCAAAGCTAATCACAAAATTGAGCATATACGTATGTTTGATGTAGGCTTTTTAAATAACGGAGTGATAACAATTCTTTCTTGTTTAATTTTTCTATTTCTGTGGTATGCTTTTTTCATTTAAAAACAGGAATTGAATTAAATAAGAGTAAATTACATCGTATTTCTTTGTGCATTTACAACTGTTTGCAGATGTCTTGCTATTGTTTCGGTTATTTTTTTTCTTGACATCTATTTTATTCCTGATATAATTTTTTAATTGGATTTTTAAGTCTTTCCATAAGTAGGGTGTTCTACCTAATTCTTACATACAAAAGATACAAAAATATAACATTATGTAAATAATCTTATATATAGACTATATTGTTTAAAATTTTAAACAATTTATTTATGTACATTGTACATCAGCACAAAATTAATTAATACAGGTATTACAATATAATACATCTCAATTAATATTTTATACTGACACAGCCTTTAAAATATTAACATTAAAAAGTAAAATTTTAATAATAGGAATGTAATGCATGGTACGTGATAAAGTTTAATATAAATTGTTACATGATCTATATATAAAGAGTAAAATTATATCAAACATGTTGAATGCCACTGAAATCTGTCAGTACAAGCCAGAACCAAGAAGTCATTGAAATAACGTTATCGTAATTATCAAGTAAAAAGTCACAAAATATTGTTCAATAATGAATAAAACGGATCTGCAGTTGACATGATATTTTAATGATCAGTGATCGCCACAGCTTGATGTACAAATACAGTGCCAATCGCCAAAGCACTTAACGTGTTAATCACTATGATATATTTTGGAACCGTATGTAGATGTATAAGTAGGCGTTCTTCGTTTGTCTAGACCGATCCCTTCTCTGGTTGCATAATAACGTCTTTCGATAACTTTATCAAAAAATCTGCTGAGTTTGACGGAGGAACTCGAACCGGCAGCTAATGCCCTTACTTGGCAACAATCCTATAAATATTATGAAAATATCTTACAATCCTGTGCACAAAATCTAAAGAAATTTAATTTACCAAAAATATTTCATCTGCACCACATTCTTCAGCGATTGTTGAAGTACGTCTATGCACACTTGATCTCACTTCTTCTACTAAGTCCAATTTTGTACCAACGACTAAAATTGGTATCTGAAATTATATTATTAATCCAATTAATCGTATTAACGTTACGAAATAGTTACCTGTGTTGATCCGACAAATTTTTCTGGATCAAAATCATCAAATAATTTGGATTTTGAACAATTTCCATCCTTACTCAGTACCTCTTGTAACCATTTTTGTAAATTTTGTTGTGATTTTCTATTTGTTAAATCATGAACCAATATAATACCTACAAATTCAGTACTAAATTAGTTTATAAATTGCATTGTTAAATTTAATTTCATTATATTTGTCAATTATGCTACGTAATATACAATTTTACTGTTTGTAGAATTTATACCGTTTGTTGGACTATAAAAGACTGATCTTGTATTTTGATGATTTTGACTTCCACCAACATCCCATAATTCAATAAAATATCTTCTTTGATTTGGTGTTCCTTCTTTGTATTCATGTAATTTAACTTCGACTGAACATCCTATCGTCCAAGAAGGATTACTTATGGGTTGTTGTTGACATATTAAATGTGTTAATGATGTTTTACCTACACCTATAAAACAAGTAAATAGTATTTACTAATAAATTACGTAATTGTTTAATATTATTATTAAATAAATAATTATATAAGTCACAATAAAGTCAAATATATAATTGACAAATTAATAGCGATAAATACAAAATATTATATTAATCACAATTATTTCAAAAGTCATTCTTCGTTATAAAAATTATTTTAAAATAATAATATTTATTTACTTACCGGAATCTCCAACAACAATGATTTTAACTTTATCAATTGCTGCCATTAATAATTTGTTTGTTGTACTATATATTTAGTTACAGATATGGTACTTCTTATTTGTCAGATTATTTAGTGAATTCGTAATGTGGAAACGTAACCTAGAAAAATAGCACGATAATAAACAAGTTTCTTCCGCGTAACTACGAAGATAATATGATAATTAATGTTAAACTATTGTCATAATGATTCATTTAATCTTTTTGTCACACTTATTACTACATATATATACAGAAAATCATTAATTACTTTTTATTTAAGTACATCTGCTATTTATATTATTGTATCAATAGCAGGAAGTTTTAAGGTTATTATTCCTATGTTATTCGTAAATTAGAATATAATAATATTACGTATGTAAAATATTAAATTAGTTTACAGAAGTAAAATTATTAATAACAATTATAAAACGAGAGTAATTTTCATAATTTGTTTTATTTAATTTTAATTATTTTGCCATTACTTACTGCTCGTTCTGTGTACGTGTGCATATACATTATAAATCAGAAAATACTTCCAGTGTAAATATCTTAATAAAATAATTGTATTATAATACAATATGAGTGCCGAAGAAAGGCTTGTTACGGAAGTTCCTAGCAGTTTAAAACAATTGGCTCGTCTTGTTGTACGAGGATTTTATACAATAGAAGATGCTTTAATCGTGGATATGTTAGTTAGAAATCCGTGTAAGTATATTATGTATGATATAATATATTATTTTCCAGATATATATGGTAGTATAACATAAAATAATATACACATGGTGTACATAATTTTCTATGATTGTATTTATATTACATATAATTACAATATTTTATATATGTATATTATTTATCTGTGCTATTACTTCATATTTTTTATTTCTATAAGGACATTTTTAACATTAAATAGGCATGAAAGAAGATGACATTTGTGAATTACTAAAATTTGAACGCAAGATGTTAAGAGCCAGGATATCGACATTGAGGAATGATAAATTCATACAAGTTCGTTTGAAGATGGAAACTGGGTCAGATGGAAAGGCACAAAAAGTCAACTATTATTTTATTAATTATAAGGTAATTACCTTATTATTATATTAGTATCATTGCATTATATTTGGTAATGTAGTACCAGTGACCAGAGTACCTCGAGTATCATAAAAACCAATAAATTAAATACCTTCTATATCTACTTCTAAATTTATTTTAGACTTTTGTAAATGTAGTGAAATATAAGTTAGATTTAATGAGGAAACGAATGGAGACTGAAGAACGTGATGCCACTAGTAGAGCTAGTTTTAAATGTACCAATTGTTTAAAAACGTTCACAGATCTTGAAGTAAGTTATAAAACGAATACGATACAGAATATTAAATATATATGCATTACAAAATTACTTCTTCTTTATTGTGCAGGCAGATCAATTATTTGATATGGTGACTGGTGAATTTAGATGTACATACTGCCGTGAAGTAGTCGAAGAAGATCAATCTGCTCTTCCAAAAAAGGATTCTAGATTATTATTAGCCAAATTTAACGAGCAATTAGAACCTTTATATATTTTATTGAGGGAAGTTGAGGGAATCAAATTAGCACCCGAAATACTAGAACCAGAACCAGTTGACATTAACACAATTCGAGGGTATATATCCAGTATAATCTTGCATTTATGGCTTTGTATATACGAGTATAACCTTTTTACACTTGTCTTTTTATCAGCATTGATACTAGGAAACCAAGTAGTTTGAGAGCACCTAGTGAACAATGGTCTGGTGAAGCAACAAGAGCATCAGGTTTTATGGTCGAAGACACAAGAGTTGATGTCACAATTGGAGATGAATCTTCCGATGATAATGCAGCAAATCGTAGAAAGGAAAGACCTATTTGGATGATGGAAAGTACAGTTCTCAATTCCGATGGCTCGCAAGTACGTGCGATTTATTTTGTTTATATTGTTCTTTTATGCTTCAAACATTTAAAAATGATTCTTTTTAATTAGAACGATGGAATTGCTATGCAAGAGAACATTTTGGACAAGGCTGCAGCTACTGCTACAAATACAACTACAACAAATACCAAACAAGGGGAAGATATTATGTCAGTTTTGCTGGCACATGAGAAAAAGGGAGGGACCAATTCTGTAGCTGCTGTAAAGGCAGTATTACCTCAAGAATCTAGCGACAGTAGTGATAATGAAGAAAATATGGAGATGCAAACTATCGATACAGGTAAACCGTTTTTTAAAGTTATATATAAAAGAATTGAAGTAACAAAACATTTTTTTTTATTAAATACAGGTGAAATAGATGCACTGGAATCGGAAGATGATGATCTTATACCGACAGTTAGTGTTGGTGGAAAAACAGTTGGTATCACGGATGTTAACGACGCGTTAATTGCAGAAATGACACCCGTGGAAAAGGAAGCTTATATTCAAGTGTATCAGGAATATTATTCTCATATGTATGATTAAACAAAGAATGATCAGCATCGTTATAAGAATGCGTATATATAATGATGCATTGAAAGACTGATGCATTCAAAATTATATTATATGTAATATTTTGTATAGCAAGAATAATACAAGATACTTTCTGGGATTGGTATTGTATTTTCAGTCTAATACAGATATTTAGGATAATTTTATACACATAAACTTTACTATTATTATGTCGTTACAGAAAGTATTTGTTATTCATATATTTTTTGAAATAAAATAAAACGAACCTGTCAAAATGATCGTATTCAATGTATATGAAAAGTTACCTCGCAAAGATAAATAGGGAAATATTTTCTGGGTTATTCTTCGAATTAAATCATAAAAGAATTGCATAATCGAGATATATTTTTGAAAAGATCAATAAGAAGCAATTTATAAATTTATAATTTCAATGCTGACAGATTATTTAATCGAAATAATTCGCAAAGTAAAATTGGTCTCGACTAAAAAATGTTTGCTTTGTTGAATGGTACTATTCGATAACAAGAATAACTGAGAAATGATATATTACATATATACATATGTAAAATATTTGGGAAAAAAAACTATATAGTTAAACTGCTAGGCGAAAGAAAAAAGGGTATAAATGCATCAAAAATAGTACGATCATATTTTAGAAATAAAATTATATTCATGTGACATGATTGTAAATACATATGCAGCAAAACATTAGTTACATAATTGTTCTTTACAATATTATCATGATTATGATAAAACAGCAATAAGAATGTCAGCAGTTTGTAAGTCCATGTTTTTGAATATACCTTTCCCTAGCTTCTGCTATCATTTTAGCTTTTCTTTCCTGGAATGAAGAAATACCAAGATAATTATTGTCTTTTATGACATTTGTTTGTAATTTGTTCGCTGGCGTTGCAGATGCTGTCGATGGATTTTCTTCCGGAGTATAAGTAACTATGCCATCCAATATATTGGCAATTGTGATATCCACATTCCTGGTTTTTACTAAAATCATAACATTGCGTGAATTATTATTAGAAATATTATATAATGCAGAAATAATATTATAAATATAAAAGAAGGATATACGTATTTCATGAGTTATTTTTAATATACATAAATATAGAATATTTACTTACAAAGATCTTTTAAAATGACATTATGGGGAACCAGAGGAAGCACTTCACTGACTTGTCGTGCCATTCTTTGTATTTCTAGGCTATGTATTACTTGAGAATTTTGCGAACCTCTCCTAGGAAGTCTTCTACTATATGTTTTTTCCATGATACAACGTTTTTCAAATTCCGCTTTATCGGATACAGTGTGAGAACTTGTTTTAAGTCCAAGAGCACCTGCTATATCTTTTTCAACTTCTCTCGCTAACGATTCGTAGTCTGTATTTCTCTTGATTTTCAGGTACTTAAAAGTGAAAACTGTATACGGAACGAACATGAACCAAAACACATCAGTCCACCATGTAGATGCCAATGAGGTAACATGTACAGATGTAAATATAGGTCTCCATGCCTTGATGGCAACAGGTTGAACAGATATATCTATACTAAATGGCCAAGAGTTGAACTTTAGTAAAGCAACACGACTATTAGTTGTACCAAATTCAGGCTGTAGTGCAATGTTGCAGTTAGACGTAGAAAGATATTGCTTTATATTAGCAATCAGAATTTCTTTACTAGGCATGTCCATTTCTAATAACCCTAGCGCATTACTGAGCATGGTAGGTATTTCCCAGAGACTAGGTGTTAATGTTTGCATCGCTCGATTAAGAGCAAAATGATCCAAAACCGATACATTGTTAGAAATTATAATTCTTGATAATTTATCTCTGGACTCTCCTTCGGGGTCAATTTTGGCTACAATGCCAAAAGCAAAACTAAAACCATGATTTAGAAATGTACGTAGAGAACTCCAGTTTGGTAATATAGATGCGAGAAACCAAAGCTGAAGAGCGAGTAAGAGCCTTATTAACACAAGTATTATACCCACTGGTGTATATATGGCCAGAGATAGGAGGTACCAACCATTAGGAAACCTAAGTAATACATCGTCATTTAATTTATCTCATTAATGACATCAGACATTTCTTTTTATGTATTTTAAAATGTATTAATAATATAATATTTAATCATGTTCTTTGAATTAAATTATATGATATTATATTATAATTATAAGATATTTAAAAAGTACAAAATTTTTTCATTCAAATAAAAATGATGTAACAGACAAAAAATTTAGCAAGTACTTATTCTCGTATTAAAAATTTATTATTTAAACATTTTTGCAATAAAGTTACAACAAAATATATCGATGATACAACGCAAATAAACATTATTTTATACAGCTGTTTGCCTTACCTGCTTTTGTCAAATAAATCTTGTATATCAATTTGTGACATTTCTTACAACAAACATCTGTTATTTTTATAAAGTCACACTTGACGTTCTTATATTACTGTAACTGTCGAGTCACAATATGAAATATTTGCACAATAACGATGCTTCTTAGATGACCTTTTTTAACCTACTTTCCGCAGCCTTACAATTAATACAGATTTTCATTTCACTACTTTCAGTGATCAGCTGTTTGCGTAATGGTAGTACGCACATGTCTAGGGATTTTTTATGAAATTAATTCTTAAGAACAATTTCCAATTCGCATCTACTAGGGGATATTAATTCCCATCCAAGATTTCTTAGGAACGGTAGACGTTTCTAGGACGAAGTTGATAAACTAGTTAATTGGGAATCCAGTCTTTCAAAGGACCTGATTAAAAGGAGCTACGCATAACTACGAAACAGAACTGCGTGGAACTGCGTAAAGTTTTCCGTACGTGTCGAAACGACCATAAGTACTTTGGAAAACTGAGAAATTGCTCTTTTTATTGAATCATAAGCGAACTACTAGCGTTAACCGTTTTCTCCACAGTTTTTCAAAAATTAGGTTGCAAATAATTACGATGCGTACGAGGGTACATTCGAACCTTCGCTTACGTCGATAATTATATTCACTATTTTGTTTCATTGTTTCTCATATTTCACGCATTTGCGCGTCCCTGAGCCTATAAACTCGTTAGATTCCATTGGCTATGTATATATATATTTTTTGTATTCCTTGGGAATATAACAATTAATTCTTGAATTTTTAATAATATCTTTGTAATTTGATTTTTACGTCGCATATAGCCTTACTACTACAAATATCTATCAGAAATGATGTAATTAAAAATTTGACAAATATTTGTTACAAATGCTTTTATTTAATAATTTTAATATTACTCGTAATTCGTCTTGGAATTATATAAATTCTTAAAAGCTATAAACATATTACGAGAACATTCCTCTTTATATGTATCTTTGCTCTCCTTCCTCGAAATTAAATTAATATATCTCTTTTCAAAGTTTGTTGTAATACTTAATCGACTTAAGTCTACTTTATTTTTACTTTTGTTTGTTTCAGTTTGTAATGGCTTGTCAAAGACAAACGTTGATTTTATTAAATTCAAAGCTTCTTGCTCGTTTTCGTGCAAAACCAAATTATTGATGGTACTTATATTTTGCATGAATAAATTAAAAGAATCTTCTATATCTGATAAACGTATAATAAAGTCAGGATCACACGTTGCCAAATGACGTAGAAATTTGATTCCCTCTCTTAATACAAGTAATTGCTTCTTTTTTAATTTTGTCCAGTATGTTTTATTTGAATGGCATTCTGGATACAATTGTTCTATATATTCCTTAATGTTATATTTTTTCAAATCAGTAAAATATGTATAACTTTTACAAATATTTTTTTCCGAAATAACGATAGATGTACCTTCGGTTTGTAATGTATTTAAACTTATTTCAGAAGACCTGCACAACATTTTTATAGTGGATCTTAACAGTTTCATAGAACAATTGCATGATTTAGAATTTTCGATCCTTAGAAGATTATTTGCATGCATAGCAAGTTGTGTAAATGTTAATAGCATATGTGTAATATGAATTGTAGTTACAAAATCAAAATTAAAGTTTTCCATCTGTATCATTAATATTTGTAAAAGACAGGCGTCTGTCGTAAAATATAAAGCACCCTTCCAATTACTCAATGCCATTGTATGTGGTTCTATGTGAAGACTTTGAACAAATCTGGTGTATTTTATAAAAGTCGCCATCATTTTTGTCAGTGAAACGAAACAAAGCGATAAAGGTCTGGAGAACACTAGTTCCTTAAAAATTCGAAAAACATAATCTATTCCTTTATCACAAAAACCAACTTTTTTCTCAACGTTACATAAAGTTTCTATAATTGCACTTATAAGGCCACTAAATTGGTGAGCTCTTCTTATGTATCCTAGTAAACTAACAAATTGTAAAATTATGTTAAGCATTTCAAATTCGAGTTGTTTATCCTTCCAAATATTGTAGCGTATCATTTTTTGTGAATACTGTTTGTAATATATATCTCTATCTGTTAATAATGAAGTTTTTCCAGCTATGTACTCGCTGAGGTAAAATGATTCCATCGATATACACGATAGAATACCAAACATGCGTCTAACTTCGATTCCTCGTTCACCCTTGTGCCACGTATTTGGATCGTAGATAGATTTTATGTAAGAGATTGTATTTTTATAAATGTCAGAAAAATATAAATCATTCATGTCTCTAATATCGTCATTTTTCATCGCTTGAGAGATTGTTTTTAAAACTTCCGTTGCATTTAATGTAAGTTCTCTTGTAACAGAGACTAATTTGTTAATTATAAATATACAATTATCAGAATTAAATTCTGCGCTTTCTCGTCTTTCGAGCTCTATCAGTCCTGGTAAAATAAACTCTATGCTCAATTTCTTATTATTTATTATAGTCACTATAGGTTTGACTAAATCGGGGTTTTCAAATATTCTAAACGTCTTTTCTTCTTGTAAAATGGGCAAATTTCGTTTTCCAGTCTTTTCTGTAATTTGAATATCGACAAGTGACTTTTCTGGTAACGAAGATTTAAAAATTAGTTCTGGAATCTTAAAAAGTGGATAATAGGTAGTCCATGTTCTTAAATAAAAATTACTCTTATTAAGAAAGTTTACTTGCATGCTACTATTTTTTAGTCTTACGGATTTAATATTTGGTGTACGCATGGTTGACGTCATATTTTTACGGTTAGGAACGGGCGAAGATATATTCGCTGTATGTGGTTCTACAAATTTAATATTTCTAGATTCTAGTAATTTACATCGTTCTAAAAGCTTCTCTATTTCAAAAGTTTGCAACTCCATTTGAGTTTTAAGCTTATCTTTCTCTGTACATAATGCATTAAGTTCGAGTCTATGGCGATTAGCTTGTTCTTCAATAAATTGCGTGCTTTGTAATTTTTCCTTTTCAGCTCTTATTTGTGTTTGTTGTAACTGATGCCGTAGAAAAGCAGTTTCGCCATCTTTAGTTATAAAATCATTCAATATTTTTTTTTGTTTAGACTGTAATTTCTCCAATTCTATTTCCAGATTTTTTGTTCGAGTATTATCGGATATAGCGGTATCTTTAAGTATTTGGAATGTTGAATTTTGATCTTTTTTCTTTAACAATGTCTTCTCAAAATTGATATAATCTTTGTTACTTTCTTTATCTGTTTCACCATAATTAAAACTTTGTGTATAAACAAAATTTGGAGTATTTACTCTGGAATAAATTGCTCCTAAGTTATTAGTACAAGAGTTTGCGACTTTCTTACTGGTTGACGGTAAACAATTCATTTCTTTTAGCTGCGATGTTGATCCGGTGGACGTATCATTGTCATGCATACATGCTTGAGATGCGATAAAATCCATTTCTTCGATGTCCTCTTGGGCAAAATCATCACCCCACACATCTTCGTTCCTTGTCAATTTCTTCTTTGTTGATTCAACTTTTGATTCTGCACCAACTTGTGGAATACTTTTCGATATACTCAGTCTTCGTTTTTTCGCCGGAGTAGAATTCTGATTCGTATCTTTGTCAAATCGTTTAAACATATTTGTATTCGTATATTCGTAATTTCAATATTAATCACAAAGGGTTACGTTAAATACTTCATATATAATATAAAATGTCTTAATATTTCTATAAAATGTTTCCGTGCATTTGAAATATCTTTTTTGAAATATTAAAACCATATGTGTATTCCATCTTTCAATAACATTAAACGTCGAACTAAATATACCAGATTTGATTTCAATTAAATAGGAAAAGTGGTAGTTTCGGTTATTCTCGATTCATAAAAATATCTTCGCTTCTGCATGTATATGCAAGATTTATACGTGTTACAAAGTATCTTCTTTTTCTTCTCATTTATTGGCTGTGACACAACTACGCTTAGACGATAACTTGACATAAACATATAATACAATACGTTAATTCGAACAGTTGTACATTTTACTCGAAATTATTTCAAGATCGTCGTTTTCAGGTATATTTTGTACATTTTGACAAATAGAATCTTTGACATGTCATAAACAAATATATTTACAATATTTCGTAAATTATTACCGTTTCATGTAAATAATTTAAGAAAAACGAAACTATATAACCTGCATTTATTTGCTGTTATCTTCTTCCACACATTGATGTGAAATTTTTGGGATACACGTGACTACCTCAAAGGAAATAATCTCGTATTGAAAACAAACCTAGTTACGTAGCCAACTTTCGAAGTACGACCCTACAGCTTGAACCTAAAGGCGGATATTTTTCAACGTGATATAATTTCGAGTAACTTAAATATAACAATATCTCTATATTCTCACTCATCGATTCGTTAGATTCCACTCTGAAATAATGTTCTAAATCTTTTGTTAACACATTATTTCATTCACAGAAATCTAGTGATTTTTCGATGTTATCAGGAAATCTTAGGTCTACGTAAAAATTATTTTTTTAACGACGAATCAAATGTTAGCTCGTCAAACTAGAATAGTAGACTGTCAAAATAGAATACACGATTATTTGATATTGCAGAAGTTAAGACGATTCTATTCGATAAGTATATGTAAATGAATATTTCAATACACCTATATAAAAATAAATGAAATAAAATGAAATATGATTCGCTAGACGATAAAAAGTGTAATATAATCTTATCTTTTTCAGTCGTTTCGATTGTGTAAACTTCACTGACAGATCGTGAACGAAAACTCGATATACGTATGCGTATTTAAAAGTAAATAATTTCAAGTTTTACTTGTATCGGGATTTAGGGATTGGTGTAAAGGAACCTATTGCCCTCTGATCGCGTCGTATTAGATAAACGATTGTAAAATTAAATCTTTCGGATCATATGATTCGTTGAGACTAATGATCTACGCCGAACAAAGAGTAAGCCAATTATCATGAAAATAGTATTATCGACATGGTATCCTGTTTACAGATTTGTATAATTTACGAGGTCTACGACGTGCAATGTGCAACGTTTCGTCGATACTCTGACATTATAACCGTTGGCGTTATCTAGGTTAAGTTTCTTTGTTGAGTAAGAGTAGGAGATGGGATTAAATATTGGATCGAGTGAAAGAAAAATAATTTCGTATTTCGCGGTTAATTTTTCGTATTCTTTTAGGTAATTTCGGAGAGTATGGGATTTTGAAATTATCTGAAAAACGGCGCAAGAAATTCTTGGAATCAAGCGAAATCCAAAAAATCGAAAACAATTCGATTGGAACGATCGTATAAATATTTAACGATATAAGAAAATAGTGCAAAGCGTATTTTGAAGATACGTCGTTTCGAACGCGATGTACGATATTTCAAATGCTAGCTAACAAACGGATGCGCGTCTTAGAGAAAACGAAACGCTTGAATAATTTAATTTACGAGTCGAGCAATGCTCGCTTCTAAAGTTTCCTTTGTACAAGCACGTCTTTTTTATCAGTGAAAAGATAACCCAATCGTATTGTTTAGCAAATGAATTGCGATAATCTGTGCATACGTTTACCGAGTACTTTCGGCTTTAATGGATAAAGTCGTTAAATAAATTTGTAATAATGTACCATTGCAATTTTATGGCTTAAAACGGAATCAATTATTTTCAGGATGTTAAATTTATAATATTTAGTCTCTACCGAGTCTTAAAATATTAGTATGTCCTGAAAGTGACGTTGCATTTGCGCGTTAGCATTTTTTTCTAACATACTGTCCTCTAAAAATGGATCAACGCCGTTGTATTGTTAGGACGCTAACCGATGACGAGTCATGAGGCTTCCCGCTACCGTTGGACATCGTTTGAGCCGTCGTCGAGGGACTTCGTGAAATCACATCAATCGACGTAAGAACATCGAACGAGCAACATGTGTCGAGGATTCCTTTGGGCGATCGTGTGCGCTTGGTGCATCGTCGGATTCGGCTGCACGGTAATATTCGAGGATTGCGGTGAGTCTTAGTACATCATGTTAATCGCATTAATCGATGTTAAACGCTTAGACAAGTATAAAAGAGAGATAAATAGGGAATAAATGATTAGATTTTTTAAGGCTTCGTTTCTGTTTTAATCCGAGATTCTCATTGGCAATGACAATTTCCTTAGCGATATTATTTTTATATCGTGTATAATTGTAATGATGTAATAATGCTATTAAAAACTGTGATAATAGTATAACATTATAACGTACATAAACATTGTTAAACAAATTTGATCCTTAACGAGTTAAATGACGAAACAAACTTCGTGACGAGCGAAGTTCATATTATTTTAAAATTTTATCGATTTCACGGGTGATAGGTATCGATATACGAAATAAAACCAAATAAAATTCTTTGTTATTATGTACATTTCTTAGAAAGCTTTTACGGTTCGTGTAATAATCTTCCGTTATACTTATTGCATGTGCGATGAATCATATCGTTCGAAAAGGAGCCAGTAAAATTACACATGTCTTTTAAAAATTGGAAGTGTCTTTAAATTTTATATTATTAGTTACGTCGACGGTTAATTAAAAATTAGATAATATAATTTCGTTTATAAAAATACCGAGAGAAAAGGTTAATAATATTATAAGGATTTTCTATATAAAATACAAAGAATTTTTTATCTATACGATTTTAGATAACGATATGTCCTTAATTTCGTGAAAACGATCACGTTGTCCTACTCGCAATAGTTAGTAAATGAAAATATTCTAATTTTATTGCTTTCTTTTAAATGTGCGATCATTAACAAATGTAACGCTTTATAATAAATTATGTTATCTAGACGATGAATTTTTCGATATCGACACGAAAGGAACGCGCACGAACGTAATTTTTTTTTGTCTTGACGAAACTGTTGTTTTCAAAGGAAACGTAGCGAACGTTTATAAGAAATAATTCTTGTGAATTATCTTGACAAATTGAAGAGTACGGTTTATAATTGACTGTGCTGCTATTTTTTGTATTTGTGTATGTGTATGTGTATGTGTGCGACTGTATTTTTAACCGAATGAAATAATTTAATTTATTTTATATCGAAGATGCACTTTTTTTTATTAATAATTGCTAAATATAGCGATTAAACAATATATGGTACTGAAAATTGTGACTATATATATATTTATATCATTTTAATATTACGTGGATCGTGAACATACAAAATTTATTGTTATTAATTGTTAATATTTTGTAGGTTCTACGGCTGGACATTTTTCTAAAGTTATTGTAACAGGCTGCGATACCTCTAAGAGCGCATGTGATTTAATACGAAATACGAATGTTTCTTTATCGATAGATTTCACATGTTGTAAGTATAATACAATAAGAGGCATTTAAAAAACGTGCGATAACAAGTTTCATATCTATAATATTTTTAACAGCTAAACCAGTTGAAGAGGTATTCGCAAAAGTATATGGGGTAGTTATAGATGTTCCTATACCGTTTCCTTTAAAGAATCCTAATGTATGCACCGATTCATCGTCTGGATTGAAATGTCCTTTGGAAAAGGATAAAGCATACACTTACACAGCTTCTCTTCCTGTGAAGAGTTCATACCCACGGGTAATTTAAATTAAATAAATAAATTTAACCTTAATATATACATATATTTAAACTATTTATCCAACCATATTTCGTATAGTGCAATATAAATTTTTTTATTTTGAACAGGTGTCTGTTACAGTAAAATGGGAACTTCAAACGGGAAAAGGTGAACAAATAGTGTGCGTAAATATTCCAGCAAAAATTAAATAGGCTATAATATGTAATTATATTTTTCACAAGTTTAATAGTTAATAAAAATACGTTCAATTTTATTATTAAGATTTATAATTATTATATATTAGGTTATCATAGTATAAAAAGATAAATATTGTTACAAAATAAGTTTGAGAAGGTACAAAATAACAAAACAATTTAAAAAAATTTCTTTTTACAAATTAATGGTAGCAATTACAAACAAATAGAAAAATTCAATAAATACAAGATAAATCATTTTAAATCATATAAATATATATATATTTTATCTTTTTATAAAAGATAAAATACATTTTCTTTCGAACTATCGATTTGTCAATAACAATCAGCACACACTGCAATATTGATAGCTGTGTAAAATTTTCTAATAACTACGAATAGTTTATATTTGTTAGTTCTATTAATTTTTTAAAAATCAGGTACACTGACTGACAGTCTAACAAAACCAGATGTAATATCCGGAGTTCACTAATCTAATTCCAAATTAAAGAAAATATCCAGCGTTATTTGCGAATTTGGTGTTTGAAGTGTCACGTAGCATTTTTAAGATTTAAGAAATGACGATCAAAGTCTTTAATATGCTCAAATTTGGAAGACTATTAATCTTTTTTCTTACTTCGAAAATGCTTACAAGTCTCAAGGTTTATAGCATAAGCGCCTTAATAAAATTTTAACCTAGTTGATGAATTTATAATAAACTATTTTATTATGTATTTTAAATAGTTATATATTACAACCAATAGCTATATATTTCAGCATATAGTACCATTCAATACTGCAACGCATGCTGAATTATAATAAGGTAAAGTATTTTCCTTAAAATTTCGAGCAAATCTATGTTTATTTTTATTTTTAATAAGTTTTTTGATCACTTTGGCATTTAAATACTTGCTATCAACTGTCCATGATATCTTCGTCTTCTATTCGTTTTGTGTCTACTTGATGAAATTTTCTTTTACTTCTTTGACGGAGAGAACTTTGCTGACCATTTTTTAACGTTTTCTGTGCTTGATATATAGGTTCGTACTCGCTTAATTGTGTCATGAATCCTCTGTTAGGATTTATGCAAAATCTTCTTTGTTGAACGATAGTATATGCGCATCTAATAAGGAATTTGACAATATTCATTGAATATATTGAAATATTATATATTGAATTCGCTATATTGAAAATTTTTAATATAGCGAAGAATATGATATAGACTTACTTCTGTGAAAGTCCATATGTTTCCATAACATATGCTAATACTAAGGCAGCGGATCTTGATGTGCCAGAATTACCATGAACTAATACCTGACCACCAGAATTTAGGCCTTCATCAATAAAAGTTTTTACCTTTTTAAAATGTTGAATTATATTCTCTGTAGCTATATCAGCAATATCTAAAACGAGATACCTACAATATTTATGTATATATGTAGCTGCGATTCTTACTGAATCTATCGATTATTAATTACTTTATTTCTTACTTAAATTTATCCGGAAAATTTGGTTTTATGATATGAGCCTCTATGTTTTGTCTAACGCAAACTATATGAGTAATCCCATGTTCTATTAAAATTTGTAATTTGGATCGACTTGCTGCATTGTATGGTCCCAGATATAAGCCAGGTACCACTTCCTGATAAAATGAATAATTATTAATTTAAATATAATTTAAAATTATAACATAATCGTATATTGTGCAGTGAAATGCCTTGTCCGATACTTTCTAATTTTACATATATTTTTTTTGCTTGACTCTCAAAATTATCATAGACACACACACACATGCACACGCATACAAACGTAATTAAGAAATAATATTTTAAATTCTTTACAAAATTTATACCTGCATATATCTTCTCATTGTATATGTCCATTCCATGGGTGTGCCTAACAAAGCAAGCGGAATTGTTGGGTATTCGTCTGAACCATTTTCATTGGTAAATTCCTATTAAAAATAAATTTTCGTGTGAACAAAGTATTTTATAATTCAATGAATATAATCATACATGTAAAAATGTTAATAAGGATGAATGTCAATAAGTTTGTAATTATACAAAGCATAACCTCAATTTAAAGAAATTATGTCACATCCACTAAATTTATAATAATTGCCACGGTATGACATTTACCCGATTGTGAAGGAATTTGTTACCATCGATGGACAGCATGTTCTTTACTCGAACGAAGTCAATAAATGTATGAGCCAGGAAATCCGAAAATTGTTTTCTTGCGAATGTTATTTTCTACAGATTGACCATTTACAATTTCTATTTATGCGCCATCTTCTGGTGAATGTTGATAGTTCTAGGTATTTTATCATCGATTTAATTGGTAAAGTTTAAATTTCAGATATTTAAATTACTTTCTGATAGTTCTGTTCATTAAGAAGACGTTTTATAATCGAAAAAGTTTTGTTCGAGAGTTTATTGTACAAATGTACAGTTGCATTCCGCGAAATTACAAAAAGGGAGAATTGACATATTCTAGAGAAAAAGTTTATATTATTTATAAGAGAAGAATGCATCGCAAAGAAAATTAAAAAAAATTGAATTACGAAGAGGTACGAATAGGTTAGTTACGATTTAATAATACATTTGATTTTTTATTACATCGATAATTCTTTTGATAATTGATCTTGATAACATTTATATGAAATTGTTTTTACATAGGTAGGATGATTAATCTTCGTGTATTCGGTTTATCGATGTCTCAGAGTTTTGAACAGGTATAAATCCCTAAGACTATTACTTTGTTTCGGTATTTAGTATGGAAATTGTTACCATCAATTGTTTGTATGGTGATGCAAGATCTGTGGCATTGCGATACTTGGTTTAATTATCACAAAAGTTCGGAAACCAATTCAGAGATACATAAATTCTCATGAAGATATTTGTGTTTTCAGTGAAATTAAATATTTTTTTAATTATTACAGAATAAGAAATGTTGCAAAGCTAATCGAGATGTTTCCATGTGTAATTTTTATTGAATATATTTGTTAGAAAGGTAAACGTTGCGTTTTTACAAACGCAACTTACGTTATAATTCCGATTGCGCAACGATTTTTAACTAGAATAGAAATTATTACAGGCTATTTAATAATTAATTAAATGAATTTTAATTCATTATACCGGTAACGTATATTATTTTTTAATTAATTATTATAATTATTATGTTTATAATCTTTATAAATATTATTCATTTATTATCTCTAGTCATTATAAATTACGATATCTTTATTATTATTATTGTGAAAAAATCTACGGGGGTTTTTCTCGCAGAGTCTTCTTTGAAATTTTCTTTCATTTTTACTGGTAGAGCACAGAATAAAGTGGAAGTTCTGCGGCAATAGTAACAGCGCATCTATTTGCTCGTTCGTCTGCATGGACTACGCCTCTGGCATTTTCTACTTGGGTAGTCAATCGTTATATCCATTGAAGTACCTTTGACTGCTCATGTCAGGCTTTCCGAGGCAGATTTTCCACCATTTTCATAGATTTCATAATAAAATAATACGATAATTAAGATATAAGACGATAAGAAAATAAGTGAACAAAATATATGTACATATGCGTTTTGAACATGAAATGTCAATCGTCGAACTTAGGAGAAGCAACGATAGTTGTCACATATACGTGCTTTGTCGAATGATAGTGAAACGTTTATAGTAACCCTAACGTGGAAAATCAAGTGGATTTTTGGTCACGTGCATTGTCGATATTTTTTCGCTTTATAGGTGCAGTAAGAATCACCAGGAACACCAATAAATCATGCGTAAAGGTATTACTCGGTGCGTAACGTTCTGGTCTCGGTGGTTCTCAAAGTGCTGCCGGATTCCGCAGCATAAAAGTTTTCAGTTGGATGTTATTAGAGATATTACAGCTCCTTTCTAAAAATAATTGGCATTCTAAAAAACTTATCGTCATAAGCCGTGGAATTCGGTGCGCGTAGCGTTCCTGTATTGCGAAACGCTTCTTTCAGTGTTCGATTTCACACCGATGTACGAATTGTCATTACGCCGTGGATGTGATAGAGACAAAATGATCCCATAAATGGTTCTTCCAAATTAGAATTTTTTCTCGTTTTCTTTTTTCGTTTATTTCAAGCACGTTTAAGCTCGTGAATTGAAAGTTAGAGACTAATTCCGTCGTTTCTTAACTTCGTTCCTTCGTTCAAGAGTTTTAGATCGATAGAATAAAATAAAGAGTAATAAATAGAAATAATGTCGCGTTTAGTTTCATAGAATGTGATAATTTTAAAACTCTTCTTTAAAGTTTTTTGTTGAAGAATTTACGCTTAGAACTATGCTAGTTATCACGATAACTGGAAGGATTTTAGACCCAGTTAAAGTATAAAGTTGAAATAATTTGCAACCAACAAGAATATCGATCGGGTCATCGAAATATTATCGTTATAAAATCGACTAGAATCGTATTGGGTTTAGTTTGTTCTGACAAGGAAAATTGTTGATCGCATCTAGATGGAATATCTTTCTTGGACAATAAGAAAGGGAAAGAGAAGTAGGGTACTACGACGTCTTGAAAGAAGGTGGGATTTACAACGACGATAAGGAACATCATCATCAGCGCCGAAGATTCCAAAGATAGTCGCGTTGACGTTGGAAAACGAGTTCCATGACCGCGAGAAATGTGAAGGGTATCGACGAAGGCATCGAGCAACGATCAATCGAATCGCTTAGACGCAACGAAGGCCTAGGAATCTCCTTGTTTCTCTTAGGAAGCATCGTGTGTCTCCAAGTTTGTCGTTCTCGAAGTTGTAGCCCAAGGTTTTGCCACGAGATGAGACGAGATGAGATAAGACGATCGTTACCATTATGTTACGTAGACAACACTTAATGTAGTAACGTCGACATTTCTTTTAATTAACGAGAAGCCGCCCGGTGAGTAGGATATATATCATCATCGTTTCACAGGATTGATTCGACCTCGGTCCCTTTACAGATTTTAACAAAATTCGTTCATCCTTCGTTCCTCGCGACTTTAATCAACGAATTTACCGCGAATAACATTATTCGCGATAAGCAAGGTTTACCTAATTTACTTTCTCCGATGGAATTACGTTGTTCGGTTGAAATTCGCCTCGTTTGATCGTACGTTCGTGACGTAACGCCGAAAATATTGTACGCCCGTAGTTGGAATAGTTTTGTCAAAGATAACATTTTTTTTTTAACGAACGAAAAGAAAGAGGACTCTAAAAGAGAAATTTGTCGAAGGTTAGCTCCTTGAAATGTTGTCAATCCTTGCTGTCGTTTTGCGCATCAAAGTTACCACGATGGTTTCGTATAATTAAACGATTAAGAAGTCGAGAGAGGCACCCGAAGGCGTAGCCTCGTCACATGGAAGTTTACTTTCTAGGCAGTAGCACGTTGTTGGTGCGCGTTACCCGCAGATATGGGAATCCACGTAGCCTCCGGTCGTACATCGACTTCGAGATTGTTGCAATCACCATCCTTGGATTCGAATCTGGAGCAGCGAGGTTCGATGGTGGGACAGACGACTGGCCGTTAGGTCTTAAACTGTATTGAGCTTAATTTCGTTCGTCGTCTTGGCGAAGTCAGCGTCGTTCTGGAGAAACCTAGAGGACAAGCCAAGCAGGACGCCAGAGCAAGAAAAGCCATCGATACGAAGACGATCGTCTTCCTAATTTTCATAATTGTGCGACATGTTTTTTCTCGATGTGACCAAACGTACAGAACTTACTAGTCACCCGCTAGATGACCCCTTCGGAAATGTCCACTGCTAACGTCGAGGAACGCGGTCAACAAGGATACAAAAAATTACATTCTGTGGAAACGTCGATCGTATTTGATCGGTGCGAATCAAGCGAACTTTAATCGACCAGTCGATCGAGCTTAGCGACGGGATAGATGCTTCTACAGCTATTTTTGTGCCCGTTGAACGAGATAAAAGGGAAAAACGTCGAAAGGATATCACGAAATAGTTGCATATCCCGTTGCTTCTTACGTTTCGTGTTTATGAAACGAAGTAAACGAAGCCCTTTGAATTAATAATTCACTCCGCTATTCCGAACGTTTGTAACGAGTTTATTACTGCAATAACGTTTCACCGAGAATAGTTAACTCCTTCTTTCCTTTTCTATGGAATTCCCTAAAAGCACGTTCAGCTTTTTCCTTCGGGGGATGTTTTTTACGAATTGCTAATTTAATCGCGAGAAAAGATTGTTCAGCGTAATTAGGGACCTCATTACGCAAATACGGTATGATTCATTCTAGCAAACAGAAAACGGAAGCTATCCAGCTGAATACGTGTCTGTTAAATATTTAATAACGTAGCACGATCGCGTTATCTTTCTCAAGAAGGAATAATATCAATGATGCGAAGATGCCTGAAACCTTTAGGGGAGTCAGAGAAATAAAAATACATATTTACATAAATACATTCGTACGATAATTGATAAAAGTCTATTCGATAAAAGATTTAGTCTTCCTATAAAATATGAAGTTTTATTTCGCGTTAAAAGATCGAAATTATACGCTTATAATAGTACCATAATTTATCGGCGAATGTTCAGCGTACGATTGCAAGGCGAGGAGAGAAGAACAGCTTTCCGTTGTTATTTCCCTTAATTTCGTAACGGATGATCAGCGGTGTTGCGATAGAACCTATCGATTCCCGCAATTTTAGAAATCGCAGACGCTGGTCCGGCTTTCAGAGTCTTCGATCCAAGTATCGTTGCTTATCGCGAGCCGAGTGTATGCAACGAGAGCGACCACCTTCGCTCTCTTCGACAATGCTGCGCGTGGAAGCTCTTCCACAAGCAATCGGTTACGTGCACGACGTTATCTCCTTCGATCGGTTACTCAATTTCGCCATTTTTACGGACAACGCTTCCTAGTCGACTCGGTTGCTTCTTCGTGACCGTGTCGTGTGCACCGATGCCCGGACGTGCGAGACGTATGACGAGATCGTTGCACGAAGATCGGTTTCCACGATTGCATTATGCATGGCGATTCGAGGCGAGCCTCGAACCATTTCGAATTTCTGCTCGTTCGACGGGGCGTAACGCCGCGTTGTTAACGAAATGTATCGTTTAAAAATATTCGAGAGAGAGTTTTCGCTCCACGATGGCACAACCGATTCGATTTAACTCGTCGTATTTTCGAAGGGAAAACGAAATTCGAAGACGAGACGAGTCCTTCTCGTTTGATGCGTTTGGTCGATCGATCGGCTTGGTCTTGGTTTCTATGAAGTAAGCGATCGAGTTATGGTCGATTTTTATATCGCACAGCGGTGGTCCGTGACTGATCTACAGTAATGAAATTAATTGACGGACACGATAGGTGGTCTTGGATTAACCAGTCGAAGCTTCGATGCCATTTGCGGATTTCTTGCGCCGCTCAAAGATTTAGAATTGACATGCTAAACGTGCCATTCCGTGCTCATTAGTTCCTTGAAGTGATCGGCGGTTAGACTAAACTCGATGGAGTAAAATAATATTCGAAAATGTATATCGGAAGATCTATTTATGCTGTAAGTTAAAACGTTTTCTTCAAAAATGTCTGTAGTTCTGGCAGGATTTGGTTTAAAATTCTTAGTATTTGTTCATCTGATCAATCATAATTTTATAATTATGCGATATCGATGAAGTAACTTTGTTAGTCTTCGATAATGTCTACGAGTCATATCAGAAATGATATGATATTCGGTAGTTACGCACGAGTATTGCGAGTATTGTATTCGCGTATACGGTTATTTGTATATACAATATTACTGAACTCGACGTGTTTTGTTCGACGTGTCTGGTTACGGATTGCAATTTATAAAGCGATTTGATTAATCTTGAGTTAACCACCATTTTAGCTTTAAAGTGTAAAATTTTAGGGCTTAACGGATCGGTGGCTTAAGAATCGTTTAAAGAACCAACGTGGTATGACGATTAAAAGTCTTCGACTCTGTAGATTTTGTAGTTTACTGTTCGTACTTAGGTATTAAGATTTCACCTAAATTACTGGTGCAACTGTGAACAAAAACATTACGGAGCCAGGAAGCAGTGACGTAACTTTATTCTGTGAAGGAATAATCGAAAGAAATGCATTGGCAGCCATTTAATCGATTGTTGGAAAGAATAATCCAAGTGATGTAATTTCTCATTATTTTAACGTGCATCAAATCGATTTACCGTAAAACAAAAAAAAGCTGATCGATAATATCCACGTGTTGAATATTTTATCTCTATCTGTGCATCTTTTTTACACATATTTTTTGCATAAACTTCACATGCAATTGTAAATATATAATTGATACAAATGAAATATAAAGATGATTCACTTAGCCTTTAGTAGATATTTTTAATATATATATTAAGAATACTTTAAGATATCTAACGGTTGACTGTATAAATGTAAAAGAATTCGTATGATACGAAAAGAATCTTTTTAACATTTTAAATTGTAGAGATTTAAGTGCGCAAAGAGATTGGTATCAACTTATCGGGGTTGTAACGCGCATCGAAGTGAATTCTAATTTTCTTAATTTAAAAAACTTCGAGTTTTCGATACATTGATAAAATGTCTATCGTCCAAAATCGGTGTACCGGAAGATACGGATTTTCTTTTGATCTACGAATCGTATACTGCAAAGTTGTTGCGTTTGCGCATTCCTTCGGCGGTACGAAACTTTCTTACGCGATGCGCGAATTCTTGGGGCCCTAATAATGTTAAATCCGTTACTGGCTACTGATTCATGCTGACTCGGGCGCGCGCGTTAGTGGTAGCAGCTTCGAGGCACGCCCGTTGTCTAGCGTCCATCTCTAATCCAGGCAGAACCGAGGCGTTACAAAATAATGGGAATCGTTAAACTTTCCAGGTTTTGCAACGATTCCTACGAGGCAGAGAACCGCATTAACATCCACGATGCGGGGTGGTTGTCTCGCTGGTTATGTACTGCTATACCTACGCACGGAGATCGAGAACAGAAGTATAACGTGGCCAAGCCGTTCCTTGATTACGCAAACCTTTGAGTGGTGACTGGTAAGAGTCACTCGGTCCTTGGCTAGAGATAATTGCTAATCAGTCGAAAAAAGTGTACCCGCGTAAGACGAAGAAACTTAGGGGCATTCGCCATTTTCAAAACGAAGGAAAAATTCTCGCTTCGCCCCGAAGAATGCAAGATTATTGAAATTCGTATTTTATCGTCATTTCTTATTCTTTATAGTTACGATTTATTACTGTTAAGACAACGATAAATTAGCCCGTTGATTAACGATCATAAAAATACTCAACGGAGTCTCGTTGCCCATTGTACCAAGACTGAATAAACTAAAAACGCTATTAGAATGTTTGATCGAATGACAGAACAGTGATACTGTGATACTGGATACAGGATTTTAAGATTTACGATGTTTCATTAACAGATCTTTAGACCTACGTTGTTCTTTATTTTCTGATCTTTTGTACTCGAATGATATGGCACAATCCAGTAAATTATGAATTGACCGATTCATATGACAGACTGCAATCTCCTTGATCAAGCTCGATGAATGAATAAGGATCGTTATCATATTTACATAAAACTCTAACGCGTTACTTATTCCACGTCTCACTTGCAACATATTTTAACGACGACCGGTAAACATTCTTCAGTTAATGTGTTTTTCGATCAATACGAGTATTGCTTTTATTTTCCAGTCTATTTATGAGTTTCGTCATTTTTTCAAGTTTCTTTGATATCTATGGATCGATCCTGCGGATATTTCTTAAGAAAGAGTCATTTTAATGCGAGATTAGACACACTCGCGAGGACGAGGACGTGTTCAAAAGCTGCGAGTATCTTCACGGATTCTACGTCGACGACGTCGCGAAGATTGGGCAATTGCAGTCTATACTCCCATGTAAAGGGTGGCTAGTTTCCTCAAAAAGGCAAGCGAGCGAGCTAAAGGTAACGAGAAAAGCCGCTTTAGTAAAATCGTGCCAAGGTACAAATCTTCATCAGTATCGCTTCAACCTTCGCAAGTGTGAAGAAGAGCTCCCATAAAAGCGAAAACGGCCAGACATGAAATATTACTATTTTCTTCGAGAAGTGGATCAACGTAGACGTCGTGCTACTTTTATAATATTAATAATACCTTCGATACGAATATTATTTTATGCTTCATTTTCACGTTAATGTTAATATTTTCGATTTTCTCAATTCATAATAGGTAACGAGACATTTGGAAACTAGCAGTAGTTTCGTTTGAAATCTTGTTAAGTGACTACAATTTTGGAAGAATTTGATAACGAATAGTAACTTCATTTTAAATCGTTTTAAGTGGCTACATGGCAAGCATATCCGCCGTGAATTCGTCGTATTTATCGAATCGATATTTTTCTTGCAATTGGATGTGTTTACAATGTTTCCAGTAACAAGAACAAGCGGATCGTAGCACGCTAGATCGTACCACTCGAGAGTGTTTACTACTGTTACGAAACTCACGAGAATCATAAAACCCTCGCTTATTAGCGACGTTGGGGGTAATTGGGGCGAATAGATATTTGAAAATTGATACTGCAAATTTTGCCGAACACGTATATACGGATGGCAATTTCGTAGGAGAAACGTGATGTATTTCGGATATGATTGCACAACGAAGTTTCTGTGGCGCGATGAAAAATGCCCACGGACGAACGAATTCGTTCGTTTGTTGCTCGCATAGCCGAAGAATGGCGCAACATCGACCATATCTCGCGTTATTTCCATACAAATTGAATTTATTGCCAAGGCTCATCGCAACAGCTATCGAACAAGAATTTCCACTATTTATTCCTTCGTTTATGCTTTTCTTTTTTTATTTTACGCAGCAGGATGCTGATTTCCTTAAAAGAGATCACCTTCGAGCTCGTCATAGTTGAACGCACTTATTCGCATCAACTCGATTTCGATTTCTCTTGGTTCGAGATCATAATTGAATTCAGCCTTTCTTGCAACGTAACAATTACGAACGACGATATAACGAAAATTCAAATCGATTTTTTTTCGCTTTCGAAGCGTCTGTGATATGCTTCTCGTAAATCTTTTCTCGTGAATGATCTGTACAGATCACGATCGATTATTTTTCCTCTGAAGTTACGAGTTGCTAAAATGGGGAAAAGGCGCTAACGAGGTTGGCGCGAGGTACGATGATAATAATAACCGCTGGAAACCATGAAATTGAGTAATTAAAAGTCTTAATTGTGGTTGGAAATTATTTCACGACGACCTTTTTGTTTCGCAAAACGAGCTGCCTGAATCTTCCTCGCGAACAATAAACGTGGTCGTGAAACGCGTTCCTCGTAAGCGCGCTTCCTCTCACGATGGTCGCAATAATTCTTATATCTCACCGAGGAAATTTGCTAACATTTACTCGCGTAACTTCCACTTCGACGCGGTCGTTTCGATGACTCGTTCAATCTGACGAATGACAATGGAAATAAATGGTCGTTGTTCTTTCTTATTTTTGAGTAAATCGATTTTTCGCGTTTCATCGACACCTCCATTGCAACGAGAAAAATATTCACGCTCATTCGACGTACGCTGCATTGCCGACTTTTCCATTGGCTGGAAGCGAAACTGTTAGTGAAAGATGCTGTTCTCGATTTTCAAGGCTTTCGAATCCGTTCAAGATATGATCCTTCTATATAGTTTTGCATAAATATTCCGCAACGCTCAAGGTAAAATTTGAAGCGTGATGCAGGATGTCTTGCGTTGTTTTAAATTTTCGATTTACTGCAGTCTATTGTATCGTCTATCGTATCAGTATCGTCGAAGATGTCATTTGACACTTTTTTCATAGCCATACTCTCAAAAACGAATACTATTTACTACTCGTTCTTAAATAATGAAATCGAGTTAAAAAACGACCGAGGTTCTCTTCTTGAACGTGGGATCTTGAATTGTCTAACGATCTTTTCGTCGAAGGAGACGTGAATTAACGCGATATAGATAAAGAGACAATGGAGGTACAATCTTACTATTTCGAGAAAGAAGGACTCGGAGCTTTAACGAATTTTCGAGTCAAGAAATGATTTAAACTCGACCTAAGTTATCTACTCCCAATATTCAATATTTATCGAACAGCTATAAGAAATCGTGCCATGGACGTTCTGTGTTTTATAATCAATTTCTTCCATGTCGTATCGTATGGTACGACGAGTAATCTTGAAACAAAGAACGATAACTACTATGATTTTTATTTTAACACCAACGATATACCACACGATAAATACACGATCACACGTTTTTAAACGATTGTGCTGTAGAATTGACAATTGATAGCAGTATCGTCTAAAAATGTCGAACTTTATCATCGCCATACTCTCGAATACGAGTACTATTCGTTACTTGTTCTTAAATAATGAAATTGAATTAAAAAGCGATAGGTTTTTTTCTTCTCGGACGTAGGATCTTGAATTGTTTAACGACGCTTACGCCGAGAGAGACGTGAATTAACGCGATATAGATAAAGAGACAATGGAGGTACAATCTTTTTATTTCGAGAAAAAAGGACTCGAAGTTTTAACCGAACTTTCGAGTCTGAGAAACGATTTAAACTCGACCTACATTATCTATTCCGAACATTCAGTATTTTTCGAACAGCTGTAAGATTCTGTTTACGATTTTGTATTTTATAATTAATTTTTTCCACGTCGTATCACGTACAACCTACAATCTTGAAACAGATAACGATAGTTACTACCATTTCTAATTTAACACTCGACAATATACAACACGACAAATACACGACCAGACATTTCTAAACGATAGTGCTATAGAATTGACAATCGACAATCGACGATTGATAATTGACAGCAGGATCGTCCAAAAATGTCGTTTGACACTTTATTATCGAGACATTCTCGAATACGAATATTATTCACCACTTGTTATTGAATAAGGAAATCGAGTTAAAAAGCGGCAGAGGTTAGCATCTCGAATTGTCCAACGACGCTTACGTCAAAGGAGACGTGAATATCGACGAGTTGCACCGCATCGAACGATCGCACGTCGTTGAGGAACGCCGACTATCTGGAAAGTTTCGAGGGTGACGCCGCCGCGGGTACCGGAAGTCATGGTACTCTGGCAGTCGGCTGTGCGCCGAATAAGGGATCCGAAAGGGTCGATAGCTTATTGGTGAAAGGGGGTCCGTTTGCAATGCAATCGTCGTGTCCCCGCTTTATCCTGGGTGCCTGGTGGGCCTGGGCAGGGCACAGCTATAAAAGCATACCGCGTTGCCCCTCAGACACGTAGTATCTTTCCGTGTACCGCACAAGAAAAACCGTCCACCATGAAACTGGTCGTAAGTTTTTCTTCTCTCGTACATTTTACTTCTGCCTTTTTCAATTTCGGCTCGCTTCGATCGATTTCCACGTATTCTTTGGATTTTTTGCGAGAAGGAGTTCGCCGTAAAAAAATTACAATTTCCTTCGTTTTTTTTTGTATTTATTTAGTTTTCTTTTTGACGGAAAGGAACGTAGCGATTTTCGTTCTGTTTTTATCTTTGGAAAGGATTACGCGAGTGTTCGTTTTCGGAGAAAATCTTTACCGGTTTCGCCTAACAGTACGAGACATTTATCTTTGCATTTGGTCTTGAGAATTAATTGTGTATTTTATGTCACGATATATAATAAGATGATTGCACGATATGCAAAGATCGATCGCTTCGAATTTGTCGATGTTACGAATTTTTTGAAGTTTCTTATGCTCAACGATGGTGAAATTTCTTCGCAATAATATTTAAAAATGTATAGCTCTCAAATTTATTTAATGGTATTCATTCGATTATAAATCGTTTTGATATAACGTAAAACATTTCCACGAATAAATGCTGATATCTACTAGTTTCAGAATACAAAATTTAATTTGTAAATCGTACATTTGCGATTAGAAAAGTAGCTCTTGACGAAAACGAACGAAGCCTATATTTAGCAGTGTTAAACAGTATTTCGTATTTTTTAAAACCAAGTGCAAACATCTTGATTCCGTTAAATACGTGTAAAATTACAACGAATAGATTATAATGTAAATATCGATAACATTTTCAGATCGTTCTTTTCGCCGTAATTGTGGCAGTCAACGCTTACCCAGGAATCCCATGGGCTGCACCGGTATGTAAACCCATTCCGTAATCGTAACTCTACTACGTAACATTTTTATACACCAGCGTTCTCGTCGAGACTGCTGTACAGTCACAATGTCTGTAATCGCACAATTCTTTCGATATTATCACGATCTTTCTTCCATTAATATCGACAGCGTTATAAAAAACATTTTATAACTCCATAAACACTTAAAAATCATCGCATGCGCCCAGTCGGCGAAATTCGTTTCTCACATTGAATTTCTCTTACGTGCATCTGGTCTACGTTAGCGCCGAAGACGACGAGTTCATCTTTCTTCCGTACTCGCGATTTACGTATATACGTGCACACGCACGCATAAAAGGCTCCAACGTAATTCGTAATCGTCGGTCTTCTCTCTAAATCATCCACTCTCTCCCCCACTCTCTCATTTCTTTCATCTTTAATAGACGCTAACTTTCTTCCAACAAGGATACGCATCTTATGCATCTCGTTTCATCGATTTCTTTGATGCATGCTCAATCGGGAGAACCGATACACGTTTCACGGATTACACGCGTTACGACGCGATGTCTTCCGTACGTCGCTCTGGAACGACGCCTTCCGTATTAATCGCTCGTAATAGTTCGCCTCTATTACCCAGCGTCGATCATCTTGAAAGCGAATAACAATAAAGGTGAAAATAATCCTCACTTTATCGAAATCTCGTCCGTCTTTCGTCGTGATATACGCACGTGTACACGTGGCCAAACAGCGCCAAAACGGGGTTTCGCAGCCCTTGGCGTGTCTTGCTGTACCGACAGGCATCGACGTCATCGTCATCGTCATCGTCATTATCACCACCAACCGAGTGCACGTGGGCGAACTCGGTGAATACCGCGATTAAAAGTAACCAACACGCCACACCATATTGTACCACACATTGAAAACTCCAGACAAACAGACAATGAAACGGAGTGGGGTAAAGCAAATGAAGGTTCATCGGTCACGTCTCGCAACCGATCAGCCTGAATATCGTTTATAAAACGTCTCAGGTGCCAGTCGTCAGCTCGCATCCCTGGGCACAACCAGCACCGTGGCAACCACCGGTTATCGCACATCCGCCCGCGTACATCAAGGTCGCCGCGCCCGTGTCATACGCCAAGGTAAACCGAGAGCAATATCGAAGCTTCCATAAAGTTAAAGACATACGGTAAGGAATCTTTTCACATTATCGTTTGACGTCCAACATCCGTGACTCGTTCTCTGGACGTCGAATCGTTACGCAAAGGAATTACCGATTCCTTGGGTCTCTGCGCTCCACTACTACGTTGATATCGTGGCTGTTGATCGACGTTGGTCGTTAGCCGAGTGGAAACGTGTACCCACTGCTTTTACGTTTTGATTACAGCCTGTTCATGATTGGATTCTATCCTCCTATCCGTCGGTTTGTCTGCCTCTGCCGGACACGAATCGGTAAACTCTTTGGCGAAATGGACGTCGTGCTTGCGCGCGATACCGTTTCGTCGTTGATAATCGCGCGTTCTCCCTCCATGTTGTAGCGTCACGACAAAGACGTTGCTCGATAGGAGCGAAACTTTCTCAAGAATTTTAATCGTGGAGGAGTATTTCTGATCGTTTCTTGTATCGTTCACGTACGAGTCTGTTAAGAGTCGATGATCGATCGGGGAGAAAAGGTTCGATATGTTCTCCTTTGATCGTCGTATCCGTCGATCTAGAGAGAGTGAGTTAGGTTAGGATAGGTTTTTCTTCTTCATCTTCTTCTCCTTAGATATCGATTTCCTCTTTGTCAGCGCGAAGTCATCGTTGGAACTCCGTATTTTCAGGTCCACGCACCGGCAGTTCATCACGTGATCAGCGTGCCCCAACCAGCACCCATACCGCCACTCCATCCTCAGCCCCTGAACATCAAGGTTCCCCATACTGAATCGGTTAGGCTGCCCCTCCATGGCGTCAAGATCCCGCACCCCCACTTGGTCGGCATCGAGCACTACGTACCGGAGCCGGAGATCAAGGTCGTCGCCAAGCCGGTACATTCGGTTCATCCCTGGTAGATGAAGGTTCGTCGGGGCACCTATTGAACCCGCCGGTCCCCAGGGTGGCTCCAAACACCGGGCCACGTCGCCATCCTGCGCGAGTACCTACGAAGCTCTACGAACCCTGACATCGCCGCGATCGAATCAACAGCAAACCATCTAGCTCCCCGTCGTCCCTCCTACTGCATCGCCTTCAATGAAAAAAGAAGAAAAATCACCGAACGAGCGGAAGAAATTACCCGCGTTCTTTCGAAACGCTTCCTCTGTCCACGTATTACCCTTCTTTACTCGACCCGTCGCAAGACTCATCCGGCCACGCAGACCCGAACGATATCATCGTCACGGGCGATGGTTCGCTCCAACTGCTTCAAGGAGACCCATCGACGAACCAAAAGGATCCTAACCAAGAAGAGACGCTTCTGACATTTTGGCATTTCCCCTCCTAGGATCGACGCGAGGTTTGAACCACCCAAGGACCACCAGACCAGGCAACCAAGTTTAAAAAAAGTCTACTTTTCTTTATCGTACGGAGATGTACTTACACACGCGTGCATTAATCCACACCACGAGTCGTACAGACGCGTTTGCATAAACGCAATTATACATACACACAAATACATACATACGTACACATACACAATGATACACGTACAGGAAACACTAAACACGCGCCAGTAGTCCCTCTCTTCGACCTCACCCTCTTTCACTCACTCTTTTATCTTCTCAACACCTCGAAATTTGCGTGCGGCATGTGATATTGAAGAAGACGTCACTCTTATATCGGATAACTTCATTGTATATTTCCCCCGCTGTTCTCCTCTTATATCATTATTTTTTGCAGCAACACTTTTATTTATTTTCTAATAAAAGTTAATTTTTATGTCTTGTGATAAACCAGGCATCGGCGTACCTTTTTTCATTCGTACCTACATCTCACGACGACGTATTCCTATTACGACATATTCAAGCGACCAACGATGTGGTCTTTCGCTTACGACAAGATTGTTCACGAGATAGAGATTCGGTTCCTTCGTGAATGAACGATACGCTTAGAGTTCAAAAGCCTCGAGAGACCTAACGAGGAGTTTGCGCGTTGGAAATATCGATCTAAAGTTAAAGATGATCGTATCCTAGGAAAGCGCGAGGTCCCAGAGTCAAGGAACTCGAGACGAGAATTCCTTTTCGAAGGATCATCGGGGACAGTGGACGTACGAAGTGTTATGACGTTCTCATGCCGTGGAATCGTTAACTCGCACGATACGAATCAATTTGATCGTTGCCAGGACGACGCATCGTCCAAACAGGGACGAGTTCTAAAAGCGCCACAGCCGTTGCTGTCGTTTCTCGTGGTTGTCGCGATGTTAAGCGCGACTCGCTCCGCCTCATCCATATCGACCTAATCTTAATTATTTTTGTACCGGAGAGGTTCGTATGCCTCCTGAACGGTGCTGGTGCTGGTGCTGGTGCTGGTACCTTTGTACGTTAAACGGTCGATCGCTTCGATATATCGCATCGCGATCGATTCTCGCCGACGACAGACTGTTACCACGCTGACCAGAGTCGCTCCTAAAATCTACCACGAGGTCGCATGGGAACCAGCCTCGCTCTTTTTCTCTAGCCTACTTTTAAGTACCGATGTCAACATTCCGGTGGCGTAAGTCACTTCTAGCGCGTTGAATGTCATGGAGTTCACCGGTGATCGGCGAAGTCAAGACCCTTGTCTATCCGACTTGGCAAACACATAATTCGAGGAAATTTCGATGTTCCTAAATTTGCAAAAAATCATCATCGTTATTGTAGGCGCGAAGAAACGAATGCAATAGTTAGTTTTTCTTCTTTTTATTTCTCTGCTCCATTAACGTTGCTTAAGGATGCTTTAAGGGTTGCAGGCATCTTTCACATATTTACATATTTACACATGTACAATTTACAGCTTTCTCCTTCCATTCTTCCATACAGAAATGAATGCAATCTAGAACGTATCAAAATAGTTTTATTCTTCTATATAACTAGTAAGATTAAATATTATCAATGCATGTCGCGATGTATTGCATTAAAGCACTTCGAACAAAAGAAAGGTGAACTTTCTTGGAACAGTATTTTTTATTTGTTGTACAGACATTTTTTGAAATTTTTCGTAACATATTTCACAAAATTTTAGAGTGGCTTTTCCTGACATTATTTTTTTATTTCTCAACGTGGTTTAGATCCAGTTACGTGGAAGCAAACAAATAAAATAACGGCGGAGATAATGGATTGCCATGGTCACAACGATGACCCCAGTAAAATAAATGCGTCACGCACGATTACACACTTCAATTTGTAAAGTTGTTTGTAAAGTTAAGTTGTGTTGTAAATCATATAATATTTTATCGTAGTACGTATCGTATAAGAAGAAATTCGTGTCGGTCAGACGTGCAAGCCATGTAAAATTAGAGAAACATTCGACGTGTTAAAGAAATATTTAGTCGATCGTTCGCTGACAAGTATCGTTGCGATTTACATCTCGATGGCGTGCAGAACGAATGGATTCGTCGATGCATACAATTCAATAGAAAGTTATTAAGAAGCTGCGTTCTCAGATGAAAGGGATTGTAATTAAATTAGATCGTTGAATCATCGTCGTTTGGGATACAGATATTTATTTTTCCGTTATATTAACACGGAACAAAAGACAACTCATCGGCCTGATTTCACGCGGGTAACACGGACGAGAAACAGGGTTAAGTGCATTTCGTCGAGAAGCAGACAGGACTAAGGAAATCAATAGTATCGCAATGGAGTATCTTTACGAGACAAAAAAACTTCGATCGAACGTTATGCGAGTCGCTTATTCCGTTTCACCGTTCGTCGATTACGTAAAACGCTTAAAACGTTTTGCGCGAAGCACCAATCGCGAAGAATCGTAAATCGCGCGCGTTTCTTAGAGAAATTCGCACTATGTACGACGCAGGCGTCGCGGCAAGTTAACCCTTTGGCACTCGATTGGTGCCGCTCGATCACCGACATTCGTTCCTATTTGATTTGTTCACCGATTTTGATGAAATTTATGTGCAATGGAGTTTTTATAAGAGTATTTGACACGTATTTTGTTCTATCTGCAAATGTTCGTGTTTAACCACTTGCGCTAGAAAGGCGTCGATACTATATATTCCAGACCGCTTTAAAAGTTACCATACTGTATAAGGTTATTAATAAACAAATTTAATATTCACATCTGTATAAAATTCTTTGTGTAAGACTCTATCGAGTCAAGTGACGCCTCAAGGTGAAGCGTTTTGGCATGCTCATCTGTAAATCAGTTGCGCGAGTGGTTAAGGAGCGAAAACAGCCCCTAAAATTGGGGTGAAAGTTTATTTTGTTAAATATCTTGAAACTTTCTCTTTTGAGAATTTATATGTGGAATTATTTTAAATCACCTCCAAGAATTTTCTCACGTGTTCCAGACATGTTCTTAAGTGCGAAGGGTTAAATGAAACGTGGCACAACCAGAAGAAACGAAGAATTACGAGATACATCGTCTACGAATAAAAGAAGTCCGTATTGTCCATCGAAAGGATACGGTGCCTCCGTTTGATCGACGATAAATTTCACTCCTGTAATTTCCGGCGTGTATCTGCCCGCGCTACGCACCGATTACGACCGTTTTCATCGTTTCGTCGTTACGATCGTCGGTTGGTTAGACGTTTCACTTCGTTCGGTCCCGTGTTTTCGCACGTAGACGTTTGCGTAATCCTCCTATCGCCTGTAATGCAGCGTAACGCATTATGTTCCGCCTTGCGCGCGGCTCGAAGAACTCCGAAGGATCTTGAGGAAATGAAACTTCGACGAAATCGACCTAAATCGTCGTCGATTCTTCTCGATTCTCCACCGGTATCGAAAGGTCGCCTACGAAAAAGGCATCGCGCCATTTTCGTGCAATTTCGACTACGTTGGCTCGATTTATCGTTCGTCAAAGATTTTATTTTGGGTTTCGTTAAAATGGTACCGATTTTACATTTTCACTGAATCGATCTAAAATACAAATCGCTTTGTCGTTCTAAATCAAACACTCTTGCAGTGTCTATCGAACCGATCGCACGATAAATCGACCAAATTCAATTCCATTCTTTCGCTTCGATGTCAACATATCTTCCACTACCCTCGACGGGGGAAAGATCGATGTACTTCACCGTTTCGATATTTTCATACCAAACACGGTTTGAAATTTTATAACGATATAATAACGATACCTTTGCATTGGCTCGTCCTAGATCCGAACTCGAACACGCGTTATAAATGCGCATTAACGAAGCGTAAGTTTCTTTTTGCGACGATTGATCGTAATGATTTCTACTTTCTCGTTCGTTCCAGGTGCAGTACGCGCGTTCAATGGTCGAGAAAGAAACGAAGTGTATCGAGGAAGACGGCGTCGCTAGAGCGTTGCTCGATCGTTGTCCGGTACATCGTGTATCGATGGAGAAAGGGGTGTTGATGGGCTGCGTCTCTATCTTAAAGCGAACGGTAATCTACTACCTTCGTACTCGTACTTGGTAATTAATTAAATATGCCCGTCTAAAGTTTACAGATCCGTATCAAGATTTATCAGCATATTTCCGTCACTCGATACCGATCTAATTTGCTTATTTAATTAACTCACTAATTTTCTTAATTGACTTTTCACTCTTGCGTCACGTTCAGAGGCAAAGTCTTTCAATGGTTAAAAGTTATCGTCGAACTTTAAAAAATCCAACGATTTATCAGGTAGATCGGTGAGCTACCGGCTTCAATTTAATCACTTTAATCGACTATGTTTCTTATTCTTCGTGAATTCATCGTGCTAGCGCACGGCGCCATTTTGTTTGCGTGCTAAGTTCCATATTTTTTCTCGTTTTCGTTTCGGCCATTCGTTTGTTTCGGGAAATAGTTGCTGTTACTCTTACGTTAGATTTCTTCTGTGAAAATATAACGCGTTGTGCGTAAAACAAAGGCGTATCAACGGATACGATAACGTCGATCGATACGTCCGTGTTATTCGAATCGCTTAGGCGGAGTCACGGGTAGCAACGTACGCACGAAAATGGCACAGATACAAAAGGAAAATATGGACGGAGAATTTGCTGCTCGGGCGATCGCCCCAGGTTATTTCCCCCAAGGGGGCTAGGTATTACGTACGTGGATACGCAGACACGCCGGCAATTACACCGCTGGAGTGTATTTTGCTTCCTCGTTCGTATAATAATTTCTTTCCCTTCGGTCTGGACGACGAAGTCCTCTCGGTGGCCACTTCGGGAGGGACATTGCGCTGACGTCTTTCGAATTTGACGAGCCTGAGAGAGATCGATGAACTTAAGGGGCTCATCGATGATGGCAATGATGAGAGAAAGATTAATAACTGCCAACCGGTGGTGAAGTTAAAGAGAGAACAACTGATAATTGCTAATCGATGATGACGATCACGAGAGAACGAAAAGTGACTGCCAATCGACGATGACAATGAGCACAGAGCAGCAGCATCTGCAGCATGGAAATTTGTCGAGGCGCATATATCGTTGGTTCCGCGTTTTAATCTTGGGAGGACGTCACGCAACTTTTGTTTTGCTTGATTATTCAGTCGGCAACTCCATTTTTTATACGAAGAACGAACCTAGATCAGTTATATATCCTACCATTTTCGATGATTCACGATCGTAACGCTGACAGCAGTCGATCGAAGGAAAAAAACATAACGCCAGCTGTTAGTGAAAAGAGAAATTACTTTCTTGCTGATGGAATACGTCTCCTCGCGTTTCATGGAGCGACGTCGTAATGTGAGTTTCATCGTTATTTTCGTTCGAGACTGCAAGCGATAGCGAATAAAATACCAAGGAAGCATCGTCTGGTCTACCAATCATCGACGTAGATTCTAACTGTTCGCACACTTGGACCGCAACGATCTGAAAACATACGCTGATTGGTCGTCGTCTCCTTCGCGTCTCCCTGGACGTTTTTCTTTCTATTTTGGTGAAAGCAGACGAGTCAACAATTTTTCACGACGCCTGTCAATTTTATACTCGGAGCGTTCGAAAGGTAATCTCCCTCAAATTGATAATTCGTGTCGCGCTTACACGCATTTTCGATCGAGAGTGTTCAGTATCGAGCGGGTTTCCTGCTTTCCGGAAATTCGACGTTCTTCGATCTTTATTCCGCGGTACACTTAGATACGGGCAAGGCGGTATCTTAGAATCGTCATAATTTTCCGGAGAAAGAGCGGCTTACGTGCAATCACCGCGTCCAACGGTGCTTCTATGAATAATTCAACCTTTAATGGAACTTATGCAGGAACGTGTGCGAGTACTTTCTCCTTCGTAATATGTTTTCCGTAACGCGTATGTACGGAGTTTCGTTCGATCATCGTCATTCGCGCTGACTTCACGATCGTAATTTTCTCGCCTTTTCGAGCGCGCGTACTCCTTTGTGCTCGTTGTTGAACGGTCACGTTCGATGAGTTTCTAATCGTAATCGGCGCCGGAACGATTTATGGCAGGCGAGGGACGATTCGAGAAATTATTCAAGATTTTAGAATCGATCTTTTTTAGACGGATATCGATGCAACTTCTCAATGATTCTCAGCAATTTTGAACGAAAAATTTCCACGATGCTTCTTTGCGTCTGTTAAATCAAATTGGAATATTCCAGGTTGAACAAAAGTAGATTTCATTGAAATTCCGCGCCTGTCGTCTCCGTATGAACGAAACGTACGTAATTTTTGATAAGAATCAATACGATTTGCCGCCATTATCAACAAGCGTGCCTAAAGGCATAGCTATTCCGTGAATTAAATCGAATTAGAGAGATGCGATCGACTCGGTGGACGCATTTATCATCTTTTTTCGTACTGGACGATCGTAACGTCATTCCACGTATCTATTATCTAGTCCACATTCGATCTATGGCCCAGCTCGACGACGTTACCTCGCTAGCGATTAGTTGGCTACTCGCGATTTGCCGAAGGAGATCTCAGAGTGGTCGAAATTTAGCAAGCAAGTTCACAAACAGTTTCTTTGTATTCCTTGACTACGTATGCACAAAGGTTACGTCGGAACCGAAACGTAATTGGTTACGCTTAATATTTCATCGCGACTCGTCAATGGAACGATATTGACGTATCGCAAAGTGGAAGCTTCAATGCCCTGGATAATTCATGCTAACTTTATGGATGTATACCCAACTAAACGAGACATCATACGGTATTAACCATTCCTGCGGTCTTTATATAGATCCGTGGCTATGCCCGCGTCCACCTATCCGCCGTAGCTCGCTTCATTTGGCACAAAACGATTTCGTTAGTTAAATACACCCTTGTCTCGAGTGGACGATCGATTCACGTGCGAACGGCACGCGTATCGTGCGGCACTCGTTGCACCAATCTTCGTTTCTTCTTCTTCCTCGTTTGCCTCCTGGTGTCTTGTCGAAATCTCGTTTTTCATCATTGGGGATAGATCGTCTAGGAAAAACGTGCGTTACCGAAGCCACGAGCCTCGCGATCCACGATTGATCGTTGCTAGTAAAAAAAACCTATTGAAAGGCGTACTATTGAAAACCTTGAAAAGTTTTCAGAAGTTCATGGCTTTCTCCATCGATCATCCACCCTTCACAGAGGCTACGCGTGGCACGTTCACGCGTGCTTCTTTAGGATAACACTATAAACATTATCAAGGTTCGCTTGGTGGTTTTCATCGTTTTGCCTCGAAATTGAAATAATATTTATGTCATAAGGGAAATGGCAGGTGTTCCCCGGTTAAAGTACGTTGGTTGGTCAGCAATGGCAACGATAACGCGTAATGACATACATGCTGGATGGCTGGTCGACGAGGTAGTGGGAGTGGCGCGTGGCATCTACGATACATTGGCATTGTATCATCGCGCATCGATCGCGTAACTCCTACTCTTCATCGATTCGTTTTTATTTTTGCAAGAACGATGATATCGATTCTTCGTCGTTGTTCTATCAAGGAGAAAAAATTGTCGAAAGGGCGGTCGATTTTATCGTAAACGAACCATCGAAGGACAGTAGCTCGAAGGGATCGAGCGAGCGTGGCCGATCCTCGTAGCTTTACGAGGTATACTAAAATCGAGTCGAATGATCTTTTCTCAAGAAATGGCCTTATTTTAGATCAACGCGGAAGAGGAAGGTTCATACAACTAGGCAGAAGCTTCGTAATACTTGAACAAAAATACGCGACTTCCATCGTTCGAGTGAAAAATCGATTGAACCGTTTAACAGCCGATTTATCGATCTCGAGAATACGGAAAATCCGTGAAAAACATCGAGATTAAAAATATTAAATTGTCTTCGAAATTTGTCGGTAGCGAGATCTTTTTTCGTTCTTCTTTCTTTCAAGCTTCGAAGATGATTTCGTCAGTACGTTGAGTCTGCTATTTTATTTCCTTCGAAGAATCGTTAAATCCAGCGACATAGCCATCGGTATCGCGATTTTCTTTAACAATGATAGTAGGAGGTTAGAGTCTCCCAATCAAACTTAACGTCCACGTAATAAGATACCGGGGGGTGGGCGTACATCGTGGGAGACGATGGTGGTTATTGTTGTGGTGGTGGTTGTTTCGTATTAACGCGGTACTTGGCAGGGGCGAAAATCGAGGAGGCGTTCGATGTGCGAGAAGAACCACTGGCTACCCGGGAAAATGTGAATGTGGACACCCGGTTGCCCCTCGACGTTGTTCAGTGTCGTCAGTTCGATCCGGTCAGTGTGCCATTCAGCATGACCAACGAGCGCAGTGAGTATGCACGTGTGCATGCACGCGTATTTATTTGTAAGACGTAAACACAAACGCATCTATGAAGAACGAGGAGGGAAATACGTACGCGTGTATACGTCTATACGCACGCACGCACGCACGCGTGCGTAACAAATTTTAATCATCGTTTCTTTTATCTCGGTCCCGTGTTTGGGGTTTAAACATTCACGAAATTATTTTTATCGATACCAATGACTTCACTCGTCGATTTGTACTTGGATAGAAATATAAAATTAGGAATAAGTACGATTTATTATACGATACTTCCGTTTCACGCTAAGTAAGCTATTTTCAATTTTTATTGTACTACGATCTCGCAATTTTGATTACAAAACTACAAAAAGCTCAGACTGAAAAGGTCGAGATGGTTCGATTGGTCATTCGGAAAAGGACCAAGGCGACGACGCATTTCAAATCGGGAATTCGTTTTCACTCGGTTACTTTCATTTCTACGTCGATTTATCCCGATATTACGCAACCGCGTGCCAATAAGCGCGGTTTTTCCAAACGTAGAAAAACGTTCGTCTCTCTTTTCCTCCCACCCTTCTTCCTTGCCTCTCTTTCAACGTATTCGGTTTGTCGTCGTTGTCGTCGTCTCGTCAAACTATTTTGTTTTGATTCTAATTTTCTTTTCATTCCTATTTCAGAGGACGACACGCCGTCGGTTTATTCGATCGGCAGCCAGAGGAACTTGGTGCCCGTGAAATCCAGCTATGCCTAGTAAGGAAGCGTCGACAGGATCGTTTTGTTCTTTAGGATGTTACTCGTATAGGACGATATTCTAGGGTACGTTATCGTTACAAAGGCGTTCATCGATCAATCGCGATTATCCTGCTTTTTAGTTTCAAAAGACGCAGCCACGTATCGACTATCCTCATAATCGTCCTCGTGCTTCTGTTGCTCTGTCTCTTCGTCGCCGTACTGGTGCTCTCCATACTATGTAAGTGTAAATCCATCTGGCAAGGTTGATTCATAAATCTTACCGAATTTGATAACTCGTTCCTTCGTAATTTTTCAAGCTTACAGGCTTGGAATTTTCTTTACGATTTTAGTCAAAATCGTGATACTCAATTTTGTCGATAATTATTTACGTCAAAACGAATGCACGGACTTTCACGTCCGCATTCGTATTCGATACGTTAGAGACTTTAGAAAGGCCATGTAATTCATTATGGCGTATTGTAAATAATTTACGATTTAGTTTATATTGAGAGTTTATTTATTGGGTTGACGAGAAAGTAATTTTTTTGTTTTTAGTGCAAAATAAAACTCCAATTTATTATACAAAGAACAAACTCAAATCGATTATATATTTTCCATCTTGTTCGACGTTCTTTCGCAGTCTTTTTGGCAACTTCGTGATTCGTGATCGTAACGCTGATGGAAATCACTCGAGAAAGACATAACATTGTTTTTTTTTTGGTGAAAATAGAAATTACTCCATTGCCAACCCAATAGGCAGCGATAGCGTATCTCTTTCGACCCGACCTATTTGAGATCGATTGGATTCGATAGCAGGGAGAATCTATTCATCTTTATCATGCTCTATCAACCCACGATCGTGTCGTTTGCAATCGATCGAATTAAACGTTGGCAACGAATTATCTATGGCGATCTGACCTGTTTGCGATTGTACAGGCCGAATTCACGGACAAACATCACTGGCTTGGTGTATGTCATCTGTTTCAGATTCGATGACGAAGCGGGATCTAAAATTATGCGAAAACGAGGATTGCGTGCGAATCGGTAAGTAGGATGCGATCGAATCGAAATTAACGGTACGATGAAGAATAAACATAGATAGATCGAGCTATAGGTAAATATGTCGCTCGAATCAAACGATAATACTTCTTTGTCCTTGTTTATTTAGCTGCTAGTTTTAAGGAATCGATGGACACTTCCGTAGATCCTTGCGACGATTTTTATAAGTAAGTACGTCGATCGGTATTATTTAGATTTCAGCCTGTGTCGTTGGTCACCATCCGAGCACATAGGAGCTTCTGCGATATGTATTATAATTTAGTGTGAATTTTATGGGACGCGATAAATCGATCTCACAAGGCGATCGACGGAGAGAATTCAACGAGAAAGAAAAACATTTTTCTTTTCCGGGAAAAATAAACAAATGTATTAAAGTTCGACTTTAGTTCGATTCTTTGCGGTACAGACGAGAAAATATTTCGTTGAAGATTGTCGGAAAATATCGAACGTGCTAGAAAATGAAACGGGGATAATAACGATTGGAGATTCGACGTAGCGTTGCAAAAGAAGGCCGCACAGAAGTGGATGACATTCGACACATCGTAAAAAAGTTTGAAATGCGGCTGTTCGGAGAAACTCACGTAAGAATACTCGATCGTGCGATATCAGAAAACGTTATGTAATATCACTTATGCGTCGAGCTTTCAATATTATCATAAATTAAGAGGAACGTTCGTTGATCATTTTGAGACGAAGAAACGGTCAGTTAAAATAAGTAGCACTCTTCCATTTTGAGTGGTAACGTTTATAAAGTCAAGAACGATACGCTGACGCTTTCTTATCTTTAATGGACATCGTTATTTCTACCGTTTAGTCGTGGGAGATTAAATATTTCACATTTATCGTATCATCAACACGTCACCTGTTTATTCGCGCTGTATATTTTTCCCTTAGACATGTTCACCGTCCTTGATCTATCACACGATCGCCATCGTCCAGGTCGCTTCTATTATTTGTTCTTTTTGTCATACTACTGTTCTTTCTCATGGCATTTTATTTCTCCAGTTTATTTCTTTCACTCCTTTTTCCAAGAACTCCAAAGTTTCTCGCTTTTTGGAGCACCGAGCGCAATGTGATACGCTCGACGGATTGAAAAATCGAGCGCTGCGCTTATTGGGGAATTTCATCGAAGTTTTCGCGCCTGATTCGACCTAAGTTTTATCGAAGATCGAGCAAAAATCCGTGAAGGAACACTTGATTTCTCAGTCCGTCATACGCGAACGACACAGCCGAACTCGGGCGGAGTGTTCGATCGTAGGCTTGACTCTTAGCGCTCCCAATGTCTTTTCACGTTCATTTTCAAGAGCTCACTTTTATCTTTAGTTACTAACTTCATTTTACACGAGTTTTAAAATGCACATTTATTTTTACAAATTACATGGATCGTATTAAATACGTGGGATTGTATGCCGTCCTATATTCTAAGTATCATAAATAAAGAAAAAAAGTAATAATTTTATTCTTTAAGTTTGAAATCTCCATCGAACTCTTCAAGAGTTAAATAATTAACAAAAAAGTTGCTTCTGTCGTCCGTCATCGATTTCAGAATGAGCGTCAACGTGTTAAAGACGATAAAAGACGATGTTTTCTATATTTTCGGCACGATTCGTCCGGAAAGGAATGAGTCTGATTCTGTTAAAGACGTCTTATGGAATCGAAACGATCGATTTTAAAATATTGGAAAAACGCGTTGTGCGTTGAGTATCGATGACGATTCTACGTCGATTTGAGACTCGTCGTAAGAGTGCAAAGTGTGTGGTAGTGCTTAACGGTGGTGTCAACGTGCTTTCAGATATACTTGCGGCAGATGGTCGTTGGAACATCCAATACCGGATTCCAGTCTGACGAATTCCTGGTTTAACGAGCGTAGTGATCGCGTTTCGAGACGAATCAGGGATCTGCTGAGAAAGAACGTGTCGAACGAGGATGTGCCTTGGGCTGTCCAGCAAGCGAAGACCTTGTACGATAGTTGCTTGGACGTGCGTACGTTGAATCATCCACGTGTTTTTACCAATGCTCTTCTTTCATTCTTTTTATTTCTTCGTTTTCTTATTTTTTGCCTTCTCTTTATATTTATTACTATTATTATTAATAATAATAATATATTATTATTAAAATATAATATAATAGCGTAAAGAATTGAGTTTTATCTCGCGCTTAAAAATTGTCGTTACTTTATTGCGAAGCCAATAGCCACCAGATCGTTTCAAGTGACAAATTGGCCGCTCTGTCGCAAATGAGTAATTCGTGAGCAACGGTATAAATAATGCACGGTATGGGATTCCGATGTCTTGGACGTGTCCCCAGTCCAAAAATTTGACTCGATTTTATCATTTAATTTTAGCATTTATCATAAGTGATCATTAATATCGCTAAATTTAACTAATATTTGCCTGATCGATTTTACAAAATCGACGATGTGAAGACAGATTCGAATCGATCGATCTCAATTCAGCGTCGTTTCGATCGCTGTTAATGATTCTCCAATTTTAGACGATCTTCTTAAAGGATTACGATTTAACGTCACGTAAGCGTAACATTGAAATGTCCGCTCGCAATTATACATCGGAACGAAAGGAAACGAGTGTCATGTAACTACGGGTTTCGACTTTGTACCGCCCAATTTTGAGACGTTTTCTTGTTATTTGAAAGAACACACTGTACGACAATTAACGCGTCGAGTATCATACGAATTTTCCGTGACATTGACATGACATCGTAAGATCACTGGAACAGCGTCATCGTGATTTGTGTACGGAAGAATTCAATCTACGAATTATATTTTTGTACACGTAAAAATGGATAAAAAATACACGTGCTACCTTGCCATTAGGATTTTAACGTTTTAATGGAACTGCAATTCGACGTTACAAGATATGGGATAACTAAGATGGCAAATTTCGTTTTTCACGAACGCTTTTAACTAACCGCGTATCTTAATTCACAGCTCTTCTTTGTTGCATGATTTTGTAACCGATTATTACGCAGCGATATTCTAGGCAATCATTAAAAATACGTGTGTATTAATAGTGATGCAATGATGGTTAGCATGCTATCGTTCGCAGCAGTCGAGTCACGTATTAAAAGTTAGAAGAATGTATTTATCGATATTAAAAATCGATTTCGCATAAATTAGATTCTAGTTTTACCAATCTTTATTAAAAATAAAGAGCTATCGATCGATTTACTCATTGTGGTCAAAGTTAAACGAATTCACATTCGTAACTTTCATCATCATCAGTAGCAGGAATTTTTGTTTGTAATTAGGGCTAACCAAGAGCAAGTAAGTTCAGTCGATAGTAGTAGTAAGAACAACAAAAATATTCGTATTAGTTACAATTTTCCTTCGTTCTAAGACTTTTCTTTTCTATTGGGGATATAAAATAATACAGCTTTGCTTTACCAGAGGCAATGGACGAGTTGGGCCTCTCGCCGTTGTTCGAATTGCTCGAGGAGATGGATCTACCAACGATGCCGGCAACCTTTACCCAGGAAACGAGAGATTATGTCGAACAAATGGCCAAGGTCAAGAGAGTTCTGGGAAGAGACATTTTTGTCGGATTGGACGTGATATTCGATCCTAGAAACAGGAGCAACAATATTATATTGTTGGACGTACCAGATACCAATAACCCGTTACCTAGGTTTGTCTACTTTTTTCCTATAAAATCATGAGATTCTTGTCGTTGTTCTTGACTTTGACTTTTTGCAGTGACAAAGAGTTGGAAAAACGATTGCAATCCATCAGATCGCGTCTACGAAAGATTCGCAGCGTGTCCGCGGAAGAAGAAGGCGACGATGACGAAGACGAGGATTACGAAGTTGAATTGCAGTACATGAACAGCGTGATCAAAGAAATTTTTGCAAACGGTACGGATGACGCTTGCGCCGTGAAGGATAACTCCACGATCTCCAAGGAGATAGAAATGAAACAAATCGTCTCTAAAATCTATGATCTCAGTAGCGCTTTTTACTTGGTAAGAGCTGGAATTTGATCGACGCCATGGGCTTTTATATACAACGTTACGAATCTTAACTTATAATTCATTTATACTTACCTCTTCGCACCTAAACTCTTCGCAGTCGTAATTTCTGTGCGCGATCAGTCTTCTATCTATATTTTTAGTTGTCTCATCTCGACAGTAATGATAGCGTATCCGAGGAAGACGTTAAAGACGAGGACTATATGATGGTGGATGATCTGCAAAAGTTGACGGATGAATATGTAATCGAGGTAAACTCCAGTTTGACGCCGAGGATTATCTGGCGTCCTTTCATCGAGGAAGTTTTCAGAGACATCGTTGCTTTGAACCTCTCTGGGAGAGACAGAATCCTTGTAGTGAATTTGGAATATCTGAAAGAATTGGCACTACTCGTAGCCTCCACCGACAAGGAAGATTTAGGTACAGTCACGTGTCCTCGCTTAAATACGATTCCTTCGAGTTATTGGGTCTTCGATTTAAGTGATTTATAGCCGATGTTTCTTAGAAACGTACATTTGGTGGACCGTGGTCGACATTGTGGTTCCACATTCCTCTGAAAACTTGAGAAGGATTTGGTCAACTTATATCCACGCTCTGATGAGCGTCGAAGCGAGCGAATCCAAATCTATAAATTGCGCAGATGCGGTAAACCAATTGATGGGTTGGTAGATAATCATATATTATTTCTTTGGGTTGTCGGATGTTGAGAATTAATTGTCGGTTGTGATAATTAGTGTTCACGACAGCAATAACGAGTATGAGGAAGAAAATAGAATTTACCGAGCAGTCGATTTAGAATTTAATTTAGACTTGATTATGAGGTATCAACTATCTAATCGTTGGCACCACTATTACACAAGTTCCACGTAGTATCGTTACGTTTCAAATTGAGCTTTGCCCTTTTTTTACATTAGGCATGGCTGTGTCTTGGCTGTTCGTGGATCCCACCTTTCACGAGAAGACGGCACCAAAGGTTCTCGAGATGCTGGAAGACATAAGAGCGGCCTTTGCTTCCTTAGTTCTTAAGACAGATTGGATGGACAAAGAAACGAAAACATCTACGTTACAAAAGAACAACAAGATGTCTTCTGTGATCGGTCATCCACAGTGGCTATTTGTCAAGGGAGAGTTGGACGAGTATTACGAGGGCGTAAGAATCTTTGCCTTTTATAACGTGAACTTCGTTCGAATTCTTCTCTCCAATCGTTCGAAAACGGAGCTATTTTCATCATAAAAAATTATGTATTTTCTAGATAAATCTCTCAGAGACAAAGTATTTAGACAACATGTTACAAATCGTCCGTATAGCTTCCATTTCTGAATTGGAATGTCTCCACGAAGTCAATTTAAATAACGAATCTTAGTAAGTTAAAATATATTTTAATTCTGGTACTAAGATAATTGTTTCTTTAATGATTCTTTTTTTTGCAATTCACCAGTTGGGCGACCGATCCGACTGATGTAAATGCCTTCCATACATTTCAAGCGAATCAAATCAGTACGTACCAGATCTTTCCTTTACGATATTCACGTAGGCACAGTAGTTTTGAGATTCTTATTAGTCACATAGAAGTAACATTGTAGAAGCTTCCTTAAGTCGTAATTAAAGAAGTAACTTAACTTTTTTAAACGTACACGCAGCTATTCCAGCTGGAATCCTGCAATTTCCATTCTACGAGCTGGGACTTGAGTAAGGACAAAGAAAAGCGACGTATTCTTTTGAAATAATTTGACATTTCAAATATCACACATCAAACATTCTATCAAAGACGATCATTCTTTTCATATTTATTTTACCTTTTTCTTAGGATAACGAATTTTTATGGCTTTTAACATTTCGCGAGGCAACTTTTTTTTAATTATATTTACTACAGAGCCCTGAATTACGGTGCCATTGGAACGGTGCTTGGTCACGAGCTGACGCATGGTTTTGATAATAGTGGTAGACAGTACGACAGCAACGGCAATTTAAGACAGTGGTGGAGCAACGAGACAATTTCCGAGTATACCGATAGAACTCAATGCTTCATAGATCATTACAACAATTATTACGAGGACGAGGTAAGTGAACATTCCCATAACCAGGATCTCTCACAGCTAAATTTCCGTAAAGCGCTACTTCGAGAACTCGATCGTAACGCGATATAAAAAATGACATAGAAGCGTTCCGCATTTAGTCCTGCGGGAAACAAAAAAAATATTGTACAGTACGATACAATGCGATGCAATGATCGATACGATGGGAAATGCATTATTGCGAGTATATCTCTAAATAAAATCACAGGCAAGTGGAAGGCTCCCTTTGAAGCTAACCGCGATTTCCAATCAAGTACGAATTAATTGTTTTAGAAGAGTCGTGTCATTTGTACGTGGTTGCCACGCGTCTTTACGCGTGTTTTGTAAGATTTAATTGTTTTTTACTTTTACGATACTATCACGTAAATTAATGTATATACTGATAGTATGTTTCTGAAATAGGTGGACGACTATATCGACGGTGAGCTGACCTTAGGTGAGAACATTGCCGATAACGGTGGTGTTAGGGAAGCTGTCATTGCTTACGAAAAATGGAAGGCCAGACACGGTCAAGAGCCTTTCCTTCCGGGATTCACGCACCTGACGCACGAGCAACTATTCTTTCTCAGCTTCGCTCATGTAAGAGGTGTTGCAACTTCTTGCATAATCGTATTTGCGTTTCAATGGAATTCCGCGTGTGTCCTTGAACGCAAATTACGACGTTTTTCGTTCGTAAAGTTTGCATCACAATGGACGAGTATTTAGTATATATTTTCTCCAAATTTGGAATAATAATCGATCAAAGCAATCGACATTCTTTATGCGATACTTTTTAAAAATATTCAGCAATTTTTATAATAATAATAATTGAAGAGTCATTTATATCCGGCTTCGTTGAAATGATTTCAGTTATGGTGTGAGTCCTATACGGTTTCTTCGTTGAAATGGATGCTTCAAGATTCACATTGTCCTGGTCACGTGAGGTTACAAGCCGTACTGAGAAACTCGAAAGAATTCAGCGATGCATGGAAGTGTCCTGTAGGTTCGAATATGAATCCTAGAAAGAAATGCCGACTCTGGTAGGGACCAGATGAATTTTCATGCAGTCAGATACGTTCGTTTCGTCAAAATCTTCCATCTTGACAATTAAATATGCGGGTGGAGGCACGAGAGTGAACGAAACGAAGCCCGTGTGATAACACTTGAATGCATACCGATGTACGATCGAAAGTCGTATCGTCATCGTATCGTTATGTACTTTGTCAAAGTTATATTCGTCTATTTTTATACGTTTATCGTAGTCCCACGATAAATTATCCTCTCAAGGTATTTCTAATTTAACGATCTATGTCGGCAGTAGGTAGGAAAAGTGCGAGGATATTTTAAGAGTTTGCATGGTTACGAATTCGATAGTTTAAGGGGAGATGCCATAAATGAAGGAAGTACTTTTACATAGCCATTGACCCAGAGCTTCGTCGAATAAGGCTAATGACCTTTCGAGACGACGATAGAGTATTTAGAATGTTTCACAGAAAGTTGCGTAATCGACGACGAAATATTCAAGAATCTTCGGGTACTCAATCGTGTCTTAACTGTCGAAGTCTTTTTTGTGAGCGTCTCGAGACGCTTGAAAATTGGATACTTTCGTATAAAATTAGATATTAAGCGAACACTGAAAAATATGTACAGTACAGTCAGCAACGAATTCGTGCTCGATGAGAATACATTGCGATTTGTGTAGCAATAAGTAGCTAAGAAAATATCGAAGAAACGGACCAAATGTGTTTCTAATAAAAGAATTTTATTTACGTAATAAAAGAAGAGATCTACGATCTTCTTCCATGTCTTTAACGTTTAGCCGTTACTTTATCTACATTTAAATCTCTTTATAAAATCTTGGCTATCGACTTTTCTAAAATAAAGTATCTTAACAAATGAAGGTACAAACGTGATCGTGAGCGGAATTAAGCTATGAATGGAAAAGAATTTGAGAATTGGTCGCATCGTTCGTAAGTCGTTCATCGTACGTATCGTCTCGTCGATACGAGGATCACGCTAATGCGAATCTCATGTAATTCTTTCCACATATCGACCCGCGATAATCTTAGAACACTAAATCAACGATTCTTCGACCGAATGGACAAGGTTTTTCGTAAGTGAATATCGATACTCGCGAAACTGTTGCACTCGTTTTAATCGTCGTGTTTCCAATCTTGCGAAAGTTTCTACGCCACTTTTCGTCGTAACACGATCTAGTAGATGTAACCACCGTTCTGGTCGACCGGTTGAGTATAGCCCTTGGAAGATGTCAAGGTAGTTTTTGCGAAGTTAGAGGTGATCGATGGTATAGGGTTTTCGATGGTGACGTCATCATTGGATACTGAAGCATCGTATTTGGCCTCCTCTTCCGTGTCAGCGACAGTGGTGGTACTCGGTGTGGTGGTAGGCTTCAACAAGTTGTGTATGAACTGCAGGTTTGGTATTTGAAGGTTGGGCAGCGAGTCCTGAAGGAAGCTGAGAAGTGAGCCGCCCCTCTTGGTATCGGCGTAGTATTGGTTGTCCGCCGGATAGGAAAGAGTTTGAGACACGTCGATGGGCAACTGATGACCTACAGCCACTGGGAATGGTTGAGGTGCTCGAAGATAATAGACTTTAGGTATCTCGATGGGTTGAGTTAATGGAAGACCGTAGATCACTGGATTGTGCGTGTGAAATGATTCGTAAGTTTGAGGTAATTGTACGTTAAATTCATGATTGTGGAAACCCGTGGACGGCAGGTTGGTGTTTAAAGTGTTGATGTGATAGCCGTGTAAGGGGTTATTGAATCCCGAATAAAGATTAGACGAGAAATCAAGACCCAGTTGGGCTGAAGGTAAAAACGGGACCGACGAGTCCAATTTCAGTTTGGATCCCAAACTAACGTCGATTCCTTTGCCGTTCTCGATGGCATGGGAGTTATCAGGGGCGAAGGGGTTGGTGGCTAACACATCTGTCGGCAGAGGCTCCTTCACAATTTCTGTAAATTGAATTTAATAAAGTAATATTAATGATCACTATGTATAAATACATACGAAGGAAATTAAGTTAAGAAATGAATTAAGAAGGAAGTCAAAAACGTCGTAAAATTACCGATTGTTTTTATTATTAATGTTACTCGGAATACTCGACGTTAATAGATCGATTTGTTCTTTTAAAATTAATCACAGGATTCTTCAACGAGTCGCCATTGTAGTTTAAATGTTAAGCATTAGGTCTAAAAGGTTCTCTACGTTTCATCCTGCAACTTTTCGTTAAGCTTCTTTGTAAATTTTCAAACTTACCTTGCGAGCTCGGCAACGTAATTTTGCTTGTATGATCGTGAACTATTTTCGTCTTTGTCAGATGCGTGTGGTCGGCATGGGGTATCTCTATTTTGTGGATACTAGTGGATGAAGTGTCTTGATGGTTATCGTGAGTCGATACCTCGGGCTCCTGGACGAATGAAGGATAGCAAGAAATTAAGAAACGATAAATAAAACCGACGAGAATACGAATATTTAGAAAAAAAGGTATAAGAGATTTTACGATCGTGATTTTACGATATATACTATATATTATTGTATATAGTTGAAGGCAGATTCGTACGCAGCGAGAAATAGAATCAATAAATTAGAGACGAAATTGTCAGAAATCGTTGCTATTTGTCGTCTACAAGATTTTAAGGATGTCGCGATAATATAAAAGAATAATATGTACTTTTTCAATGGATATTATGATAATTGCGATTATCCGTCACTTCGCTTTTCCATTTTGTTATCATAATTATGTTTTGACGTTACACGTTTTCTTAAATATTCGTCGACATATTATCAACTTAATACCCTAAGATTACTTCGTTCAATTTAATACGCTTCTTGAAGAAGTGATGAACATTTCAACTTCACTCTGTTACATACCTTTAACACGGGAGTTCCGTAGGAGGTGATTGGCTTGTGGACATTCTCCGCAGGCTGAAAATTGTTCGAACAACGAATAGGTTTCGATTTATCGAAAAACGAATAATTATTCGCGATTAAAAATGAATAATATTCAATTTATTATAGCACTATGATTTACATCACAATGCTAAAACGCAATGTTACTTTCTGTTACGAGTCGACGAGTCCACAAAGAAATTCTTCGCGAATAATTCAAGGACAATATTACGTTGCCGTCTATCTTTTTGCCTCGGGTCAAACTATTTCGCTATTTCGTCTATGAAAATTGATGATGTTCGGAGGTTACCTTGACGTCGAGGTGCAGAGGCTCGCCATAAGAGGTAACCGGTGCCTCGGGCGTTGGTGGGACGTAATCGGTACTTGGTGTCTCCTTTTGCACCTTATAGAAGCACGCATCGTATTAATCAAGAGCAGAAGACGAAGTACGTCATAAAAAGGAATCATCACGATCTATCGATCGATTTGCGATGCGTTTGACCTCGACTATCTATCTTTCGTATTTACCTTGAAAGGTGTTCCGTACGTAGTTGGTAGCTGGTACGTTTCTTTCGGTTGCTCGACTGGCGGCAAATAATCTCTATTCGTGTCTTTCACAGTTTTGTGAAGCTTCGAAAGAGAAATAATACGATATTTACTTTGGAAATGGCATAGGTCCATTCGCTTGAAATCATTTTAAAACGATCGTTTACAGACAATATAGTATCGTGTGTATAGTTTCCGTGTCTTTAAAAATGTGTAATTTATTAACTCGGTCAGCTTAAACTTACTAAAAAATTAACATGTTTTTCTTGGTTATAAATGGAGAATTTTTAATCACGTACGTTAATTTTACGATATAAATTTTTATCATTTTTACAACCAACTAAATTTCTTTTTTATAGAGTTTTAATGAATTTAATCGCGTCGAATAAATTATTTAAAAATGTAAAAGGTCACGTAGAATTGTAACCGTTAATTATCAATGCCAACCTGATTTTCTGAAAAATGGACTTTGATCACTTTCAAAATAAACGACTCATACGTTAATTACAAGAAACGATATTACTTTTAATTGAACTGCAGTGTGTTATTACATATAATAACTTCTTCGAAATTCTATTATCGTCCACTCGAAAGTGACTTTGAATATTATTTTTAACGTACGAAATTGACTTTCATCGAATTAGTAAAATCGTAGAAGTTTTAAGTATCGATAAACCACTAAAGTAGGTAGCTCTTTAATGAAAATGATCTATCAATACATTTTCATTTGTTTTTTTTTTTTGATAAAGTTAAGATCCGTATGCCTGTAGAAGTCGCTTGTAACAGATCTATTGCTCAATAGAAACGATCATCGGACCCATTTAACAACGGGCAGGATTAATTATGCGCGATGGATGAAGCCATCAAGTGTTAATTCATTCAATCGTACAGAGCGAATACTTACCTTGGTGACAGTGGGAATCCCATAAGTGTCAGCTGGCAAGTGAACGCTATTTTCGTTGATACTCGACTGATGATAATCTCCTCCTATTGGTGTACCGGGTTGATATTCAGGCGGTCCGTAGCTCTGTAGCGCATCAGGGGTCGAATAAGACCCGACGTAATTGCCGAGGGATTTGGAAATCTGCACTTCACTGTGATGATGATGGTCATGAAGCTCCTTTCCGTAACGCGGGTCACCAGGAAGGATATTTCTCTTCTGTTTGTCGAATGGCGCTGCCACGACTACAGCAGCGAAACACAACTGAAACGACGAAGATTCGTTCGAAATTAGTCGTTGTTATTCGACGAATAATTTGTATTGTTCGAACAGTTGCAAGAAAATTTATAATAATCGAGCTTTTCCGTGACAATGAAATTTACTCCGCGACTAGAGGCATCGTAAATATGATTAGATTTCATAGAAATTGCAACGATATATAAACAAGAATTGGACAAGAACTTCCTTCTCGAGAGGGAAGAATTTCAAGGATTTCTTCTAAATTTGCGAAGAATACAAATAAAAGAGTCACAAATCGAAATCTTGTAAAAATTTGCACGTAGAGGTTATGTTTATTCATCATTCTGACGTAATAATATTCCAAAGAGGCAGGTATCTTCGATGCTTACGAAATCGACTCTCGGTTTCTTTAACAGTCAATTTTATGCAGAACTTCGTCCTTTCGAAAAATGTACCACATGTTATTCGCCCGATGAGTATAATTTTATCCGTCTCTTTCTTCCTTTTATAATAACGAATGCAACGCGAAAGAGACGGGAATTTTTACGACGTTAGTGCAACGGTATTACCGCGTTTACTCAAGAGGCAAACCGATCGATCGAGCCTTTTATTTCGTAGTCGATTAAACTTCACGTTAAAAAATTCCTTTTCTTTCCTCTTAACGACAATCTCGAGAGATTCGAGCAATCTATACACCTACGGAGACGAAGAATATTTTCTTTGACCTGCTTAGAGAGAATCTACGAAAAATTAATTCGACGCGAGAAGGGAGCCTTTCCTAAACCTTTTTTGGTGGTTCGACGAAAATGCCTTTCGAACGCCACTCAAAGCGAAACAACGAGGAAGCACGCGTGAACGCGTCTACCCTTACCACGGTTAGAGGCTGGAGGAGCTTCATGCTGTCGCGTGGAGTTCGTCTTGGAGTCGAGTATCCTCTCGAAGACATAACGACCTTTTATACTTGACTTCGATGTTCCCCCCAAAAAGTCGATTTCGCAATGCGTTGGCATTGGCAGAACTAGATTTTTTAACTGACTTCGTCTCGAACCTGCTCCCAGGACTTTGGGACTGAATATATGCCAACAGAGACGTCCTATACCGAATAGGGAGACGCAACGATAGGTTCAGCGCCTTGTCATCTTGGTGGTAGTGGTGGTGATGGCGATGATGGTGTATCGCTATAGTCCAGTCGGTTACAGGTTCGAGACGACGGTGAGCGTCTCGACGCTGCTCTCCTCCTCATCGACGATTTGACAAGCAGGCATAATGTATGTACGTGCGTGGGTATGCGTAAAAAAGCATTCGCTCCTTTGTATGCCGTGAAATCCTCGTGGTAACGCGCAGAATGATTTATGCGCATCCCAAACCGTGTCTTTCCTCTCCTGTTTTCTCCCAAGTGCTGTACCTCCAAGCGTTCCCTTTGCCCTTCTTCCTGCTCCCTTTCTTCTCCTTTTTTCTACCTCGACATCTACTTATCGAGAGCCGATAAAAGAGCAGGAAGCTTTTAAAGGATCGGGATAATGATGGATTTTCATAAGGTCTAATGGATCGATTCGATCTGGACTGGCAGTACGTCCACGGCTTCTCGTGTCCGCCTCTCGCCATTTTCACTATTAAATGGAAATCGTTCTCGCTCCAACGTTGTTTCACTGCTCTTCGTTTTCTTTTCACAGTGTCAATGATTACGTCTTACGTATCGCGTTAAGATTCGGCGACGTTAGCGAATGAGAATCGCAGATCGTCGCTGCTGGAAGTTTCCTCTTTTTTTGCTTATCCAAAAATCATTTAAAAATCAATCGATCAATCAAAAGATCTGTGTATTATCGTCGAGTGTCTTCTTCTATATGTCTGTCAAATATTATATATTAATGAAGTGCTTAACGATGTTTATTGATATGTATTGTTTTAACAGTGCTCGACTATCAATCTCATTGGTACCTTGTACTTTGGTATACTTCGATACATTACTCGTTTAAACGTATTATATTTTGGAATTCGTAAAATTCAAATAACGATCGAAAGGTCGTCTTTCGCGAATTTCGTTAGAAGAGATTCGCGGTGAGCTTCGAGAGGAAAACATTGAAATTGTAGTAAACATAATGTTTGTTAAACGAGTGGAAAGAATGCTTTTACTGCGGGCTTCGTAAAATGCTAGTCCCGTGTTTTGGATAAGTTTACGCGAGTCTCCCGATTAATGAAAATTATCAATGAATTTTTCTTTAGCTTTTGCGTTTTATAGAACGGATACGTGTCTCACGATGCTGATAGATTACGCATGACGTCTGTGCATTAACATAAAAACGACGCTTTGCAATGAAATTATGTCGAAAAGGTGTATTTCGTAATTTGACACGATTTGAGAAATGGATAATAAAATAGATAGTAAAATAATATTCTGACATACCGTGATTCGGTTATATACGAATTGAAGAATTGCTATATTGTTTGGTTGAACGATGTGTTACGGAATCTATCAAGTACGTGTGACACTTGCGAACAAATATTATCTAAACGACTTATTATTTATCTCGCGTTCATTTTTTATACATATTATACATTTATTTTTTATAAATCTTGCATGCATCGATGTACCCTAGACTATCATAATTGCAAAGAAAATTTCTTTCTGCGTTGAAATACTCGTGAATTTACCTTCTCGTTAGATACGTAATAAATAGAAACGATATCGGTTTCGTCAAGAATATTCATATTCGTTCCGATCTCGAAAATCGATGATCTTGTATGAATGATTATGAATGCCGTAGTACAGTTGCTCAATAAGATGTCACCATTGCTTCCGTCGCTTCACGCTCACGAAAGGATGTATATTGAGTCGATTAGTAGCCTTGGGGAGGAGAGCGAGTGGTTTCACCGAGACAAACTGTGTAAGTAATATTTAAGCTGTTTCGGTCTAGCCTCGTTCATTAAAAATGTCACTCTCCTTGCGGTTGGCATTTTTAATTCACAAAAATTCGTGAAATTTCACCACCTTTTACGTAAATTGCATAACAAGAATCTTTTTATATCAATATGGTAATTCGAAGATCTCCGCCGATATTCTGGTTTCTTTTCGAAAAAATTGTCACAAGAGCAACACTCGAAGAAGCGAAAGTACCTATTTTACCGTGAGAAGAATCTCATCCAGTCTCTCATTTCTATGATTATTTTTACGTGGAATCGTTCGAAGAAAGTGATTGATTCTTTTTGCGAAGTACGATGGTTTATTTTTAATGGTGTGCGAAATTTTACGATATTTTTCTGTCGCGTTAATAATTACGATACGTTCTCGAAGCTTTTTATTAGAGAGATGATAATTTTAGATTAAAACTTTTTTTTCTCCCGACAAAAACGTTAAAAATGTCTTTAAACGCTTTAAATCCACGCAATATTATAAAATTGAAAGTATTGTCTGTTGCGCAGGATTATTCTCGTATAAGGATAATTATTTTAAATATTCATTCGCGCTGTTTTAACGATCGAATATATCCGTCAGATCGAAGTTTAATGAAATGTCAAGTTCCAGATGTTACGTTTTGTTAATGAGTCACGGTGAGTTTTCTTTATCTACGTCTGATTTCATCTTCTACCGAACTGTTGACTCAACTGTTAACCGTTGCAGCACGGCTATATTTTTTGTTCGTCGTGTTTATGTCCGTCGAATGGAACTATCGATAAAATGCGAATGAGACAGCATAAAATATTCACTTTTTCAATTTACATAATGATGAATGCGTTATTTTAAATTATCGCAGGTAGCCTTAAACGAACACTTTGAAGTACGAGATACGCTACGGCCTTTCGAATTATTTTAATTCGTTATGAATAAGTTTTTAGTATTCATACGCTCGAACTAGATCTCCCTTTACTACTTCTCTATTTCAAAATTCCAAATATTCTCTCGAAACGTTCTTTCAATTCTCCTTTCCATTGTGTCGCTTTATGTTACGTAAACATTAGGGTTTAGTATTCGTGTAACGCGACAAATAATTTATGCGGAACATCGTGTCGAAACTGACTAATGCTAAATCGTCATCTTATAGAAATGCAAACTTTCGTGATAAAATAGCATTCCTTTGAACCGGGAACTAATTGTATCATAATCTAGTGCCGTATACAATTTACATCAGCGAACATTAATTACCGGGAAAATTGATTATTTGTAAGCAATAATAATTCTATCTTTCCGATAGAGATGATTTTAATTCAAATACAATATTTACTTTCGCATACGAATATTTTGCAAATGTGCAAATTCAAGTGAAAAATAAATTACTTTGTATATATTCTTTAAAATTATTTTTTTTTTAATGCTCTATATTGCTCTACATTAGTGCTATCAAAAAGTTTTTTCATTTTAATATATACTTTAAACTTCGTTCATTTAACTTGACAATATTATAATTAAGCTAATCAAAGTGTTTAAGAAACGAAGAAATTTTTCGGTACCCCTAATAAATAAATCGATGCGATAGTTCATCCCGTTTTTATGCAAGTTTTAGTCAAAAATTGGGATGAACATTTACTCGAACAAATCAATTTCAAAATTCTAGTTTGCTTTTTTCCTTATGATACGAGTTTTAAAAATTCACCGGATTCCTGGATAGTGGCGCTACCTTTTAACCGCGGTTCGTTACTAGATCGAGCGAATGGTAAAACGGAGCGAACCTGTACATATGCATTCTGACTTACGTTCGTCTACAAATATTGCGTGCTACAAGGTGCACTCTTGAGAATAGCGGTACCCATTGAAAGAACAAACTAGAAAAGATATTGCACAAATACCATATTGCGATCGGTGGTTACGATGTTTAATATGTAAAGATCTCGTCAAATCCATTCTCGATATCGACAATGGTTTTCGTGCACGACGAGCTATGTAATTTCCAATTGTTTGGTGTTTCAAAAGACCGAACGTTTTGAGTAATTCGTTTTTATTGTTGTTCTAAAGATCGCTAAAAAATGCATTCGTCTCACGAAGGCTATAGGAACTTATTCAAAAGCAGGCTTCGACACGTAAGAAGCTTTGTTTCTTCCACTGAATTCGAATAAAGGATCACGATAGGGAACTTTCATCTCTGATGTATTGTTTCGTAAAACGAATCTCTCCTATAAACCGATACAAGCATACGACATAAAGCATTGACATCGTTGATAACGAATACGACGATTGCCCATTTGATTGATGCTTTCCCATCTTTCATCGTTCTTTCATAATAGTAAGATCCGATCAAGTACACGAGAAGACTTTCTAATCTCAATGATTTAATTCCGGAATTTAAAAATTCATCTGTGAAATAAAAATATCTTCATTTATAATTTTTTGAAGCATTATTTACTATTTCATTGTTTATTCATTGTTTAATTTAACAGAACATTTTTTATTTGAATATACTTTTATTGGTCTTATTTTTTGCAAGAAATATGTGGATGTAAGTTAATTATCGGCCTTTTTTGACCAACTTTTATATTAATTTATAAAAGAGTATTGTCCTTTATTTTGTACGCGTCTTTTTAATTTCTCAGGCTTCTCAGAATTTCTTCAATTTCTGGATTCCAGATCGGAAAATGATTCTTCGGTATTAGTATCGTAGAGAGGACGTTAAGAGAAGAGTCGAAGTCGTGTGCTTGTCGTTAAGAGTCGTTCTGCAGCGCTACAAAAGTGAACCGAACATGCACTTACGTGCCTTGGTACTTCGTGACATCCGTACCTCCTTTCCGGCTCTAAATGAGAGCACTATAACGATTCTACAACGAACCGGTATATAATTTTCTCACCTACTGAATCATTATGGGGAAAAATTGATATTCCGAACCTCTTTCCTCTTGACGATATCGAACATGTTTTTCAATATCGAATAAATAATTCCTAATGCACTTTCACCATTGACACACTAACGTCCGTTGACGCTCGTACTGCTGTGACTATAAATAATCCACAAAATTTAACTAAACTTGTAAGTTTATTCATTGGCGAAGATTTTTTTGAACCACTGGGAGTAGAAACCAACCGTTGTTACGAACAAAGGGAAAATAAATTTAAAGAGGCAGAAAAACACTTGATTGTGAGAAAATTTGACAAACTCAAAGGCTAAAAAATGTTAGATTTAATTATATCGATGGAAAAATTGAGTATCATCAGTGATTTTCAAAGAAGATGATAAAATTATCTCGAATAAGTTCCTATTGGCTTCGTCATAATTAGGTAAACACTTTTACTTGAAATTTCAGAGAAAAGTGTTCGATATTCTAAAAAGTAATGACTTTTTTTGTAAAGCAGCTCAACGTATTCGAAAACCTTAAAATACGTTGACCCAGACCGTAATCTGTCAGTCGAGACAAATCGAAGTAAATGTATCGAGAAAGAAACGTTAGAATTACTTTCGACTTGAATCGCTTTACAAATATATCAACTTTGAGATGTACGAAATTATAACGTATTTTCCTTCTTTTCAGTTTATATTATCGTTTGGACAGTCAAAAATTCTTGCAATTGAACGAAATTGCTCTTAAAACGAATCGAAAGTCGTGACGATAGTGTCGAAAGATCGTTGAATTTATTTCAATCACGATTTTTTTTTTCATTACAGAATCAGTCGTTCGACGAGATTCCGCTCTGTAACTTCGTACTTCCTTGGGAAAAAATGTTACTTCCTGAATTCTGATGTCGGAGGGCGTATCCTTTCGTGCTGAACGTTTCCGATAAAGCCTCTTCCTTTTATTTCTCTATACCTTTCGTATGTATTTCGTGCCTTTCTCCATCGATGATCGGGAACGCCTCTCACCGGCTTTGTTAACGCACGAACTACATTTACACTCTGTACGCGTGCTACTGCTCTATTAACGCGTACGAATAAAAAAGTGGGATTTTATTTTTTATTATTAAATAAAATTAAACATTAAACGCACTTAAATAATAAACATACTATTATTAGATTTCACAGCATCTCCTTACCAATTTGGATTAACGATTTATTCGAGGAAACATTTATTATTCGTTTAATGAAGCTGTTATACGTGTCAATAAAGTCAATATCGATCATTAATCATGTCAAGAAATCGTTACGTTGTAATTGTTATATTTGAATGTTTAGCGAGGCATTGTGCTGATCTTCGGTGAAAGTAAAAGGCAAGAGGTAACTCGATGAATTACGATCTTACTTTTGCTTTTGTGTCGTACCAGTTTTTGCCTTTCTCGAATCTCGTACGTTCACTACCGGTTGGATGGCACGTTCAGAGGAAGTAAATTCCTAAAATAATTTGGCAGACGACAAATATTTTATCTACGACTTTGAAATCGAATATCGGCGCTACCTTCGATCTTACATTAGCAGCGCTTGCTAAACTAACCTTGCGCGTGCGCGCAGAGAGATAAAAATACACGAATTATTTTAATTACTCGTCTTGAGCTAGGTAAAATCGTTTCAACTTAATTTCACGCGTTTTTAACAAACGCGCGTATCGTCTAAAGATTGTCTAACGAATTAAATTCAATCGCGAGAGAATGAATTTTCATCGAAGTAAGTATCGGTGATGTTCTTCGAACTGACTTTCATTTCAAATTAATTAGTCCCAAAAAATGAAGAGAAATCGCAAACGAACGAGATAATCTTCGACCGTCTGGATAACGACGACACGGAGGAATGTATTCTATCGTTTGAAAGGTCTCCACCGATTAAAAGTATTATAAATATATTCATACATTTTTAAAAGATAAAAGAAGAAATTTTGCAGATTTTATATCCAATTTATTATATTTATAAACATAAAACCGGCGGAGACTTTCCGAACAATCCAATAAATCTTTTTTTCTACCGATATTTACAAAATACGAGCACGAACAAGCGCGTGACGTGTGCTTCCTCCTCTTTCTGACTCACGATCCAATCCATATCGTTCCTTTTACTTCCGAAGTTCCTTCTAGCCTCGAACCATAGTCCTTTCACTGTTTCCTCCTTCGACCGTGAATTATTTTGCGCAGTTTACTTTTCAGAATGTCGAAGGCTCTCTCCATAATTATAACCGGAAATTGAAGCTCCCTGCGGTAAATCGTTTCCTACCGTTTCGTTCCTTTATTGGCTTCGAAATTATCTAACGTAGAAATTTCATTTGATGTAACGCGTTGATAGTCTCGCTCCTGGATGCGCGTCGTAACGCAGAGAACATCCTAAACGAGAAACGACCTGATGCGATGCAAATGATGCGGACTTTAAGAAGTACAACGAAGTAAGACGAACGAATTATGCCGAAGTCGTCGTCGTTTAATTGTATTCAATCGTAATTAAGAGGCGAGAACGACGAATTATCACGAGTTTAAGAACGATGACAACTCGTCCTGTCAATTCTCCAATTGCGATTACTCGAGTCGTAATTCTTAAATTGTTCTTTAGCGATATTGAATAAAAATCTACGATCAAGCCGATTAATAAAATCTTTCGTGTAATAATTCATGGCAGATTCGCGACAAGTTAGAACCTATGATCGCGGAGAATGAAATTAGAGTAATCGAGAGCCTACGTTTAAACCTTCAAATCGAGCTTCCAAAGAAGAGTGATTAACAATAGTCCATCGATAAAATAGAAGGAATTCGAGCGATATCGTCCTTAAAACTTTCATGTTTATTCAGCAGTCTTTGTATTTTTCCATGAAATAACTTAAGAACGACCGAACAACAAACATTTCCATCCCTCTAAATCTAACACGTACATAATCGGTTTTTACGAACGACCGAACGCCTTGAAGTTCTTCGAAGTTGCTTCACAACTTTTATCTCGACCCACGAAGATCAACGGAGATGCAAATTTAGCCGATCGTGAAGGTAAGCGTAAAATGGAAGGTTCGACTCGCGCGGTTTAACTCATCCATTTATCCTGCGTCGATCAAGAGCCGATGTTCTACGCGAAGCACGACGGTTTTGCAGCACTTTACCAAACGTAAACTATCGAAAAGCAATCTCGAGGCACCTTTCAAAGTGATCGTACAAAGTTTCGGGGTCGTCGAACTCGTCGTCGTCGTCGTCGTCGTCGTCGTCGTCGAACGAGCAACACTACGGCGAAGACGCTGGTGCAGTAGGCGAGAAAAGTGAAAAAAAGGAAGGCAGAGAAGTCGGAACAAGATCGGCGAACGGAACTCCGGTCGGAAAGAGAGTGCTTTCTTCGTGAATCGAGAGACGGTGAAGGTCTCTCGTATATAAGACACTGCCGGTACCGAGGTCGTCAGTGTGCTCCTCATCATCGCAGTCAATAAGGTCTTATCTAATCCGCCTTTAATCCATTATCGCCCACGTCTTCGTTACCATTAGCGCCATCGTCGCAACCTAAAACCTTTCGAGACGATGATCGTGCCACGATTCGTAAGTTTCTACGCCCTCGGGGAAAACGGAGAGATTTCGACCGAGTTCCGTCGTTTGACGTCGTTAGTCCAACGCCGACGCGTGATCTCGTGCATTTTCTCCTCGTGATGCCGATGAGACGAAAGTTTTTTCGTTAAAGGGAACGAAATAACGAAGAAACAACGCGCGATTCGTCGTGTGCTCGATTACGAACGATTGTGAACGAGGACGGAGTCGTCGAAGGGACCAACGGGAGAATTTCCATTTTGAATCTACGTCGAGTGTCGTTCGTCGTCACGATTTTCGCAATTTGTCTTATTTTTTTTTGTAGAGGCTATCGTCGATCGTTCAACGAGAGATTTTGCTATTTCGATCGCATAGTTTGTCGACCTTCTTACGCAGTTTAGATTTTCACGGTTGCTCTTTGAATAATTCAATTTCGATAACGTCTGGCCATAAATTTCGCAGTTTTCTTTTTCTTCTTTCTTGAGAGACTGTCGTGGGCCATTCAACGAGAGACTTCGATCTTTTGTTCACAGAGCCTAACGATCGTCTTACGTAATTTGAATTTCCACGGTTGCTTTTTGGATCGTTCGACTTCGATAATGTCTGTCCATAAATTTTGCAGTTTCTTTTTTCTTTTTTTTTAAGAGTCTCGTGAATCATTCGAACGAAAGACTTTGCTCTTTTGATCGTATGGCCTAACGATCGGTTTCACGCAGTTCGGACTTTCACGGTTGTTCTTTGTATCGTTCAGCTTCGATAACGTCTGTTCTTAAACTTTGCAGCTTTTAGTGGCGTCGGCCATGGTCGTAGCAAGAGCCTCGCATTTCTCTTCGTACGAAGGTCACGGGCTCGAAAGCCATCCGAAACTCATCTCTCAGTCGGTCCATCTTCAAGAAGTTCCGACCAAGGTCATCAAGGTCACGAAGACGGTAGCCATAAAAGTACCCGTGCCGTATCCAGTTAAGGTGAGCTACGCCTATCAAAAAAATGGGAATGACCAGAAGGAGAAGGTGGTGGCGCTACTCTCTTCTTCTTACGTTTCGTGCCTTTCGCCGATGTGCTTCTCGTTTTTTGCGGTTTCTCGTCGCTCTTTCTCTTCTCCGCTGCACTCGACGAATCGACGAAAAGGAAAGCGTTGACCGTAAAGGTAGAGTGACCATGAAGTGAAATTTGGTCGCGAAACGCGATACCCTTGTCCAGATAGAAATCTTGCTTTCGATTTTTTAGCCGCCTACGAATTTTTAGCCGTCGCGCGAAAGTAAGACGATTCTCGTGTTTTTGCGAATCGATTTTGACCAGCGCTAATTCGGACCCGGCTTTGAATTTGATTTAACAATTTGTAACAGACTTTGAATCCTCTCTTGGACGAAGTCTCCAAGTCGAGTAATAAATTACAAGACGATTGCACTCGAATCGAAAACCGATCGATCAGAACGACACCAAGTCGACCGGTAGGCGGGAGATCGGCTCTGCTTGGCCGAACGATCGTTTTCGAATCGAGGGAATCGCGAACCGCGCCTACGACGACGTGTTCTCCCAGGTACCGCTTATAGGTATTCGTCTTTCCAGCTAGAAGCATCGATCGACACTCCTTTCCTTCTCGCAGGTACCCCATCACATACCGATTCCGGTACCGGTGAACCATCCCGTGGCGGTTCCGGTTCCGCAGATAGTGAAAGTTCCACATCACGTGCCGGTGGAGGTGGAGAAGCCGGTCCCTGTCGAGCTTCATCAGCAGGTGCCGCTGGTGGTCTCGAAGCCGGTACCGGTGCCGCAGCCAGTACCGGTGCCCCATCCGATAACGGTGCCCAAGCCGGTCTTCTATCCGGTTCCACATCCGATTCCCTACAAAGCCGAGGGACACTCTGGCCCCGAGGCCTACTCAGGAGCTAGTGGCTACTCCGATGGTGGCTATGGTGGACACGAGGGCTACTCGGGCGCTGGTGCTTACGGGGGAACGGGGCATCAGGATCACTCCGCCCACGAGTCCAGATACAACGTGTACACGGTCCAGGTGGGCAATCAAGGCTACGATCATCATCATCAGATGCAGCAGCAAGCGCAGAGTGGACACTTCAAGCCCTCGTCAGTGGATTACGACGCTCAACAGCACTGACGTCGCCGAGGAGGTTCGAGATTATCGATCGTCCTTCGTCGTGTTCAATTACGCAGGATGATGGGGCTTGCTCGCGTGGGAAAGGAGGAAGAAGGGACGAGATCGATGGGGACGATTGAACTTGGACGCGCGTAATTGCGCGCGATAGATCGCTTTCTAGTACGCGGTGTCTCGTACTACGTTAGAACTCTATCTACCCCTCGTCGTGGGATATTCTTCGACGATTAGTCATTCGCCATTGCAGATCAGATCGGTAGAAAGACAAGGTTACGATTTCGAAGGCGGTGTCTCGTATCACGTTAGAGTTCGATCTGCTCCTCGTCGTTGGATATTCTTCGATGATTGGTCATTCGCGATTTTAGGTCACATCAGAAGGGAGACGTGCTTACGGATTTGTCGCCAAGGAAATTCGAGATTATCGACCATTCTTCGTCGTGTTCAATTACGCGAGATGATGGGGTTTGCTCGCTTGGAAAAGGAGGAAAAAAGGACGAGATCGATCGAATGATTGGATTTGAACGATTTCTTGGACGATTTCAAATGCGGTGTCTCGTAGCACGTTAGAGTTCTATCTGCTCCTTTTTCTTCGATATTCTTCGATGATAGATCGCGATTTTATCATCGAAGTCTTCAAGATCGCGTCTTCTGATCGGAAGGAAGACGAGGTTACTAATTTGTCATTATTATTAGAGGACCGGGTTCGTCCGCGAAGTTGCCGCGAAACGATCGTTCTGGTTTCATCGACTTCGTCGACCGAGGCGTTTTTTCCTTCTTGTAAATATAGAACGGTCGTCAGATGAGTCCAATGACGAACTATCGTTAAGTTTTTACTTTTGTCGTGTTAAGTTTTGTCGTTGATCGTTTCTCTTATTTTGTTTCTTTTCCTTTATAAGGGCGACGAATTTTGTACGTGATTTTGTAATAAAGAACAGTAGTGGAATTTCTTTTCTGATTTGATGCTATCGCACGCTGTTACGATCGCGTAAGAGTGTTAAGATCAAGAACGATCGCAAGACTTCTCACTCGCGGAGTACACTCGATCATGTCGAGATTCGATGGAACCCTTGATCTCCTTGAAAACGGAAAGCATCTCGTCGACTTTCACGCTAGGCGTCTCCTTGCAGGATCGATGATTAAACTCGAGCGGTTATGTTTTTCTTTTGGATTACGAGAAAGGTGAGCAAGATAGTCGAGAATTTGCCATTTAAAGCGACTCGATTCCTCTCTTCTCCGATCGATGGAAAGTTGGCATAGCTACTGTAGAAATACGCGTGTCAACATAATCGGCTTCCATTCTGTGTGCGATAATGAACTTGCTTATACGTCGCGAAAGACGCTCAATTTTTCTTTCTTTCAGGTACACACAGCTACAACATTTCGATAGGCATTTATTCCTGCGTTTTGCATTCGTGGGATCGAAGAATTCTTCGTTCTTTTTTCCGTGCTGAAAGGGCTCACGATATCGGCAAATTGTTCGTAAAAGTTTTAAACGATTAGAGTTAAGAAATTAGTCCGATGTCAGGAAGCAAAGCGATTGATTTATTACCGTAATCTTTCTTCCATTATTCACCAATGTGATTGATCTTCGTGTTGATGCGAGTTCACTTTCCTTGCGTTATATAACGCGTTACTTTTTGTCGCTTTTCTTTACAGCGATATCTTAAGTCTCGATCGTCATTGCAAATACTTGCGATAAAAGAAACAGCGAAGAACAAGAGTTTGAAGTATAATTTGTTTCGAGAATGAGCGAGAATGACAAGTGCATTGAATACACTTCCAAAAATTGTCTACGGTTTAATCCGCCTTTCCTCGATTTAGAAACCATTTTTTACATGTTATAATGTTTAATTATTACAAGAACACGTCGTACAGACTTTTAATCCAAATGTATGGAGCATCTCCAATTTTTATTTTAGGGATAAGAACAAACTGGTTCGTTTAAATAAGTGTAGATAATAAATGAAAACACGAACGTCTGTTTAAAAGTCGATTATACAAGTATCAGATATTTGGAACCGAAGAAAAACTTGTTTCGTCTATGAGTTTCGACGCTTTTACTTTTACGGTACGTTATTTTATCGATTATTTAACCTTACGTCACAAACCATTAGACATATCATACCTTATATTATATTTTATAATCTACGTAAGAAAATTTCTCGAAGTTTCATTATTACAACTAGAGAAATATACGCACAGAACGAATACCATAATTGTTAACGTAAAATATCGTAGTCCGTTGAATTACATCTATTTCTTGTGTACGCATTTATTTCTAACGTTCCTCGTACATAAGCCTTGTTTATTTTATGTCATTGACGATCTCCTCAAATGTAAATATGATAGCACGCGCGTTTATAAACATTCTTAATTGCGATCTCCTAACGATAAAAACCAAAGTCATTGTCGCTGAGATGCTATGCTCCTTCCACGATTACCCTTTAGTTATTCGTCGGCCGTCATGGAGGAAAGAGGACCGAGATACAAGGAGAGACACAGGACGATCGATTTCGTAAATGAAGAAATACATATCTAAATACTATCAAATCACGCGGTTGGATTTTTGTTATTTAATTCTATATTCCCGGTATTTTATATTTTATATTCTATATTCTCAATGTATCATTATGTTGTTATTGTAGTTCGTGTAAAAAGAAAATATTCTTTCGATTAACACAGAGTTCAGAAGATCTCGAGGTCGCACGAAGGAGGCATTCTTCCTCCTCTCATCCTGGAAGGTCTCCCGAAAAGACAGCAACGATGGCGACAACATCGTCGTCGACAACGATTCTGTTAATTTCTAGTCTACCAGACCAAATATCTGGAATAATCTGGAGTAAAATGTCGATAAAATAAGTACGATAATTCTAAAAGTAAGATATCGTAGTCCGTTGAATTGTATTTATTTTTTAGACATGTATTTATTTATAACGTTTTTCATCCGTATTCTTTATTTATTTTACGAAATCGATGAATTCTTCATATGCAAACGCGATTGCTCGCGTGTTTATAAACATTGCTATTTGCGACCTCCTAACAATAAAAACCGGTCGTTGTCGTTAAGATTCTATACTCCTTCCACGATTATTCTTTAGTTATTCGTCGGCCGTCATGGAAGACAGGGGACCGGGATATAAGGAGAAACACAGGACGCTCGATTTCGTTATCGAAGAAATATATTTTTGAACGATTCCAAATTATTTACGCGTTCAGTATTGTATGGTAACCATGTTATAGGATTTTCATTATTTAATTTCATATACGCAGTCGTTGTCATCGTCGTCTATCCTCTTCGAATCTCTTTGGAAGCGAGTTCAGAGGAACTCGAGGTCTCACGAGGGAGTCATATTCTTCCTTCTTTTATTCTCGAAGGTGTCTCGAGGAGGCAGCATCGATGACGACAATGATTTTGTGGATTTTGAGTCTACCAGGCCGCGCGCCCAGCGTAGGCAAGAGGCGAGTGTTCGTAATCTGCGTAACGCACCGGAGCCTTGACGATGTAAGGCGCAGGAACTGGAACCTTTACTGGCACTGGTATAAGACGCTCAACCGGCACTTCGACTGGGTATGGTTTCGGTACGTGTACGGGGTAAGGACGATCGACTGGAACAGCGTACGGTACCTGCAACATCATCCATTGATCAGGCTAGGACGCATAGTTTGATTAATTATTGGGTTCATTAGATATCAATATGGTTTCTGTCTCGATTCTTAACACTTTGGTGTTTGATCTGGCATTTGGTGTTTCTTAGCTTTTCTGTTTCGAATCTTCTACTCTATTTATCGGTACGAATTTTCCTTTACTCAACATGACGAGACACGTGTAGATTATTTAGGTGCAAATGTACCTGGTTAACGGTCTTCCATAAAGTTAATTATTATTAATTAATTAGTATTAAAATTAATGTTTGATACGAGCTGATCGTGACTTTAGATTTTGGATAATCGCGTGTGCGCAAATAGACATCGACTACGGATGAACAAAACGTCGTTTTTATCTGAACATCGTACTGCTTATTGGCATTGAATTGCTAATTTTTCATTCATTGTACATTGAACGCGGTGGTTGATGCGCGATTAGTAGCTTAAAGTCTTTGACGTCACTCGCATTCTGTGGATTACTCGTCTCAATTTTTAAAGATATCGATAAATTGCTCGAAGAGTGTTTTAGTAGCTTTGTTTGTTAAATTAGAGACTCGAATCGTCGAGTTATACGGATCTATCGTGCTTTCAGTAATTTCTACTTAAATTGGAGTCTTCGTAAGCTGGCCAAGAAGAAGTCAAGGAGAGCTCGATCTGACTTAACTTATTAACGCGTATTAGGATCTTCTATTATTTGCCTAGATAGATTTGTCGTTCGAAAACTAGATATCGCCTAACCAGTTTGCTTTCTTTAAAACGCGATACTCGCGTTTGCAACGAGTGCCATTGAGTTGCAGTGACCGTGAAAACAGGCGCGACAAATGTACAACCAGCCGTGCAATTCATTTATCAAATCCACGTCGGTCGTTTTGTTGACAAGCTACACGGTGTCTTATCAAATCGATGTAATTTGTAGTCGAGACTCGAATACAGCTTCCCTGTTCGTTTCGTCTGGCTATGGTTCGACTTCTCACAAAACGAAAGGAGTAGTCGTTAAGAGCAAACGATTCTCGTTACATATTATTTTGATCTATCGATTTAGGCTATAGATCTTCGTAAGAGCAAAGTTCTACTCAGAATTCTGCATTTAATCTACGATTAGATTCACCAAAATTTTAAGGACGATTTTTTAACAATTTTACGATCGTCGAGTTTCTTAAAATCGCGCTATTCCATCGTTCGTAGGATTTAAGAAATATTTCAGGACTTCGTTTCTTTGCAACATACCTTAACAGGGACTGGTATGTGTTTCTCGAATGGTACTGGAACTGGTTGCGGTATTGGCACTGGTATTTCTTTCGTTAAGACGGTTGAGATACCATGGTTCAAGCCAATGGACGAGTAAGTGTTCAATCCACCAGCGAGATAACCATATCCAAGATTCGAATAGGCTCCCCTCTTGTTTTTCTTGGTCACGTCGGCTGAATCGGATTTCTCTTGAACTTGTTCAGCGATGGCCGCTGCCACCAGCGCCAAAAAGATGATTACCTAAATTGATCAAGCGCACGAAATCAACCTTTAGTTTTTACACATACGACTCATTCGACCCGGGGAGAACTGTGATAGAATTTGATAAAGATATATCCGGTATCAACCGTGTACCTTCGGATTATCATCGCGAGGTCTCTCTATCGTCTCTCTTAAAAAACGATCAAATTCGCATCGTCAAGATCTCTCTCTTAAAACTTTTTCAAAATTTTATCACGCACGATTCGACACATTACGATTATATGGTTCGGCGGAGTTTCAAAGAGTCTCGTAAGAATTTTCTAATTTCAAACGTTCCTTGGCTTTTTCTACGAATGACTCATCGCCATAGAGAATCTCGAAGAAGTGGTCTAGTCGAGTTTACAAAATCGAAATCAATACCTATCGATATCTTTACCTTTCCGTTCATAATGCTTTCCTCGGGGATTCGATGTATTTGCGACTGATGAGGAGACCGAAGATTCCATGGCTTTTATACGCGAAAGACGACAACGACAACGACAAAACCCTTTGGGGAGGCAGTGCTGCTGCCGCTGATGGTGTTGGTGGTGACGATGGTGGTGGTGGGCAAAGTCCATGAACAGAAAAGAAATCGAGCATGTGCAACAAGTAGGGGACCACCGAAAAACCGAAGAACCAGCCGAACTGACCCTCCTCTTTCCTCGTTCTCCTTTTCTCTTGCGCAAGAAACGGCGTACGCGTCTACGTCCCGACAACGACGACGACAACGACGAGGAACAGTCGCTCGCGTCCCTCCTTTACCAAACCGGCTTCTTCGTTCGACATTGCGTTGCATATAACAACGAGAACGAGAGTCGTTCCAACGTTTTTTTTTAACGCTGGATCGATTGGATTTTTGCATTGTTTCGGTCTAAAATCTTTTTAGATATGGCAGATCCTTTTTATCGGTGAACGAGAACCGATCGTTTCTTTGCTTCTTTAGGTGAGATGCCTTCGTTCATCAGAACGATCGAAGGACTCTGATCGGACTTTATCTTGGTCTTCGTCCTTTGTTCGAGTTGTTACGTTTTTGAGCGCGTTTGGCTTGATCTGGATCGCTCAAATCTCTGATCATCCATGGATGATCGAAATTTCGATGGATGAAGCAGTTTCATTTTTTTATGTCTTTCTAATCTGATTTTCTATTTTTTTCATGGCTTTTCTCGGGGCTAGCAATCGATTTTCACGATGCGGTCTTGGAAGTTCGCGTTTCTGGATCGATACGTTTTACCTTCGTACGTTTAATAATTTCTGAAAATGTCTCTTCTTTGATAGATTTCTGTTTTTTTACAAGCAGCATCTCTTATATATCTCTAGTCATTTAAAGATTGAAACAGTGTTTGTAACTTGGAAGAAATTGAGCGATTGCGTACGATTAAAAAGGAAAACAAAGAGATCGGTTTAGATTTGAATCCCAATTTATTTTCGTTTAGTTGGGAAATCGTTCGTAAAAAGATAGTAGCTCAATGCTACTGTTAAAATCTGATTCATTTCGAACTGAATTAGGATTCGACTAATTATCTTGCTGCGATAAATTAGACTTCATCAATTTACGTGAACGTATTACGATCATAATCGTAACGGTTTGACCGTGCAAACTCGTCCTTTTTATTTGTCGTTTGATGAACGTGTCGAAGAGATGAAAAGATGTAGTAGCGCAAGTACGTGGTAGTCTTGCACCAAGGCTATTCGAAAAAAACGTGGAAGAAAAACGAAAAACGGAAAGTTCGGTCGCGTTTTAATTAGTGCAACTGCGTCTATAAGAGCGAAGAGATATCAGAAGGAGCGATCTCATTGCCAAAAAGTGCATTCCTCTACTTCGTACAAGTGAAAGGATCGTACAGAGTCCACACGGACCTTCAACATTTCCAACAAATGTTCGAAATAATTCACAATCGCTTCGCTTTATTTTCGTTGCATTCAGCCTTGACCCGGTCGAAAATCGTCCGGACAACGATTGCACTTTTTTTAAATCTTTCGACGGTGCCTGACAGACTAAGTGCCTGTTAACCCTGTGCACTCCTATGTCGAGCGTTACTCGACATTTATTCGATTCGTGACTACTCCTACTTCGAGATACGAGAAATTAAATTCACAAAACTTTTGAGCTTTTTTTCTTCTCTTGCGAATAATTATAATTAATGTATTGATAAACTATATTAGAAGTTATTGGAAAGGAAACTGAAAAAGAATTTGGAATGCAAAGAGTTAAAAGTAATTCGACCGATATTGCTATTCGTACGAACAAATTTGACGAGTTCGATGAAATCCAATAATTCGAAGGCCGTCTGTTAAACGTGAAATCAGAGAAAATTGGAAAATTCTTCATTTCACGAACAATTTTCTACAAGCTATTAAAGAATTCGTAAGGCTTGTAGGATGACACAATCGATTTTAAGGGATGCTTCCAAGCGCACCGAAATTCCACGCGTTAGTCCAGCAACTCGTTAATTCGTCGAGATGCATTTCTTATATTTATGAGACGTTTATGTATCTTAAAAGTGGTTTGACCGCTATTTTTAATTTCGATCTTTAATTGCTCACCTGTCTCTCGTGGAATTTTCGAAAAAAAAGCGTATGCTCGACAGGCGTCGAGACACGAAGCGACGCGAGGTCGTTCGAGGTGAGCATTTCCCTTCTTCTTGCTGATTCAAATCCAATTAATGACGTTTCGAATGAATAATACATAACACCGTGGGTAACGGTGTGGATTACGGATATGGAGACAATGTCGGTTGTTTTGAATTGTATAACGAATTTTGTAGCATCCGTAACGCAACCGATCCGTTTTAATGTCGTCTTTTTCGGAAGCATCGTATTGTAAGAATCCCGATTTTTAAAATATTTCAAGTCGCAGGTACTTTCAAGCTATTATATTTTCATCGACATTGGTAATCGTTCTTTCTTTCTTTATCATTCGAAAGCAAATTAACGAAAAATAGAATCGTGGAAAATGGAGACGAACCTTTTTCGCTTCGTTACGTTTATATCGCGTTTGAAATCGATCGAATAGGGTATCTCAATAAATTTTGTTTTAGAAGTGACGTTAGTTTGTAGACCCGATGCACGTAGTGAAACATTGTGCTATTTATTTCGTATGAAATCCATAAATACAGGAAACATATGAAGGACGATAGTCGAGGTTCAATGCGTTTCTTTTTTCATCGAGGATCAATACGATCGATACATCGTTGTGCTTTTATCCATGTTGATGATCAATGATAAGAAGAATGACAGATCGACATTCTTCATTTCGTATCTCGTATAATTCCAATTTATTCGCATATACGAAGCATATGGATATGTACGAAAAACGATTTTGCAATGATTAGTTCCATTTGGTCTGAATAGTGGGTAAACGAGCTTCGTCATTAGGCCTCGTAACACACGTTTCTATCCATTATTTTTTCGTCATCAACGACATTAATGTCAATCGAAATTCATTACAAAACGATGAAAAAAAAATTTCTCAAGGAAGTTGTCCGCATAAAAGTCTACTCTAGCCAAACAAAATAGCATGGATGGATTTTAACAAATGGAATGGTGGTGGAGGAAGATCGAAACTTGTATTTTCGTACTTAAAGATAACATGGTTATCTTAAAGTATTTAAAGGCATATATAATTTGGTGTTTAGTTGAATCAGTGGTCAATTGAAATGGATTGGAAGTAGCTATCAAACGCCATGATTCTCGTAAATATGTTAAATTTAAAAGAAGAACATATTTCTTTTCGTTGCTGCCGCTACAGGTAATTTCATTTAAATGCTTGAATATAAGAGTGTCTTTTATTGAACATCTCGAACGTCAACGAATGTCCATTAAAAAAATAAAGAAGTGTACGACGAAGTAAATGCATCCTTAGAAAAAATTGGCATCTTTTTCATCAACTGACGGATTCCTTGTTTTGGAGAAAATACTATCTATAAAATCTTCGGCTATACTTCTACATCAAAAAAGAGTTCTCTCCGATGAAATTGGAAAAAATGTGTATATTTAAAAGATATTTTATACGTTCTTCAGAATCCTCGACGTTTTGGTGGAACAGATAAAAAGGCAATTTGAGATTCGATTGCGAGGTCAAGTTGGAACTAGTTTTTGACGTCGTTCTCGAATGGTAACTCATTTTAACGATATCATTTTTTTTCCCCGTTTTTTCTTCCGTCTCTTCTTTTTTTTCATTCTCTTTTTCTCCTCTTAATATTTTCTGCATTGATTGCGAGAGATCGGTAGCGAACCACCGTGCAGGAAATAGAATTTCTTCGTTCAAGAGACGAGGAAATTACGACTTCGTCCTTAAAAATTCCAAGACGATTCGTTCTGCGCTTACAAGACTCGTCGACAATTTTGCGAAATTTTGTAAATTCTTCTCGAGAGACACGACGAGTCAATTTCCACTTTCCTTTCCTCCGTTAATTTATTATTGAAATTATACCATAGATACCATCGTTTTTAATTACGTAATTTATCGATTTATTTTTCACGAAAATCGCGCCACGATCGTCGAATCACAATTCCCCTTTAGAAATATATCTCGTTAATCGCCATCGATACGCGAGATCTTTGCTAAATTAAACATTTCAAACGTGTACGATTACTCAATCCCGATTTCGATTTCGTTGATGAAATTTGCCGGCTTTGTATCGGTAAAAGCGATCAAGTGAAAGTCTATCGAAGCTGCGACGCCGTTAATAAACGAAGTGTCGTACAAGTCGTCGTTACGTTCGTATCGAACGTGCGTTTCAACTCTCGCACTTAGAGGCACCGTGCGATACAAAAGCAAGGCGAGAGGACGATGCTACCAAACTCCGGGTCAAAGGAAAGTCGAGGATGCGTCGTAGAGACATAAACAAGGGTCGGTTGCTTTCGTTGCATAAATCCATTTCGCATTGACTGTCGGCCAGAACTTCGCTCTGTGTTCTTCTTCGTCCCTTCCGCGTTGACTTTCTTCCCTTCAACACCCACGCGACGCAAAACCAGATTCTCCTTCGCGATTACGAAATACCTCGACGACATCGTTCGCTCGTGAATTTCTGTGTATGTGTGTGTGTGGGTGCGTCTGCACGTTTTTTCCCATCGTCTCCTTCCTTTTCCGCGGCTCCATTGTCACGAGACTTGTCCGAGCGAAATTGAAAAAGATCTTTTCCTATTTAAACGTTCTTGTTCTTGCGGACGATCGACAAAAGTTGAGCAAAATTCTCGAGAACGACTCGCTTGAATTTTCACGACAAAATTATTCGTTCGTGAATCCGCATATATACAATAGTCCGAACAAAATTGACGCGTCGTCAATTTTATTTGCTATTAGAATTTTTTCGTCTGGAAAATCTTGCGATTATCGCGCGAAATTCGATCGATAAACCGATTTGTTTCGACCATACAAGCGTCACGCATGGCTTGAAAATAGAACGGAGTATGAAATTGTTGTTCGTGCGTGAAGATAATAGCACGCGATCGATGAGTTTACGTGGAGAAACTATGTACAAGACTCGAGGAAGGACTTGTATTCTCGGTCACAATGGCGCTGACAAGTAACGCATTTAACGCATTCAAAGCGTTACGCTGGTGAAATTTCGTGTTGGTTAAAACGACTGGAGACTTTAAATTCTAGTGCACAATTCATTTCAATTAACGATTCATCGCGTTGTCGATACGAAGACAATCGAGACCAATCGGATCGCTTTTGGCTTCAAGGGTTCGGGAGGTTCAAGAAAATAATAAATGACTCTTATTTCTTTAGAAAAACATTTACAAAATCAATTTATTTCACGAAGTTAAAATACTATATCAAAAGTAGAAGGAATAGAACGAATACGTCTTTTGGTTGGATGCTCTTCATGATGTTTTGTGATGCTGCGGGTATGTTAAAGTGCTAGTGGCGGTAGGGAGAAACGGAGATAGGGAAATAGGGAAATGAGGACAGGTCTTAGGGGAAAATTCATCTAATAGTGGCTACCGTGGCCGTGACCAACATATACGGGAACCGATTCTTTGATATAAACAGGCTGTGGAACCGCGACTGGAACTGGATGTGGAACCGGAACTGGGACGGGGTGAGATACTGGCACCTGAAAAGATCGAACAAAATGATCAGTATTTATCGCAGTTTACGACAAAGAACGTCGAATATTTTAAGAGACGTTTTGAGCTCGTTTTCGATTTCGTTATTGACGCTATTCGTTCGTCCATTCTTATTTTCTTTGTCATACGCGATGACAACGTTCGTGGCACAAAATCTTGTCGAAAATACGAATTATTACTATCAAAATCGTAATCGTTAGAGACTTAGAGCGATTATGACTGATATCTTAAACTCGGACGATATTATTCTGGTCACGATGACGTCGTTCTTTCGTAGAACTAAACATTATTTAACAAATCAAGATGTAATTGTGGATATACTCTACCTTAACTGGGTAGGGTTGTGGCACTGGTACAGGTACCTTAACCGGAACCGTGACTGGGTATGGCTTCTCAACTGGAACCGCGATCGTCTTGGTTTGGACTACTGGGTATGGTTGGGGCACAGGAACCGCCACTGGCACTGGATGCGGAACGGCAACTGGAACCTAGAAAGTTCATCGTTTATTTCTTCTTTTTATTTTTAAATAATTTCTTAGCATTTTTGACAATTGACTACGGCGTTTGTAGACAATTACGCGAGAAAGTCCAAGGAATAATTACATTAATATCTCGTTAATAATTTAACAAGAAAATTGGTCTGACGGTTTAAGATCGCAGCGCTTTCAGAAAGGACAATTACAAAGGGAAAAAATCAATTCTTTTGAAATCCCTTTTAGAAAAGATAGAAACTCCTGGACTTTGTCACATAGCTAGGCTCACCTTAACAGGGTAAGGTCTGTCAACGGGAACCGGATATGGTTTTGGGACTGGAACCGGAACCGGCTGGACCGCGACGTGTCCACCGCCATAACCGCCTTCATAACCGCCGCCATAACCTCCGCCATAACCTCCGCCATAACCTCCGCCATAATCCCCGCCATAACCTAACGAAAGGCCATACAGACCACGCTTCTTAACCGTCTTTTCGTCCACCTTTTCCTCGGTCGCCTTCTCCTCGGCGAAAACCGCAGCGATCAATAACACACAAATCTGAAACAGAAATATCAACGAACCTTATATTTTGAATCGAGAAGCAAACCGGACCTATTGAGTTCGATCATCATCCAATATTCGTAATGGGGATGATTGGAAAAAACCTTTCACAATGATTGAAACAAATGGCGCTTTTTCCCGCTATCGATAACCAATTAATTTTAAGTGCAATTTCGAGTGCAATTTCGCGTTTAAACGACGCTGACGATTCTAGGAAATCGCTCGTTCGTTTCTTCGATTTTTTACAAATTCGACAAAGGGAGTAAAAGTTGAAGGTAATTCGCGGATTGGAAGGTCTCAAGGGACGCGTCTGTCGATCGTAACGACAGCGATCGCTACGAAGAGCACCAAGCGAATCCTTGGACGACGATAGTCGTTGGCGATGGAAGTTAGCTCGTCGAAGTGGCGGAACGTACCAGAGCCCTCATGTTGACCGAACGTGTCTCCCACAGTTAAATTAGATCGGTTCTGTTGCATTCGAAGAAAACCACCCTTTATATAGGGAATTCACTTTCATTTCGCGCGTGCACCCCGCCAATAGGAAGCCAATGGCCGTGCGCCGGACTATCGCCACACCTACCGCAAGACTATTTACCCGGTGCGATAGAGGCGCATACCGTTACATATTATAATACATAATGTGCACACGTGCTTGTATAACCTCGCGCGTTAAAACGCGCTCCGGTCTATGGACTCTCTAGTAAATAGAGCGCGGGCACTTTATGCAGATACGCACAGCATTGCTCACTCCGCGCACCGCAGTCGCCATCGCCATCCTCCTCGCCGTCTTCGTCGTCGTTTCTATCTTCGATCGGCCGCCTACCGCGATACAGCCACGATTTTTCGAGTGGCCGACCATCAGTGTGTCGGTCGACGTAGAAGCGGTCGTCTAGTGGTCTGCCGGACGAAAGTCTCGAGATTCTGGACGAGTCTTTCCGTTTCTTCGCGTTCGTATCCCTAAGAATGCGTCTCGTAGATTTCAAAGCGGAACGATCTTCGGGATGGTCGAGAATTATTCGTGGAAGGAAGCCGAAGCTTCTCCGTCGAAAGTAAAATTTGCCGGAGGATCAAAGAGACTCTTTTAGAGATTCATTGGACCGGGAGTCGACTGAACATTTCGTCAGCTTCTACTAGAGTTTCCTGTTCGTTCGATCATTTTTGGGGTTTGTTCAGGTTCGTTTTGCGTCGTCAATAAGTTCCTCGGATTTTATTAGTCGAATAAATAGTTGACGTTGAAGGAATAATTGTACGAACAATGGCACAAGTAATTGTTTAAAGATAGTTATGGTTTCAAGCACTTTTAGGTTAGTGTTGGCACGAGTTTCAATGCGATTGCACTTGAAAACCAATGTTATTAGGTGACGTTCGTTTGAAAAGGATCTGGAAATATGAGGAATGCGACCCATTACCTTCGATGGGCGTAAATCGACCCGTTGAATTGCTTCAAACGTTTGTTACATCGTCTACGTTCCTATTCGCATTCGTCGACCGAGTAGTCGTCCATTAGACGCCTCCGTTCGGTCGTCTCGTTTTGGTAACATTCGATGTCCGCGCGAATCGCTCGGAACGAAAATCTTTCTGTTCATTGCCATGGAATCTCTTAGATTCCGCGTTACTGAAAGATCTAAACCTTCTAGATATAGAACCTCTCGGTGAGTTGCACGAATTAATAAACAAAATCCCTGTTTGAAGAAGATAAACGAAGTCGATAAAGCTACGAGTTAAGTAGTTCGTACATTTGCGAACGTAGATGCTGCAACATTTATTTTCTTGGTGACGTAATATCGTGACGTGAATCAAGAGGGTGAAATCGTCCCTTGAAAATTTCCATGGATCAGTATGTGCTTTGCGTATCTGCAAAGTTTCAGGATTTTTTGAATTTCCGGGATCGAACAGTCTCGAACTCGTAAATTGTACTGTGGGTATCGATTAGTTGGAAAAGGTTTGACCCTTACGATTTTGCAAGTAAGAACGATTTATGGATCGTGTACGAACGCGTACACGTACGTACCCCGCTGTATTCTTGTAATTTATGCGCCAATCACGATTCTTCCCACGATCGAAATGCCACGGTTATAAAGGGAGCCCCGTTCCAGCTGAAAACACGATAGGGAATGCCCTCGCGTTGACGAGCGTGAAGCTCACAGTCGATTTCATCGGAGAATTTGGTCTCCGTTAATTCTATTGATTTCGTTAAGAATAAGATAATCGGGAGAAATTGGAGGAAATTATTCTGTCCAGTCGTTATTAGTTGTTCGAATATCTGTTGGTGAAAACTCTACAATTTGGTCTTTAGCAGAACGAATAGGAATCAGTTTGAAAGGGCTTAACGACCGAGGCGCTTAACGTCGTCGCCATATTCGAGTCGCCATAAAAGGAAGGAAACTTCGATCGGAATAAACGACTGCGCGGTGAAGTTGGTCCATTAGAAACTGTCGTTGCGATCTTAGACCGATGAGAAACGACCGGTACACTCGTGGATTACGTCGTACGAATATTCAATTATTTTCAGCCAACTATCCGTTAGGTCGACGTAGAAAATTGAATAAATCAACCGATTCAATTATGTTACGTACGTAAATGAAGAAATCGATCGTTCGTCAATATTACCTATTTGTTATGTAAAGTAAGTTTTCAATGGGAAAAAATTGAATCTGATTTTCAGTAAATTTAACTTTTATTAAGAGTGTCAGAGTGTCCTTAGAAACAATCGAATTTATTGCTCGCGTCGTATCTGATTCCAAAGTGTTGTACATCTTAGGTAGGCGATCGTTCGATCGATGGATTGCAATATTCACAGAAGCAGCAATCAACGTCAATAATAACAAGGAGCGTTCTAACGAGGTACTCTCCGATGTGGCACCACCACATCTTTGCTCGATCCTAACCAAAGATCGATTCCTCGTGGTTTCGCCTTGCAAAGGAGAACGTTACGGACACTGTCGTCATTCGACACGGTAGGCGCGTACGTATCTCTACGTGAATGCAATATAATGCACCTACGTGCTCGAACGTCACGAAGACGCGAACACGGTACATAAGCGATTCGAAGGTTCGAATGGACTGTGCAATATATATGTGTGAAATTATGTATGAAATTATGTACGAAAAATACGCAATATATATATGTGTGAAATTCACAATACACTTCATATAGTAAGATATGATAAGAAAGATAGATTTCATATAATAAGATAATATAATATTATATTAATTATCTAATATATATTTATCTTATTCTATCTTATTTTTCATATTATATGTATTGCTACATATTATATCGTATTTCACCATTATGAAGCCCTTCGATCGAATTTTCGCTTATTCAGTAACGTATTTCGAATCGCGTCGAACGATTTGTCTTTGAATTCCTCGTTTCACTACGATTAATAGATCTAAAGAGTCCGACAATCCGTAATTTACCTGTTCCAATTAAAAAGTCTTGATCAATGATCGAGTCGAATCGATGTTTCCACTCTACAATTAAAACGACTAGCTTCGACGACGTGTTCGTCCTGATCGTTTCGATCGAATTCCTCGAATAATTTATTCATCGATCGTAATAGCGTCAAGTCGAGAGGTAACTTTACGATTTCGAAAAATGGATCATTGCCAACGATTCAGTTAGAGACAGATCATTGGCGTGATTCGATCAACAAACGCTTGGCACGTAAGCAGCAGAGGCATTGTGTGAAGTCGTGCACGCGTTTCTCCATCGTCTTCTTCGTATTTTCAACTCAGATAAAGGTGCCTACGTGTTTGATCGCTTCCTGATCGTTGTTGTTCCTGGCACCGTGCGGATGGAGGTGTATAATTACCTTCCGTGCAAATGTAATCGAAGAAAGTCCGCTGTTCCTTGTCGTAACTTCAGTAGAGCAACGCAGAAATTAAATCAGGCGAGACGGTAGCTTAAAAACGGTATCGATCGACGATCGAGCCGCCTTGTAATCGATGCTTTTATCCCGCGGTCAGGACACGAGCTAGGAATGTAAAGGTTCCTTCTCGAGAGAAGGTTATTTATGTTGGTCCTTTATTTTTCAATAAAACAGGAGTCGAGTAGCTCCTCCAAGAATGAGAGTTAACATCTCGTATATAATCTCGTATGAGAATGGTACATGAGCTCTTTAATTCACCTCTCACTCTTAACAATATTTTTACTCTCGCGTGTTTTGCTCACTTAGACGGTGGGAAGCGATCACGATCGTACAATTTCTATTAACATTGCGTCAGAGGGACCAGAAAGGAACGTCGTATTTTTTTTGTAAAGTTGAAACAAATAATGTTATAACATTTTTATTTTAATCGGAGAATTTGATCTCCGTTAATTCGATCGATTTCGTTAAGAATAGAACCAGAAAGCAACGTCATATTTTTTTTGAAAAGTTAGAACAAATAATGCTTTAACACATCTTTATTTTTAATCGATGATGTAATCATTCTCATCGTTGAAGGTCTTTTAATAGATATCCTGGACAACTTCGGTGTACGATGAAATCGATCGATCCCTCTAACAAATTCCCCTTACTTCCTGATACTATTGATACTTCGACGACCGATCTATTCGCTAGATTCTTCAAATTCTCCCCTTTAGATCGACTCACTCTCACATGAATCGATAGTAAGCGACGTTTCACGCGGCATCAGTGAAGTTACGATTCTCCAACGAGTTGGAAAACTCGTTAAAGTTGAAAAACGAGTTAAAGGCAGAGTTTAGTCCTTGAACCAAACGATCGAGCGATCTCTATCTTCGACCGTTAATCATACGCGGCTTTGCCTTATCGTTGCGGCAAGGAGCTGAGCAAGACATCGCGGCAGGAAATCGTGTCGATCGAAAAACGTACGAAGATAACAGAGGTGGAGGTTCCAGGGGCGGAATAGGAAGGTGGTAGTGAGTTGAATAGAATATTTATTCACTGCTCCCCTAAGAATTGCAGGCATCATTTACAGAACACCCACCAACTTTCCACACAATCCTTACGTCTATATTTACACTGGGT
>JAITYT010001919.1:89853-100139 GCA_025433975.1 Liostenogaster flavolineata | reverse complement strand
AGAGAGAGAGAGAGAGAGAGAAAACCTCGTATACCATTCCATATCTCCTATATATTCGCCTATTTATTTTATTCTTATTTATCGCTCTTTTCAATTTAATCTTAATCCTTACCCTTGGTGCTAGTTTAAACCTTATTTTAAATTATTTTTTAATTGTAACAAAATAAATTCGCCGTAGTGCCTTTAGAAGCACAAGAAAAGATAAAAATAACTTTTTAAATTATTAAAATCGGTGGCTTGGCTCTCCACCAGCTGAAAGATAAGGAAAAATAGGTCCCTAACTGAGGGATTAAACCTAGTCATACCCTTCAGGTGGTAGTGAGTTATGCGATCGCTAAGACTTTACCGGAGAATCGGTTAGCTTACTTAATCACTTCGAGAATCGATCGATCGCCTTCATTGACGAGGCCTCGCGATTTCCACGCTTCGTCTGCGAGGTCGAGGGACGTGGCTCGATGTAAGCGTCGCGTTTCTTCGAACGTTTGTAATTTACTCGGGATTCGTTACGTTCTCGTAAGCTCCGTAGCCCTCTTAATCGGGAGCCGAGGGAACAAAAGCGCCTTCGTCTTTGTCCGGCAAGCGAGATCGGTCAAAGAAACGCCGCCATGAATAATTTCCCTCGAGGATCTCGATCGATGAGCGACGACGAGTCGCTCGATACTGTCGAGAGGCCTTGCAACGTGCGCGCGCGCGCGCGTTCGGTGCTTTTAGGAAATTATCTTTGTCCGGTAGGTCGATGGACGAGAGGTCGTCCCTTTGCGAGCCTGCATCGATTATTTGCCACGTTCTGCTCTGCGATGATAGCTCGACTCTAGATGCAATTAATCGACGTCGTTTCCATGCAGAAGAGGTTCAATCGGATCAAGGATAGCAGCGACGCTTCGTTGTATTTCTAGATGCTTGTAATTTTTCCCTTCTTTCGCGATGGCACAAGGAGTTTTTCATCGCGAGGGAAACTCACGTTTAATTGGGATACTTCGACGTTTTCTTGTTTTTTTTTTTTCTTTCTTTTGCGCGTGAAAATTCGAGCGAATCGAGCCTCTCTTGCGTAATTTTTAGCAATGTTTATCGCCGACGCTTGGCTCGCGATCAGAATTCGAGAAGTGCTAAAATCGCTTAATCGGAGCAAGAGTAACAACGACGCTTCGTTATCGTCTCGATCTACGTAATTTTTCTCTTCTTTCGCGACGATACGAAGAGTTTTTCATCGCACGGGAAACTCGCGCTCCGTCGAGACACGTTTCTTCGTTTTCTTTTTTTTTTCCTTTTTTGCGTGAAAATTCGAGCGAATCGAGCCGCTTTCCTGCGTAATTTTCAGCCGACGTTCCGTGCAATGTTTATCGCCGACGCTTGGCTCGCGATCAGAATTCGGGACGTGCCGAAATCGCCTAACGATGCGTGCCAGTGTGCTTGTGACTTTCGCAAAATCAATTTCAAAACGTTGAATAAATGTGACTTCGCTCGTTATTACCGGTAACCTGGAACATAGAAAGCGCGATGACGTAACTATCGAGCTTCGAACCACGGACACCCGCACGTTTTCCTTAACGAGGAAGTGCGCCCGTACGAGACTCATTTCGATCATATCGGCAACAAGATCTCGATCTAGTCTCGTCGTTCGTTCGATCGTTTTTTCGCGTAAAAGTACAGCGCAGGTTTTCCTTCGAGATTGCGACGTTAAGAGAGAAAGGAAAAGAAGTAAAGGGAAAAAGACGATCGAGACGAATCGCGTGATATTTCATTCTAAACGCGCTTGTACGAATATTCGAGGTTGACGTTTTGCTGTCTTACCTCTTGCTACGCTCCTTCAACGTTTCCTCGATTTCGTGAAGAGTGGCAAGAGAAAGACAGAGGATACACGAGGGAAATCGGCATTCGATTTTCACCGTTTCGTTTAACTTACATTTTAAAATTGATCATGGAATAAAATAAGAGATAAAAAGTATCGCGTTGATGTAAGAATCGCGGCTTGGCTCAATCTGAGAACTATGTAACGCGTATAATAAAATCCTTACGACTTTATTAGATAAATATCGATCGAATAGCAACGAGTCGAGGAATAAGGAACGATATTAAGGCTTTAACTTTTCGATAGTTTAATATATTTATTTTACTGTTACGCTTCTCTTATGGAATACTATATATATATACACATAATTTAAAAGATATGCGTGGAAAATTAAGTAATCGTAGCGATTAATCGAGATATTGGTTCATCGAAAACGTAAGATTTCTCAACGATTCGCGATAAGATGTCAATGTAAACCGAACGTAAACACGATATATACGTCACGTGTCGAAGATCTGTACATTTATTTTCCTTGTACTATTAAATTATTAATTCGATGCGGGAAAAAATAGCTGGCACAGGCAATAAATCGAGTCGTCGTTTCCATCGTCGTTACTCATCAATCATCGTGAGTCAAGATTTTCGAGTGTACTTCTTCCATTTGTGGTGTATCAGCGTCTTGACGTGCCTCTTATTGATCTCGTTTAATGCAACGATGTATCCGATACTTAAGAATCTTGTCTTAGTTGTAAAAGATAATATTGACCCATTAATCACGGAGTCTTGCTATTTCCTTTCTCGCGACACAAGGAACGCTTGTAATGCGTCTTGAGTGCAAATTAAATAAAAACGCCCGAAGTATCGCGTTTTCGACTTCTTTTTTAAATGTTAATTCTTTCAGTGCCACGCGCAAAGCTGCAATCAATACGAAGAATACCAAGCCTAGGCGCAGCGAACGTCTCTCTTTTGTTTAAATAATAACTATATCTTCTACCAGACAATCTTTTACATTGAAGACTTCTTTTTTGATTTATTTTATAATTTATTTTACGATTTATTTTACATTACTAGTAAATCATTTATGATTTGAGAGTTACAACGCAAAAAAACGCCGATACATCTTTATCGGCATTGAAAGGGTTGACGCGACTCCGTTAGACCAAAACTATGAAGAAAAGTCGCTTGATCGGCGTCTCATCGTCAAGACAGCTTCCAGAGTTTATTTCAAGCATCGAGAGATTCTGGCAAAGCGAAGAGAAGGCGGATAGGGCCAGGGTGAAAGTACCAAATGACTTTTGCGATTTCTGGATTCGATTCGATCTCGCTTCATCGGTAAGCGGCTCGAGCCCCTTCCCGAAACTCCACGCGAACGGTCGGTCGGTGTCCTGCCTTTTCATGACGCATTCAATAACATCAACATGGCAATTATTCGTTGTATCGCGTTATCGCGTTGCATAATCGAGCAGCAGGCGGTCGCCGGTGGAAGGAGCGAGAAGGGAACGAGATCACGGAAATGAGGTAACGACCAACCAACGGAGGTGTGTCTCCGACTTGGACGACTTGGCCAGACGTCGGGACCAGCTACTATCGAGTCCCCTCATGCGTGTCCGGGAGATTCGAGCAGCCTGGTTGCTCCTTAAGACGGCGCGTATCGACACGCAGTTAGGCCGAACTGGCGGAAGCTAAAAGTCGTCAGGGCCAGAAATGAAAAAGCCAAGTTTCCTGTTGGAAAATTTCGACCACGGGAACGGACAGAGAAACGTTTCGCGCGTTTAAATGCCAATTGAGCAAGATATTGTTCTCTAAGAACTCTTAGGTTATTTAATGTCAACATTGGCCTTCATTTCGAGTGCTTGCACACGAGATTCTATAGGAATTTCGATTCTGGATTCGATCTTTCTCTCACACTGCGAAAAAAAGGTGAATTATTAGGCTACGTTTTAATAACGACACCTGGAGATCTGTGCTTTTCTGACGTCCGTTCAAACTTAGGAACAATGTTTAGACTATTGATTTTCGATCTGCGAAAGATGAATTAACACGATGTCGCGCTTCGCGAATAATCCAAATTTTTATTCGTTAGGTTGTGTCTTCCAGTCGATCGCGAAGATCCTGGAAAATCGAATAACGTCTTCAATATATTCCAATTCGTATTCGAAATGCGATTTTACCACTTGAGTCCTTATTAACAGACCGATTGATTTCGCTGTTTGAATTTTTCTTATAATATCTTCTAACGTTACTTTCCGTCGTATTGGTCGCGGTATACGACGTCCAATTCGAAGAACAGAAGTAAATAACGAGGTTAGCCCCGTAAATAAGACGCGCCGAGACGTTCGACGTCGTCGACTCGCTCCACGGCTCCCGTGAGCTTACTTCGTGATTACGCGGCAGTTGTGAGAGTTCTGCGCGCCTAGGACCCTCGTGAGAAAGTGCAAGTGCACCGCTTCGATACTTCGAATCTATCCACACCTTTGATCGCCTTACCTTCTCGCGGATCCAATGTAACGGGGTCTCGATCGAGTTTACAATCGATACTTACGTCGAACGAACGAACGAATTCGATCGTTGGGACTGCATGCAGAAAGGACGGACGATTAGAAGCGTCGAAAAGGCCGGATCTTCCGCTCCTTCCGCGTTCAATGTTCCTTCAAATTTATTTTTCATTTCTCGATCGAATTACGTCCCGGATTCTTCTACGCGTTACCGCCATATCCTCGTGTTTGCGTCACTGGTACTTTGCGAAGGGTTATTCTAATTTTAAATTATTTCATATATATCTTAAAGCAAGAGAATCGGATAAATCTTTACAGAAAGTAGCTGTCGAATTTGGATACAGATTTCGTCGTGCAATCAGATACAACCAAGTACAAATGTAATAACGCATTCTCTAAATAATTTTTTTACAAAATTATTATTGTTAAAATAAATTTAATCTACGTGAAAAATCGGGACTGCAGAGTAGCTGATAATATATTCGGAAGAATTAAACGATATTTTATATCGGATAAATCTTTGAAGAAAACAGAAATCGAATTTAGATTCGTCTCGAAGGCAGGCACAAGCAAGTACAAACATCGCGGTAATGTATTGCTTGGGTAATTTTGTACGTGAAAAATCGAGGCTGCGTAGTAGCTCATTCTATGATATTACGCGTTAAATGCACAGCCAGTCGATGGAAATTCACGTTTTACGCGTAATTCGCGAGTGCCAGGGATATTTCGCTCGCATTCGCAACGATTCGCGATTCGATAAATGCACTCGTAATTGCATCGTGTCAGCTCGGACTTCTTTTATTTTTGCGTTTTGCATGCGATCGTTGTTGCCTTACCACTTGACATGGCAGTTTACTTTCAATTTTGTCGTCAAATTGTCGTAAAAGTCGTCGTTCTGTAGCCGCGACCGTTCCCCTTTTTTTTATATTTTCGCTCCCCTTGTCCCTTTGATCAGCACTCTTCTCGGTGAATATTAGCCCTACCAAAAAGTCTCGTCAAATAATTTCGTCTCAAATTTAAAATTGACTCTTTCGAACGTTGCATTTCTATGTACGTACTCGATATATACGAGAAGAGATGGTCAGTAATGACGGAAAATATATTGTTCAATAAATATTAATAAATCTATCGAAAATATATTAGTTTCTCTTAATTCAAAATGGACAAAACTTTCCGGTAGACCTAATAAATCTTCGCCTTCGAACGATTGACCTTACGATGCAATAATCATGCGTATTTCGAACCCTTGCTGAGTTTTACGAACCTACGGATAGAATCAACTATCTTCGCGTTCCTTCTGTGTTAACGTACATCGAATTTCGACGTCCCTTTTTTCCCAAGCCTGTCGTCGTAGTAAAGGGCTACTGCCCTTAAGGGCTCGTGATCGATACACGAGAAAGGCGCGATTTATTTTCCAAAGACAAAGGGAAAAGGGAGCCAATGGGAAGGAGCAAGAGTTACGGATGGAGGGAAGGTCGCGATAAGCTAGTAACGACAGTAAAAGCGAAAGTCCTCGTGGCTTGCGCACGGCTCTGCTCCAGTGAAAGCGCCAAATTTCACGGCGATCGCGTCAACGCAATGACGTAAGGCTTTTGTAAGGACGATATTGGATTACGACGAAGACAATGAGATCCACTTCCGTCGGACGAATTCCGATTGTTGTCGCCCCTCTTCGCTCGTTTCGAATGGCTTCGTGCCCACGATATCGAGATATCGAGGTGCGACAAAGTCGTCGGAATTTTCTCTTGGCACCGCGGAGACTTGACAAAATTATTATCCCCTCGATGGCGATTCGAAATTCCACCGAGATCGTATCCTCGATTTCTCCGTCGGCGCCGTCTCGTTTACACGTCGGTTTATCCCTTTACTGTCGACTTCGATCGCGATCGCGCACCCTTCCTACGCCTACCACACCGATCCGCTTCTTTCGATCTCGATTTCCTCGTCGTTGGGTTTATATCGCGCCTTATTTCGGCCCTGTTAACAGCTCGCCGTTACGATCGACTCGCTTTTCGCTTATTAACTTGCGAGTTCGATCAACCGTCGACCAGAAATCGCGGTAGGATTCCGAAAAAAACGAAGGAAAGACTCGTGATATAATCGTGTAACGATTCCTGTATTCGAATCGATCGATCTTGAAACATCGCTTTAAAAGTAATCCTTTCATTTTAAAAGAAGAAGAAGAAGAAAAAAAAAGCAGAAGGAAGAACGAGAAATCGCGATGGAGTTCCGAAAAAAACGAGGGAAAGGAAACGATTGAGCCTGAAAGATAGCTTTAGAAATAATTCTTTCCTTTCAAAAGAAGAAGAAGAAAAAGAAAAAAAAAACAGAAAGAAAATGAGAAATTGCGATGGAATTCCGAAAAAAACGAGGGAAAGACTCGTGATACAATCGTGTAACGATTCCTGTATTCGAATCGATCGATCTTGAAACATCGCTTTAAAACTGATCCTTTCATTTTAAAAGAAGAAGAAGAAGAAGAAGAAAAAAAAAACAGAAAGAAAATGAGAAGTCGCGATGGAATTCCGAAAAAAAACGAGGGAAAGGAAACGATTGAACCTGAAAGATAGCTTTAGAAGTAATCCTTTCAGAGGTACAGGAACGAAACGACGATTCGAAGGAAGAGAAGAAGAAGAAAAAGAAGAAAAAAAGAAGAAAAAAAAGAAGAAAAAAAAGAAGAATGAACAGGAGAAAAAAGGACGAATTCGCCTTTCTTTTTCACTCGGTGCTTTCAGCAGCTCCGTTCGTCCGTTGCTCTTTCACGTAGTAGGACGCGACATATCGCGCTGACCAAGTGAAAATCGAGTTATCGAGGACCACCGTCTCTCGTCTCTTACGTAAAGGAGCCGTGAACGGATGAGAGAGACGCCGTTTTGCCGCTCATCGGTTACGCTTATTACGAGCCTTGCTCTCTTCTTAACGGCATCTTCCTTTCTCGTCCTACGGCGCTCTTTGCCCTTTCTCAAGAAAGATTTTCCTTTCTGATTACTCCGAGCTGCTTTCTCCCGACTTTTAAAAAATGGCAGATACGAATTTGTCTCCCTTCGGTACTCGTTTCTTCTTCAATTTTATCGTCAAGTTTTATTTATCTCTTTAAATATATTTTAAATATATTGGGTTGTCCGGAAAGTTCGTGCCGATTTTGAAGATTCATTTTTTTTGAAGAAAAAAAAATTAATTATATAATAATTTATTATATATATAATAAAGTATATAATATAAATAATAAAATTAAAAAACCGAAGTGGCTACTCTTAATAAAATTCTCTTTCAAACGAGTAAAAATAGCGAGAACGATCCATGCGTTTTTCTCTACTTACAAATTAGGGAGAGAGTAGAGTTAGGGTCGAAATAAATTTTCGTATGACCGACGATTTACGGTATCGATAATAGGCGTGATCAATTCTTTTTCTCGCAGCTGAAATCGCGCCTTTTTCTATCGAGGCGCTTCCCGTAGAAATGCGTGTGAAATCGAGAGTAGCGTGGCTCGATGCTTTCGTCGTTGCAACGTGGTTTGACGCACATCGAATCGAGGATACGGAGGGGACTATCGACGATTGAGTCAGGTACACCCCTTTAAAAATACGGCGGAACTGGTTCTAATGGTGACGCGTGCGTTTGGCAAGTTCCTACGGTGAAAGCGACAAAAAGACTTGACCGATAATCGAGCAGTGAGTAATACCTTGCTAATTGTTACGTCGTACGCGAGGTTCGATTTGCCGTTTGGCCTCTTCTTTTTTTTTTATTTAACTTCGTCAAGTACGAAATGGTGCTTCTTATAGCAAACTAAATAGGCGAGATGGTGCTTCTGACTCGCCATTTGGTCTCACATTTTTTCTATGTAAGTTCGTCACATACTAAATAATGCTTCTTCAGGTAGATTAAATAGACGAGATAGTCGGAGGATTTTGGTTCATGAATTCGACGCTGCTAATTTAGTGAACGAAGAAACAGAATGAAGATTCGTACAAACATCAAACTATAATAGGCCACACGCGTGAATTACGAGTATAACATTTCGTATGAAATTTTTAAAAATGAATCTGATTACTTTGAGGCGTAGAAATAAAAATTTCGTTGATCGGTTGGGTCCTTCGGGTTTCGAGCCGGTCTCTTAGTCGAAATTGTCTCTTAGACAATCGTTTCGAATAGCGACGATCCGCGTGCGAGAAAAACGATCGTGAGAACCCACCCAAGATCTCTGACCGGTCTGAACTACGATAGCTTGGGCACCTATGCGTTTACGATACAAGACGTATTCACTCACGGTCTCGCGTCAACGCGTACAAATTATCGTACAATGGATCGATGCTCGTAGCAACGTAAATCAAACGCGCTCGAAGGCGAATAAACGATATCGTCTATAGGAATGTTCATTGGAATGGACGTAAACCTTAAGTTTCCCTCACAAGAGGAAGGTGTCGAAAGTAAGCGACTCGAGCCAACGATGAGCAACGAGTTCGATGATCGTAAGAAATTTGGAAAACAACGTCAATGACTGCCTCTGTGAATCGGATTTGAAACAAACCCACGATGTTCTTTACGCGTCGTAAGAGTCGATTGAAAGAGGACAAAGGGCAGGCGATCCAATTTCGCAAAGAGATTAAAGCCCAGTCTGGAATAAAGAGCAAATTTTTACGACAGATTTTCTTGAGAGATTATCGACCAAAGAGGTTCTCTTTTTCCTTACCATTGCTAAGAGATATCAATGACCGTTTCGATTTTATTGCACTCTCAAAGAGCCTTTCTAGTTTAGTCTGGTCTCGGCGGAGCAACCAGCGTCTGGAGGTTTACTGTCGAAGGGTTACAGAAGAGTCTTCTCGTTTTTTATCCTCTAATTAAGACTACTATAATATCGGTACAATTGCGCGGAGTTTCAACGCGATTCTAATTAATCAGCAATATTTTTTTACGTCAACTTTAATCGAGATCGAATTTACCCTTATAAAACTGCTCGGAAAGTGATGGAATACCCATTGAGACAGAATAACGAGTCCGACTCGTAGTAGGTAGCTCGATTCAAAAGTAGGAACTAAGAGTCTGACTCGTGCTAACTTCATTCGCGCATCGCAACGCAATAACGAGGCGAACTCGTCGAGAAATAAATGCTGAACTTTTGTAAGGAATATGTGAAAAAAATACTGTCTCTTTGGATTAAAACAAAAAGACTCCTTGCGGTACCTTTGATAGAAGATATCTCAATGCTAGATCCGTCGACTTAATTTTCTCGCGTATTCCGCGTATGAAAGAACCTTTAAGGATAGTTTATGCGACTCGAAAGCTTCCGCTGTTGGCCCCATTGACCTTTCCTAGGGTCACCGAGCAGCGTCGAACAATAGCAAGGCTAGCAGCACGAATGAGAGTACAAACGTCGTCGTCGACTGACGTCGGTACGGCCGTGACAGAGAACTCCTTTTGCGGTAGGTCGTAGACTTTAAGGATTAGTAGTCGACGGTCAAGAAACCGGGAAGAGCCTCGAGGGACATTCCGTTTACTCGATTATAATTCTTGTCGTGTTCCATCGGTCGTAAGTCGCGTAAGGTTTTAGGCATGCTCGTCGGGCAGGGAAGGGGAACACTGTAGGTTTCGTAGAGTGCAAGCAGTCAGGAGCGTGAAGTGATTTTTGAAACGAAGAAAAGAGTTGCGTCGAGAGGCAACAATCGTTGATTACGTCAGTAATGTTCGAGTGTTCCTAGAGAAAGAAACGATCTCTTGGGTTTGAACTGCTCGTACGAATAGAGATGTGGCGAGGAGGTAGTTATTGGTGTGATTTCTTGAAAAATCGTGTCAAAAAGTGCAAGAAGAACGATACGATTTTTAAGGTAGAAGGAGGAAAGTTTTTCTAAGCTGGAGTTCAAAGAAACTCAACTGGAGTCTGAGGAGACTAAAGTAGAGTCTAAAGATACTAAACGAGAGTCGTAAAGTTACTCTGGTATATGATTTTATTCTCCATTAATTACACGTTGCTGTAATTTGAATTTAGACCGTTCAAAAAGAAGACT
>JAITYT010001919.1:71131-89692 GCA_025433975.1 Liostenogaster flavolineata | reverse complement strand
AAAAAAAAATAGATTGTTCGATTCCTATCCGTATTAATTCGTTTGAGTTTAGTTGCTCAGTCAGGATTACATTCATAACATATCGTCGAGCCGTCAATGAAGTTCTCCCGAAGTCGATGAGTGTGCGCTTGGGTATCCTCCCCTACGTTCTACGAACATCTCCAACATTACCATGTTTGTAAGACACGTTCGAATATTGAAACATCTTAATCGGTTTCATTGGCTAAAACTACGTGGAAAGCGGTTATTTTACGCTTCTGCGTCGATTTTTAACGAAAAAGTTTGAAAAAACGGACCTTCAGATTTGCGGAGAACAGACTTTCAGAATACGAGCGGTGCGATTCGCGTGGAAATGTTGCACAAGTAGAAGAATTTTATGAAACGTTCTATTGGGATCGCTAAGGAAGGGAAGAGAAATCGCGAGCAACGTTATAGTATATTTTAAGATTGAACTCAAGTGGAATTAATACTTCTAATTGCATAGAGTCTCTAACTTTTCCTTAAATTTCTAATGTAATTCGAAGTATTTTTCCATTTCGATGCGGAGCTGCGAGAGACGGTCTTCGATCGCCCTGACGTGATAACGACGTGTTACCTTCTTTCCACGATAATTTGAAAGTTCCAAAATAAGCGAGCCACTGAAACAATTGTAGCGAAATTGAATTGATTTGAAAGCGAAAACTGCATCTCTCAACAAAGTTTTTCTGTAGACATGTGTTTCAATTTGCCGTAATTATTGCACAGCTAATAGTATAATAGTGTCAACAAAATCTTATCTAAGGTATTTCTTAACTTTTTGAAAGAATTTTCCATTGTTTGGATAAGTTCATTTACTTAATCTAGGCTGTTTCAGATGAAACTTTGTATCATTGACAAACTTCAAATTTCAAATTTCAAATTCAATTTGAAAAATAGCATGGAAGTCCAACGATTTTAAAGAAAAATTCAAGTATTCCGTTTACTATGAAACGCAGGTAGCAATTTTTTTCCACGCAGGTGAAACAACCTTTCAACTGTTCGACCTTCGCGGTATATACGCGGCATTGCCCTGACACGAACGATTTTTCTACGATAGAATAATACGTAGAATCGATAGGGAACGTCATCGTGCACGTACGAGCTCGAAGGAACGCGTTTGAAAATGGTAGAAAAGTAGGACGAGACGGTTCCATCCCGGAGTTAAAGTATGGGGAGAAAAGTCGGGGTCGTCGTTTTTTTTAGACACACGCGTGTAACTCGACGTCGCGTGTCCACGCGTAAGGCGTTACGAACTGTCGTGGAACGTGAGTAACGACTTAATGGACGTGCAATCCGGACCCTCGTTATTTCTCGCCATCGACCGCGCTGAGTTCTTACTCAACGTCGCGCATTTCGATTTCGATGCCTTTGGAAACGAATTGGCTCGCGGTAAATCCGATTCTAGGCGTATTTATCCTGGAAGAAATTACGCGGACGTTGATTTATCCGTGGATATCTTTTACGCAGGCGCGAATCTTGCGCTCGTTGCGCGTTAAAACTAGATTAGGAATAGCTTTCGACGTGCTTCTCGTTATAAACGATCCGAGTCGTCGAATACAACGCGATGATATTCTAAATCGTAGAAAACGAAGCAGCGTACGACGCACTGTTAAGCATTTATTACATGGAATACGCCAATGTCCGATAGTTAATTAATTAATATTAGCAATTAAATAATTAATGTAAGATTATAACGTTCTCGCAGGCACTCTTACGTTTATCTTAACAATTAATTAATTTTTCGTGTAAGTCAATCGATTGAGATCCCCACGGTATTTTTTTTACTCAAATTCGCATAGAGTTCTATCAAATATCTTCGTGAAAGGATGTAATAGGAACAAAAACTCTGTCACAAATTGGGGTACCAAAATATCGTCGATCTTTTTTCCGCTTATTTTCAAATAATCGTCAGAAATGGCGTTTCCTTCTGGAAAATTAGGATCGCCCTCACTGAACGAAGGAAACTAGCAAACTCGCTATGGATTCGACGGACATCGTTTCCGTGTACCTTCCGGAGGAGATCGAACTTCGATCGTTAAAGATTTTATTCGGACGCGTTCGTTAAAATTTCGCGCGAATCGTCAAAGAAAAAAGAGATGGAAAACGAGAAAAAAAAGAAAACGAATAAGAGGAACGTCCGACACGCGTCGTCCGTCGCACCAGTCGACGACACCTCGTTAAAGCACATCCGTCCTTCGTGATAACGTACCTACGGCATCTCGTGCTGTTGTTAGCTCGCGTTAACAATCCTATCCGGCGATCCTATCGCCATCCGAGTCGCTATAATTTATCCGGGAGGCACGCGTTGCGAACAATACCCGTTAAAATACGCCGTCGAAATTCGTAGCCTCGAGGCGAGACGCCCTCGAGTACAGAAGCACGAACGATCGTGAATGATCAACGTTTGGTTCGTTTCACGCTGAAAATTCTCTGGGATTTTCTGGAGACGCGTTTGTGGGATAAATCGACGCCTAGGCGAGATACCCGCGCTTTATTATCGTCATCGATAATAAACCTTATTTTCTCCGATCGCTTTCCTATTACTATCGATACCTCTAACTCGTATCGATGGTCGAGACGTCGCACGATTCGCCTAAATCGCGAAGACACGATCGAAAATGATTCGACTTGGAAGAAAGCGCAAATTCGACAAAAAGATAGACTTTGGCGTTAACTCGATCAGTGCCTCGTAGAGTGTCTTTTTCACGCGTACCATAAGTGGTACATGCTAGGAAGTTCGATAAATCTGAAAAAATGCTTCTTTTTTCCTTTTCTCGAATGAAAAATTAGCAAAAAATTGCTTAATAATTGCAAATACCCAAAGAACGAAATGCACGACACTACAATGGAATAAGCGTAGTAAGTTTCGAAAAAAATGAGAATAGTGAAAGAAGTGACGCGATGAAATATGAAGAGCTTGGCGTAGAAATAACTCGAAGCGTGTACCAAAAGTGGTACACGTGGCATTAAACGAGTTAAAAAAAAAACTTGCGTCTTCCAAAGATCATTTTGCGATTTGGCCTGTACTATAGTCGTCTTTCTGTATTTCCCATGGCTGTCCGGTTCGATTCGCGTGAGGAACGTTCTTGATGGAGTTTGGCGGCATTATTGATCGATAGCTGTCGATAATTATCTTGAGTGGTAGCGAGTAACGATGCATTGTGCGCGTAAAGGCGTCTTGGCAATTTTCCACGACTATAAGGCCACTGATCGTACTATTTTCAAAAATGAAGCCACGTGCGTTTCCTTGCCTCGTTCAAATTCAAGCCAATAATTCGATCGTTCAATCTCATTCGCAGTTACGGTCGAAGAACGTCGTTCTTGTCGTTTTTCATTTTCGAAGCGTCGAGACAAGAAGAAAAAGATTTAAAAATGGCGAACGCGACGGTGCTAAAATCGTTCGTAGTCTCTCGATTTCTGGACGGAATAGCAGGTTCGTTTAGGATCCGTGTGAATCGATTCGTAACTCGTTATCGAAACGGAGGTGCGACACCTCGGCCTCGTCTACCTTATCGAACGATTCGCTAACGAAGATCGGAACAAAGACAAGAGAGATCGGTCCGATCGGAAAGGAGACAAGCAAGCTGGCACGAAATAACGATCGCTTTGCGTCACACGACGCAAGATCGTTTCCTGTTCGCACGTGATCGCTCCGATCGAGAGTACGCGGACGTTAAATGGCGAAACTAGTTCGTAGCAGCGGCCAACGACGAAGTTGAGGTGCGATGGAAATCGTACGAGACGATTTCGATGTCGTCGTAAAAGTGATCCTAGTGCGATAATTAAAGGAGAGCTCCTGATCGTTCTCGACACCTTCGAACTCTCGTTACGAAACGGTCGTAATAACGAGCTTCGTTCGACCTCGCGACGCTCCATTCTATCGTAAATGGCGACGTTGAAATAATCGAACGTGAAAACGAACACTTCATCGTTATTAAGACTTAACCGTTTAACGTGTACTTTTTCTACTATCGGTAACCAAGCGGCGACGCATTAATGTGATTCTCCATTCGTGTAAACACATAATTTACGCGAGTATTGCCGGCCGTACACTTCAATTTTCCTTTGAAATAGCCGGAAGGGTAAGCGCTAACACTAGAATTACCGTAGCAGTCGAAACGACTGCTTCGCCGTTCCTTCAGAGTGTTATTGATTTCCAAGACGTTTAATTTTCTGAATTTCGATACTTCTTAAATAAATTCTTCCTGTAATAAACGAGCCATTCCGAAGCTTCCGATAGAATAAAATAAATGCGCCGAGTATCGTCATTGATCTAGATGAATTGTTGATTTTCTCGCTGTCGTTACAAGTTCGATTTAATCCCTTCTCGGGTGGAGGAAGGGAAAATTGGAGGGTGAGAGAGAAAGCGCTTTAACGAGAGGATAACTCGATGATCTCCAATGAATAATTCGAGATCCGAAGACGATCGGTATCGATTAAATTAATTCGATCGATTGTTTCATTCAAGCAAAAAAGGCCTTCCCACTTTTACGCGAATTCTATTTCTCCCCGTGCTATTTGCTCTCGGAAAATCCATATTCATAAATTCACCTTGCATATTCATACTTTTATATTTTTTTTCAATGACGAAGCGTCACGGTGAATCGGTGCATCGTCTCATTGGCATTGCTTCCAGGAATAAATACGTCGTTCGACCTTTATTATTAATCGTACGGTCGGTTCGCAGCGTCTTTCACTCGACACGTTAATTAATTTCGTCTCAGTCGTCTTGTCTCTGGCTTTTCTTATTTCGAAGGCTTCCCGTATCGTCGACTCGACGAGTATTTGCGTAGTCGTCGTACTCGTGGTACGGTAATCGTGGGTGAAAGAGACTCGACGAGTTTGAAGGTTCGGTCTCGTTAATACTTCGAGCATCGTCGTTTCTATTCGGTGCCTGCGTGCCATTCGATTGGAATCCGGTGAATGGTAGGTTCCTGCCTTTGCAACGCGAGACCGTTAAGAAACAGAAGCGGCGGCTTTTCTGCGTGTCCTCCCACGATCCGTTCTTCGTTGATAATTGCGGTACGACGCGCGCCTGGAAAAAGCAGGAGATTGTCGTTTCTAGCGTGAACTCTCGTTTAACAGCAAGCCTATCGACGTTTCACGCACACCTATTCTTATCGTGATTGGTTTAAAGACACGTCCTTAACCGTTCGACTGCTAAAGGCGTATATATACGCTTTCACAAGTCAATCGATACATACGAAAGGCGTGAATTCAAATATTATTCTTTCATTGCCGTTTTATTATCTTTATTATCATTATGTTAAAATTATCGAAACGAATTTGTTCCTCGCTATCAATTTTCCTTTTCTTTCTTTATATTTAATTACCACTTATCATTATTAAAGGAACGTATAGATTGTGTTAAGTAAATTAAAATAGCTTAAAGAGTTACTTAAAGTGACTAAAAATGTATATTTCGAATCGAATAAAAATGAAATAAATTTGTACAAATTTTACTCGTTCTCGTCGAATTTAAATCGATCTAACGACGTAGTCGTCGCGTTTACCTCGATGAAATCAACTTCGATTTACACGATTTCATCCTGATTTTATCGTGGCTGGGTGGAACTGTCGATCCGTGTCGAAAGGTTCGATTGAAGAAAGGAATTTCGAACCGCGAGGAAAATCGAAGACGCCGAATGGGAGAAAATCGAAAGAAACGGAAGTCGAGAGGGGGAAGACGGAAGCACGAGAAAAAGAAAAGGGAGAAAATGGTCGCACGTTCGTCGTTTCTACGTCGATTCGTGCCGCGCATTCGAACGACGCGATAACTCTCGCGTTCCTTTTCGCGCGTGCCTTCCCTCGCGTTCGAAGGCTCAGCCGCCTCTTACGTCACGGCGATGATCGTGAAATGTCGCGGAAGATCCTTCCACCGCGATAAATCAAAAGCGAAATCCGTGACGCGGATATTACGCGCAACTCGACTTCGCCAGCTCTCCCGTTAACTTCGAGCGCTTCCAGTTTCCAGACTCGATAAATTCGACTTCGTCTCGGGACATTCCGTCACGTTCATCGTCGTTTCTCTGTCGCACTGGGCGTTGTCACCGATGACACGTCGGATAAAAGATCGCGAACGTAAGAGGACGAGAATTTCGTGGGTCTCGTGTTCGTGACCCACGAAACCCGTCGTTTCGCCACTTTTTTCGCGTTTTAATTCGCAGAGACGCAGTTTTCGAGAATTCCTTGGGCCGTTCCACGAATAAAGCGAGTTCTAAAATTGAAATATTTCTAACGAACGTTTATTTAACCGCGCTCCTTAAAACATAAACTAAGAAGAAGAGGAAGAAGGTAAATTTACAATCTGCTTTTAGAGCAAATTGATGCAGCTAGTTCGTTTCTTCCTTCTTCGACTTTCAGTTGATGCGATTGAAAAAATCGCAGTATTTATGAAACGAGCCGATGCAAGATGAACTTTGAAAATAGATCGAGCGTAACGTCTCGGACGACGATAACTTCGATCAATTTTTAAAGCTTCATTCTCCGCGGAGAAATTGCTTCCTCCTTCTAAGCCTAAGCGTAACCTATACGCTTAGGTTACTTCGCTATCGGATCTATTTAAGCTCTCGAGGAATTAAACGAAATTAATCGGAGTTTCTCTCGCAACGTGGTCGTAACGGTTTCTTCGTTTAACCATTTATTTTCGTTACAATGGATACGAAGCATTCCCTTTCCATCTTCTATTACGGAGTTTAATCGAAAATTCTTACATTGACTTTTCGAAATTTTAGCTTACGACGAACGAGACGAACCCTATCGTGCTTCATTTTTTCTCAACTATTCCATCGGTCGAGATCATCGGCTGAGAGCAGAACACAACGAGGAATCGTCCATCGTTCGACGAGGAGGTGTCATGGACGTTTTATCGATATGAACGCTTTAGAGGACAGGTGCTTTAGCTCCGAGGTTTCGAACGTAGAGGAACGTTAATGAAACACCAGAGTCGTTCGTGATCGATCGTGGTTCACGCGTGCGTGCTTTCGATCCGATGGAACGATAAGCTTGGCTGATTTATAAGCTAAATCGAACCGAGGGAGAATCGTCGCGCGTGACAGCATGTACTCGAAGAAACTAGAAGCAAACTATAAAGGAACTAGAAAGAAGCTAGAAAAATAAGGAAGAACATATTGGGTTGTTCGTGCCGATTTTCGATTTTTTAAAAAAAAATATTTAGGATTTTATTATTTATATTATATCTTTTATTATATGTATAAGATAAATAATTAGATATATTATATAATTAATTTTTTTTCTTCTAAAAAAATTAATCTTCAAGAAAAAAGAAAAAAAATTGTCTTCAAAATCGGCACGAACTTTTCGGATTACCCGTTAGATTAGTTCGAAGAACGGAAATTTTCGTTACGGCGCATCAGAGGCGGTAGTGGCTCGTCTTTGATCCAGGGTCGAAGAAGTTGTGCAGGACAAGAGGATGGCCGTGAAACGAAGCACGCGTCTAAGCTCCGTCGTGAATGATCGAGAGTGGCTTGCGAGTCACGAGAGCTCACGGTTTCGACGTAACGCGGACGAACGGCGCGCGATAGTCCATCGACCGAATTACGTAAGGATCGTTCGCGTTAATCGTTATTGCGAGCGCGCCGACATTGCCATGCCGAGATCGTGAGATTACGGGACGACGTTATGGTTATTTTAAAGCGGCGAGTGCGCCGTTGAGGCGTCGTTCGTTTCTCGTGTTCTTTGCGTACGCGAGAACGTCCCGAGGAAAGTTTCGAACCTGTTCGGTTTCTCAATTCCGTCGCGATCGCGATCGAATTATCGACTTCGAGGCGGACTTCTCGCCCGGGATTTATGCGTCTAATTTTCTACTCGAATTTTATTCCAGTTAAAAAGTATTTCTGGCTTTTGTGAAGGAAGCCATTGTAACTTCACACAACGATAATAATTTAACAACTGCAAAACAATAATAATAACGATGATGATAATAATAATAATAATAATAATGATAATGATAATGATAAAAATATGAGAGAGCGAGAGAAAAGAAAGAGGAGGATTTATCGATGCAAATTGGAAATCGGAGATTATGAATTGTTAAGATTTGTATATCTCTACTTTATACCTTCAATGGAAAGAATAAAATTGCTTCGTACCGCTTACTAAATACCGATCGAAAAATAACTAACTTTATGCCGGTATCTGCTAGATATCGTTCAATCTTTTTTATTCTCACATGCATGGGAGATACACTATTCACAAAACATTCGTCTCTCAGACGAACATATTATATCGATCATTTTTGTTTAGTAGAATACAAAGAGCGATAAAACACACTTTAAATCTGAAAAGTTGTTTATCGATCATTAATTTTCTGAAATGAAAATAAACGCAATAGTTAGTCTGAGCAAATGACACATAATAAACCGGGGTGATCCATGCACATGAATTTTTTACATTGGGTGCAACAGAACCTTGTCGTTCGACGTCTTTTATAATCGCGGAAGGCACACATTTTTTTCTCAGATCTACAGTATTTACGTATTTTGCGCGGACTGTGAGATGAATGTTTATGAATCTAGGTTATGAATCCATCTAGATTCTACGATCTATGTTAGATCTACGGTAGACCTGTGTTAAAGAATCCATTTAGCAAACCTTGTAGAAACATCGAACGCGAGGAAACCCGACCATCGAATGGCAAAAATCTGGAAAAGAATCTGACGGTGATCGTCGTAAGAGGTCGCAACTCGCGAGATAAAGATCGACGCGAGAAACGGAGCAAATCGTTACTGAACGGAACACGATCCATCGACGCTCGTTGCGATCGGTTTAACGCGCTATTTATCCTCGATTAATAAGCTCCAAGATCGCGAAACACGCTGGATCGAATGGTAGCGCGAGGAAGCATCGAACCGGAAATAAAAATCAATCCTTCGAGAATTCCATGAATTTTCAACGAGAGCGAATCTCTCATGAAAATCGAGCTGGTCGCGAAAAACGAAGGTCCGCCTCTCGATCGATCGGTCGCAGCGACACGCTCTCGTAATTTTGAGGGAGCACGAAATTGGCGGCGCAGGAGAACGTCCAATCGACGACAAAGAGAATTCCTTCGTCCTGTCGGCGTACGATGCGTCGTATGCGTCGATACACGGAGCCACTAGCATTTACCGCGAGCCGGAACGAGGTACGGAATAACATTTGTGCAACCGCTTCTGGGTCTGGAATTCTGCGATCGGTAGAGAGCGAGGCGAAGGGCAAATCGATTGGAAGGGAAAACCGCTTGTAAGTGCCTCTCCCTTCCGCTCGAACGATCTTGCGGATTTTTATCCTCTCCTCGTTCCAATTTCGTCCTCCGCCTTCCCATCGAGATTACTCCGCGATCGATATATCGTCGACACTCGCGCCCCTGCGAAAATAGAAATATTTCTATCGTCGACGCGCTTTGCGCTCTTCTCCGTCCCTTTCTTTATTTTTTGGCGCCTTCCAAGGGGGCGACGCGAGCAGATTTGCACCACCAGACCGAGAAGAACGGTATTGAACGTCCTACGTGACTCCAAGGGTGAAAGGAGTCCAAGGGTGAAGAGATTTCGCTCGAGACTCCTTGGAAATTCGTAGAGTCAACGAGAAACGCCCTGTTACTATTGTATGTGATTTTCTACGATTGGAAATAAATTGAAAGAGGAAGGAAGATGCTGATACAACGAGGCATCTCCATCGTCTTTTTCGCTCAGATTTTAACGCGACACGATTTTTCGTTATCATCGAGATATCTTTTTTTATTTCGTACGACGTGTCTCGACAACCTTTAGATATTTATCTTCTCGTATCCGCGAGAAAAAGATGCCATAAGAAGCGATCGAACGGATGAGCTTCGAAATTAACGTACGAGTCTTTCTTCTTCTATCTCCTCGATCGATCTCGAGCGATTACGTTAAGAAAATATGACGCGTGTCTCTCTGACGGTCGACGTGTTCTCTTCTGTTCGACATTGTCGATTATTATTATTAATATTAAACGAGTCGAAGGAGAGAAGAAAAAGAGATTTCTTCTTCGTTAAAAAAGAAAGACCAATTGTCACGTAGTCCCGAGTTAAATCTTGCCAGAACGAGACCAAATCGATGTACTTCCGAAGGTGAACGCGTTCTGGTGGTGAACGATGTCACGAAAATTAACGTTCGAACGAAAACGACATCGGGTGAATAATTTAAATATTTTATTTAAATATTATAATGAAATGTACGCACCTTCGTAAGGGCGCTCGCGCTTATCGAGGAGACGCGGAGCGTTCTTCGCTTTGCGAGGTGACACGTAATGCCCGGTTAGCACGGGAGCCGCATAGAATCTGGGTCGTTTCGCTCTAGAAACAGCCCACGCCGATACGCAATATCGATACGCAGAATGCACTTTTTCCGTTTGCAATCTCGAACAGATATCGCTACGTGCTCGTAATTGGCGTTAATTGGAGACGCGGAGATTATCGCGATCGTTCGAGAACGACCGATCGAATCGTCTTTCCTTTTCGAGACAGATTTACATTCGGCTTCGAAGTTTCCACGACTTCGACGACCCCGAATGGAGCGGCCCCGAAAAATTCCAAGGCAATTTTCGAGCTCTTCGATTCCGGCTGATTTTTTTAATTCGTCCTTGAAATCGTCGATTCGCGACGAGACCGTGACGGATCAGCGACCGACACGAGATCGTGCGATATTTCATGAACGATTCGCGTTGAAGTGGCGATCGAGAGTATCCAAGACTTCGACTTGTCTACGAAAAGACTATGGTTGATTAAGGACGTAATAAGCTGCCTTAATTCGAGTCTAAATTTAGTAGCGTACACGGCTCATTATTTTAATCGCGGATAATCCTGGAATTTGATTTAATTTCGCTTGCCGCGAAAAGAAGGAGAAATTTCGAAGTACATAACGAAGGATGCCCGCAATCAGGAAGCTGCAATTAAGGGAAACGAGCTGAACTGGAAGGAAGAAGAGGAAGAGGAATAAAGAGGCGGATAGGAGAGAGGAGAGAGAGAGGAAGAGAACGGTCTTTTTTTTCGCGTTCCTCCGATTTATCTTCTTTTCACTTTGTAATTACCTACCTTTTGTGCATTTTGCATCCAGCGCAAAGCGCACTTCGGTAATCCGAGTCTGGGTAATTCGTATAATTCGAGGTTATTTTCTCCATCGTTGAGCCGACGTTTATGGTTTGATAGTCAACCTTGCAATCAGATTTACCGAAATCGACGTTCGACGATCTACTAGTACTAACGATTCTACGATTTATTGTCTTCGTAGGCTAACGCAGTAAATCGTCGAAACGTTTAATCGACTGTTAAGCATTTTTTGTCGATAGATCGAGTACTCGAAATACTCATTGATTCCGAAACGTCTCGATGAAAAGATACTTGGATATATCATCGCTTTTCTTTCTTTCATTGTAACTTAAAAACAATAAGTGATAGAATCGATCTTACGCGTCGAAGTTGTTACTTGTAACGCGAACTATCGTTTGGTAAAAAATGCAGTTATTGTTTAAACTATTAATATTTATAATGCCAGAAGAACATCGGGTCAAGTTTCGGTGAAAGTCGCTGTTTTCGTTTAAATGACTCTAGTTACAGATATTGTTGGAGATGATAAATATTTCTTACGTTATTTTAAAGTGTAAATGTTAATCATTTTTTAATAACGCGTGATCATCCACTTATCCATTTATCCATTCATAATCCACTTTTTAGTTAATGTCATTATTTATTGAAAGACGATTAGCTCGAAATATTTACATAAATAATCATAAGCAATATTATATATCGAATACCGGGTGTTATGATTACAATCCTCAACGAACGGGTCACCGTAAACGAAAAGAAAATGACTCGAATTCTTACTAGACGAGCTACTTGAACGAAACTAGGATTTTCACTGCGCTTAGTCTCCGTATTCTTCGCGTTCGACATTAAAGAGTTAAATTTAACTCCGATCTCGCAAATATCGTTGCATTTGTTGTATTTGTTTAATTCGATTGCCTTGTCGTTATTTTTATACGTTCGCTTTGTTTTCGATGGAATCTGTGCTGCCTTACGGCGAGTTGCTCGGCATTCGCAACGTGCACTTGATTAAAAATAGCAACGGACAGTCAGGCGTGTGCGTCGAATTGGGTCGCGGCCGCAATTTTTTTCAAAGGCGTCTTTGCATCTTTTGGAACTTTCACGCGTGACGCGGGACGTCGATGTTCCTCACTGCTCGATTCGGACTCGATAATTTCAATGGGAGTGACCATTACGTGGAATAATCGTAGCTCACGCTTACATTATTCACGTGACTAGAGAATAGTCCGGTTTGCCGTTTCCATTGACTTCTTTCACCACTTTCCTGTATCGTGGAGATACGTGTCGCACTCGTGACGCACGATCGTGCTCGCGTACAATACGTGCGGGAAGTTGACGTAGTGTTGGTCCTTGAAGGAAAAAATACCGATTTATTATATATATATATATATTTTGTCTTTTTTATCGAATAGAGACGGTGACTGGCGGCATTGACGAAAGCAGTTTTCGATCGATTAGGTCACTCATAGGATTTGGGTTATTCGAACAACTAGTTTCGATCGAACACTTATCAGTCCAGATGTATTATCGTCATCGAATGAGAAACCTAACCGATTTTTCTCAATATTCGTGTCCAGTTGCCGACCGGTTCTCGTGAACTTTAGACACGCGTTTATTTACTTCTGTTTTAAACCTATAAATGGAGGATAATTTCGGGATTTTTAGCACCTTCAAGCACCTTTAGAGTCGAACAAAATCGACGATCGACTTGGCTTCGATAACTTAATTTTATGGCAAATTCGACGACGTTGAATCGAAGTAGAATAGAAACATTCTTCTATTGCAGGATCGATCGACACATCGTGATTAACGAAGCACATTGATCGTTCGGCCTTGTTTTTAGTATGCTCTGATAATCTTCGATCCCACTTCTTTTCATCGACAGCGTGCATCGTCATCGCGTCACAATTTGTTGCGTTTTCGAAAGTCTCTTCACTCCCTCCCTCCCCTTCACTCTCCGCCTTTTTCTTTCTCTCTTTACCCCCTCTTTTTCTACCTATTCTATCTTTTACTCCCTTCCACTAAATTGAAAACCTTGTACGAACGCGCCTTCTCCTCCGCATCGAAGAGCGCTATTATACCTGACGCGCTCGATCGCCTCCGCACAGTCATTCCAGCTCCTTCGTAATGTGTCGAATCCTCCGATGGAACGTTGATGACGTCTATTAGAAGGTATCGTGCCACGGAATTACGTTGGTGATAGACGTTTTTTCCCATGTCTCGTCTATTTTTATCTGGGCAGCTCATCTATCAACCAAGAAACCTAGCAGCTTGCCAACCCATCTATTTTGAAGCGTACGAATTCGTACACTTATCTCGATGCAGTGAGAAAGGACGGACCCGCGAATCCCTAAATTGTCAATGATAGAACCGATAGAGATCGATGTTTTACATTTTCCTACTAACTTAGCAGCTTGCCAAATCATCTACGAAGCGACCAAAGCTAAAGTCGAAGTGTAGGAATTTGTACAATTTTCTCGATGTAAAAGGCCAGATCCGCGAATCTTTAAATTACTATCGTTAGAGCCGATGGAGATAGATTTTTTGGATTTACTTGCAAACCTACCAGCCCTGCTTCCTAGGTGGCCATTCATTCGTAGACTAACGTTCCTGCGGTTGAAGCGATACGCGAGCCATAATCTATAAATATAGGTACGACGTAACGAAGTGCCGTGACGCGTGATCGAAATTCGCGCAACTGGATCCTGGCGCCGTCGCGAATTCCTCCTTCGTTCCTCTTTCTTCCTCGATCCTCTCCTCTTCGTTTCGAGACTTTCGGTCCTTTTACTCCCGTTCGACTCGCCACACCTCAACTTCCTCCAAGTGCCAAGGGAAAACGGTAATTCGATCGACAAAGATCGATCGGTTCTACGCGTAAATCAGTCGGACGCGTTAACGCCTCTCTAGAACAACCAACGTTGATACCAAAATCGTGCCATTCAACAGCCATTTTTCTTCTTGTTATTGCATTATTTGTGGTCGTATTACACGTCGGAGAGTTTGAGAGAGGGAGATGTTAATTCGATCGACGAGGTTCGATCAAATGCACGCGCATTCTTCTTCCAGTAATTATCGAATATCGATCTTTTTATTCGAGACATACGTGAATTAAGGAATTAATTTGCATCGACGAATACGTGTCAAAAGTGCTCGAATTATCGCCGACGATCTTTAAGTTAACCTTCTCGTTTCCTTAAATATGCATAAATAAGATTTATTTGTAATAATAATTCTGACTTTTCCGAATAAATTGTTTGCGAATTCACTGTTCTGTGTTCGTATGCGAGTATTTCCTAATTCTAAGTCCGCATATATCATGTCCGCGTGCGTACACCCATCGTCGGCCTAACCTAGGCTACTGTCAGCATATCCTAAAGGCACGTGATAGATAAATTTTCCATCAGTCGTGCGTACCGAAACAAAGATTCTTCGGAATAATCTTCTTGATCGTGTCGAACGAGCGAGTAGGAATTCATTTTTTTTTATTCGTTACTCCCAACATATCATCTATGTTTTTAATTCGTGGAATCCGATTTTATTTTGAGAAGAGATTACCGATCGTGAAACTCAGAAGGCCATTGTCAACATCGCAGACGACGACGACGATTATTTACTTTACGTTGCCTGTGTGACAGATGCTACGTCGGCAAGTTCTCCCGTTATAAAACGGATAAATCAATAAGATAAACCCGCTGTTTTGCTACGGTAGCACCAGCAAACGGTCGCTTTAAATTTCGAGCGTCCATGAATAGCTCAATCAGACATAAGGATAATTCTCAGGGTTAAGAATAAGGGTAATTTATCTTTCTTAATTTAAAATGAAGATTCTTGTTCTTGTATTTCTCAAATTTTGCCCGTTTATTTTTTCAACGTTTCTTCTCCCGAGAAATTTAGTCGACTCCTTTTTACACGTTCGCTGGCACGCATTTTTAACGTGGTTTGCCCATGGCGCCAACATGAATTTTTTACTATGCGATACGTATTATATTGGGTCGGGGAAAAAATATTGCTGATTTTAGCAGTCAACGCGTTAATTGTCTTCTACGCAGCAGGAATCGAAAATTCGTTCCAGATGATTCAATGTGGCATCGATTCGAAGAGGAGTCGTCCAACGCGTCGCAAATTCGACGCATCGCGCGCGTAATTTTCTCGCACGAGCTGCTCTCGTATCGGCGGTGAATTTGGCGTTTCGCAAGCGAATGATTTTGGAACGTTGGAGATCCGCTTACCACCGGTGATCGATAGTGCAGAAAAAGACGGAAAAGGGGAAAAACGAAGGAAAGAAATGGGGCGAAATGGGCGTGTCGCGAGGCGACGCTCGATTACGCGGTGACCGCGGATGCAAACGCCTCGTAAGCTACGTGTAAACGTATGGTATCCACGTATTTACGTACGTAGACATATGCGGTCGCGCATAGATCGACGATGACGACAGCGACTTGTCTTAAAACACGAAACGCGCGATCGTTTGACCGTAACCGCTGTGCTCCTGCCGTGCCAAGGGGAACTTTGCACGAAGAGGCATATCGATGTACCTTCGATTCGAACGTTGCTGGCCGTGTCGCTTGGTGATGGATGGCACTTTTAGTATTGCTCAGATCGAAATTTTGGTACAAGGATAACGAGCTGAACAACAGATTTTGGTATTTTTCAAGCTAAGCGATGGATTTCGGTTGAAAGCTAGGATTAAAGTTTGTGGGCGTGAATCGATGCAACTTCGATATGAATTTCGCACGCGAGCTCGCTTGGTGGATGACGTTCTTGATAATGGTGAGATCGAGATTTTGGTATTTTCCAAGCTGGACAGTGGATTTTAGCTGAAAGCTAGAATCAAATTTTGTAGACGTGAATCGATGCAGCTTTGATATGAATTTCGCGCGCTAGCTCGCTTGGTGGATGACGTTCTTGATAATGGTGAGATCAAGATTTTGGTATCTTTCAAGGTGGACAACGGATTTTGGTTGAAAATTACGATCAAAGTTGGTGAGAGCGAATCGATGCAAGTTCGATAAAGAAAGGTTGTGTTACTATGCATCGAGCTATTCCTTACCTTTCTGAACCTGTACGGGAAAGACGATTGCAGTAGGATAGTCAGTAGGATAGTAGTCTACGGTAGAAAGTAAAGATGAAAGTTAGACGATGTATCCATGTTCTTCGATCCGGATAGTCCGCGTTACTTACTTCAGTATGAACGAATGGATTATAAATTCTACCAAAAGTTTAAGATCAAAGTTTGAATAAATGGCGATACCTACAACGTTTAACTCTATGATTTGTTTTCCATATAATTGTTGTAGATTTATCATCGTACCATCGTTACCATTGTACGTTTTATCATCCACGAGGAAACTATGCAGCGCAACGCAATATGGCAGTGCTACGTTATTCCACTGTTGTTTCACCTAAAATCCCATTTCTATTTAGACGTCGCTACGATGTCCTCGTACTCGGTGTAAAGATATTCGGAGGCAGGAATAGCAATCGACTCGATGTACCGATGGAAAATTTTACGATGTCAGAATACCTGTTAGGGTGAGACGCTGTGACTCGTACGCTCGCATATGTGTTGCTAGAGAGAACGTTCGCCGTACGAAATGGAATTTTCCGTAATTTTATTGAGAAACACTGCTGTCGCAAGAGGAAAAAGTAACTTCTCGTACGAACTCTAATAAACATGCGATGGAGATTGCTCGACGATAGGCGATTCTGATCACCTTTTCCCTCTTATCGTTTTCTATTTCACGAAATGGATGTCAAAACTGCCGGAGACTTCACGTAATTTTATTCGAATTGCGCTGACAAGAGTTATTTTTTGCTGGAGAATTTGACGCGATTAATTGAACGTCGTTGAGAAGGTCGTAAAAATGTCTCGCCCTTTTTTTATTGAATTATTATTGCGCAAAAAGACGATAGACTCGGGGTACGAGATAAGAGACGCTTGGATGTCGTACCGTCATGTTAAAAATAGACGTGTCGTGCTAGATTAGTGAATAACTTCGAATTTACAATATGTATCTGTAATATGTACGAACACACGGATTTATTATCCGTTAAGACGATTATCGCAAATGAATTTCATCCTTCCCTGTTCTTTTCGCTTCTCGTCCTTTCATTCCGCTCGATCAAAATAGAAAGTATAAACAAATATGAAAAAAACGCTAATTAACGTTGTAACCCGCGTAACGTTTGCTAAATCGTCAAGTCGGTCGAGACCCAGTCGAGCAAAGTCTCGACTTCGTTACCTCAGTACGCGTAAAAACGTGCGATCGAGCGACATAAATCGTGAAAAACCGCCTCAAAAATAAACACGAGATCGGATCAGATGCGATTTAGAAAAACAGCTTTTTCCTCCTATCGGAACGTGTTTCCTTTTAACGCGGCTTTCCTCTACCGTCTGTTAAAATATTAATCGTTCCCTCGATCGAAACGATCGATCCGACAGAAATGTCGTTTACCTTACTTCTTCAACTTTAAAATCGATTTAAAAATTCATCTCCCTTCGAGAGTTGTCAGCGAGTGTGCGCAGCGACTTATTAATATTTATAAGATAATTTTCGTAGCAGGGGTAACGTTTGCTTGACGTCCGCTACGATATTCCACGTTTATGGCACTAATCGGTGTCAACAATGTTGAAAGGTATGCTTGATAAGCGCACTAAAAATTCCTTATTACGATAACGTCTAATGGTCGTATCGACTCATTTCGAAATTACCACGACGGGAACGCGTGAAACGCGCGCGAGTACTGTGTTGCGTTTGGTGACTCGTCGAGGAGACACGGCAGGAATTTTTCCATCAACGAGGATGCATTTTCATTTTCTCGAATTTGCGACCGTGCCTGCGAGAGCCGAACGGTTGCTGCTGCTCGTCGTAGAGGCGCATGTACTCGAATAAACGTGCTTTCTAATTTATCGGATAGGTAATACCACGTAACGCTTCGATTAATCAACGTTCATACGTTAGTGTCACGGATATTATCCCACGATCCTGCTTCCTGTCCACGATCGTGCAATCAACGTTGTTCGATATCGATCTTAAATAAATAGCTCGGAAATCGACGATCGGAGCACGAAAGGCTCCAACGATTTTCCGGATATTGGAAGGTAAAAGACTTTTCTCGATTCGCGTAAATTCGCGCAAAAATGCGATTTTTGTCGCGCATGAAAAGATCCTGTACGTCGTTACATAAGTTGTGTATTTGAACATTTTTCCAAAGGTTTGTTACAAAAATTTGTAAGAAAAGTATTGCATAGCGATCGACCTAATCGACGGTAGTCGTAGAAGTACAAATATTGAAAGTTTCTTATCATGCGTTGGTACGAAATCGAAGCGAATCTTGCTACGTATCTTCCTGCATATTTTGCCGTGTATTTTTCCATTCGTCAAATTTACAACGTATAAAAACGGAAACATAACAAGAAACGCTCTGATGTCGTCAAAGACACAAACGATGCTCGGATCTCTACGACATCGTTATCGTTG
>JAITYT010001919.1:53365-71042 GCA_025433975.1 Liostenogaster flavolineata | reverse complement strand
AGAGAGAGAGAGAGAGAGAGAGAGAGAGAAAAGGAAAAACAGAATCATGTCCTAACGATCGAATGAATAAATTAATAAATAAATAAAGATACAAATAAATAATAAATTCCGGAGAGGATCGAGAGGTTTCTCCATTAAGTCTCGTTCTCGTCGTCTCCCTCGGTTGTGGGGGATTCGGTCGGTGGTTCGGTGGGCCATTTTCCAGCAGTAGCGGGTGGATCCATGGTAGATGGTGGATCCGTGATGATTATCGGATCTAGCGGTTTCGCGGTCTGGATCTCTTTGTCCTTCTTGTCGTTCGGGATTTTCTCGATTTCCGGCTGTATCGGGGGATCGTTCGGTATCAACGGTGGCACCAGATCTGTCGACGGCATCATCGTTCTTATCTGACACTGGCGGCCGGTGTAGCCAATAGGACAGATGCATCTGAAACGATGGTCGACCGATAAAATAGGCTAGAATGAGAGAATTCCATAAATCGAGCGAATGGAAGAGAAAGACAAAGACTTGTAGGAAATGCTGCAAATTCTCTTGGAAATGGGTTGATAAAAGCAGTTTTTAAATTGCTTTTGTAACTCTTTTAACCCGTTGCCGCACACTTTTCCCACCAGACCACAGGCCCAGACCAAAGATCATTTGCGGCAACGGGTTAATTCACGACTCGAAAGGATGACTAGTGGTTTGTAAAACTCTAGAAGAAAAGTGAGTTCGTATAGAAAAGAAAATCTAGACTCCACTTAGGGACAAGGGACAACTTCGAAAACTGACCTGCATTTCTTCCTTTATCCCCGTTAACAATAGCGTTTCTTTGGATACAATTCGTTTTAGCCTATTGGCATTGTATTAATTGTCTCATTTGAAGTAATTCAACATGGGTTAATAAAAAGAAACACTTCGTTTATTTTTATAGCGCTCTTTTAGGTCACGACTCGGAAGGACGACTAACGGTTTGGAAATCTTTAGAAGAACAAGTCCGCATAGAAAAGGAAATTTAGACCCCACTTGGGGACAAGGGACAGCTTCGAAAACTGACCTGCGTTTCTTGACGCACAATTCGTTGTTGTCTGTTGGCATTGTGTTAGTTGTCTCATTTGAAATAATGAAACATGGAATACTAAAGAGATACGTTTCATTTCTTCTTCTAACGCTCTTTTAGTTTACGACTCGAAAGGACGACTAGTGGTTTGCAAAACTCTAGAAGAAAAGCGAGTCCGCATAAAAAAGAAAATCTAGACTCCACTCAGGGACAAGGGACAGCCTCGAAAACTGACCTACATTTCATTCTTTATCTCCGTTAACGATAGCGTTTCTTGACACACAATTCGTTGTTGCCTATTGGCATTGTATTAATTATCTCATTTGATCAATATCGTCTCCAATAATTCAACAGTTTTTTACCTGTAGTTACCATCCTCCTTCGTCATACTGATGCAGGTACCGTTGTTGCGACAGAGGCTGGAGTGTTCGTCGCAATAGGTTAGCTTTTCGTTGCAAAGATCGCCGGACCATCCTTGCTCGCATCTGCACTCCCACGGTCTCTTGCAACTACCATGAGCGCATCCTGGATAAGGGACGCATTCGGTGCAGTTCGGACCGGTCCAGCCAACGCGACACCTACAGGTCCCAGGACGACGGCATCCTCCGTACTCCCTGCTGCATCCTTGCGCGCATATCGCTGAACGAACGACCAGAGAACGACACGTTACTCGTCTTCATTCGAGTACAGATTCGATTCGTAGGTTAATAAACCGTTCGATTCGTTTATTCGATCGAATTCGATGAACTTTCTTTTATATTTTGTCGCGAGAATTAACTTGCCGTGCTTTAACGAGTCTGACTCGTGATGAAGGTTTTTGGCCCAAACATACATGGCCAAACAAAATAGCAGTGACCGATTTCGACCCTCTTTTTACTGTTTTTTTTTTGTTTGTTTACTGCGCGTTAAGATCATCGTTTCGTATCTTGAATGAAATAAATAATTGAACCGATAGTTCGAGTTCGAGTTGTTCGCTGCCTTTTACAAGAGATACGCTAAAAGACTTCGGATTATTTTTGGTGACTGTTTACTACGTTTAAGATCTTAACCGACACGCATGGACTGGATCGTTCTTCGTGCACGCACACCAGCGTCTTTAATTAGAAGAAGTTCCATATCTTCGAATCTACTCGTCACGGACGATGCGACGAGAGATTAGACATTGCGTTTCGTTCCCAAAGATGAATACCAAAGACTCACGAGTCTGACACAAGATTCCTGTCCAGCCTGGATTACACCGGCATTCCAGTGGTCCTTGACAGGTGCCATGAACGCATCCTGGTAAGACGGCGCATTGCTTGCATTTCGGTCCTTGCCAGCCCAGTCGACATCTGCATGGAATTAAATCGTTATTTCTTTTTTTTCGTACCTCCAAGGGCATTGAAGATCACTCATTAACCACTTGCGCTGGAAAGACGTGCCACGCACGTCGTAACGCTTTTGTCACAGAATCGTCAAAGACGTGGTACGAACGTCGTCGTGCGATTGACACAGAAAAAAAAACGACGTGCATGGCACGTCGGATGGGATTGTTTGCCAGAGCACATATTATCATCGCACTGTATAGCGTACAGTTGTCAATATTTAACCCATATTCTAAAATGGAAAGCAAAAGCGAAGTTAACGGTATTATTTCGACAAATAACTGTTCTTCCACTTCGAAATCGGCGTATAATTTTATCCGATGACGAGGAAGTATGCGGAACGATGTCTGTTGGAAGTTCACCCGATCGTTTAGAGGCAAAGCAATGGGGACATTTCCTGAGAAATATTTTACCCACGAATGCCGAGAGAATCCACAGCGAAGGTGTAGAGTGTGTACCAAACACAAAAAACGAAGTGAAACTATACGAGAATGTAAGAAATGCCTTGTACCATTACATGTTCCAGACTGTTTCGAGAGATACCACACTTCGCATGATTATTATCAAATAAATTTAACATTTATATTTGTATAATTTTATAATCAATCGATGCTCTATATTCCCTTCAAAAAGCTATAAAAGGTCCTAGGTCGAAAATAAATTAGTTTAGAAAATATAAATCTTTTTCAGATTTCTCTGAGGCATCGAACACAGTGCGACGCCTCACAGCGAGTTACAGACAGCGTCGGTGATATCCGACAATCGAGCCACCATAATCTCGCTAGCTTTCGTCGAAGTCTATTTTCAGCCAATTTCGAGGTTTTTTTTCTATCGAAACTCCCAGAAAATTACCTGCATTCTCCGGGTTTTTCGCAGTATCCTTGACTAGACAGGCAATCGGAGGCACAGATCGGCTCCGAGCAGAACAAGCCTTTCCATCCGGGATCGCAGGCACACTCGAAGCTCACGTTGCATCTGACGGTGAAAAGACAATGATTTCGGTATCGACCGCAAGGAGGAGCAGGCAGAACGAGGATAGCAAAGTGTTACTTTCTCTTAGTCAATTATTCTATTAGTTATTCAACTCTCGCTAAATAATCGCGCGAATCTATGCCAAGGGGGGAAAATCGAGGTCGATCGTTAAGTTCTATCGTCCTGATGTCTTCGACAAATATCGTACGGAAGAATGAAATCGATCGATCGAATATTTGTCGATTTTTCAAGTTGCCTTGAAAGATTAAAATTATGGAAATTCATAAATGAGTTTAGAGACAACGTCGATTGAATTTCAACGAAGATACGAAGCAGACGAGTCCAAACGTTTCCTAGAAACTTATCGGCATCCTCTGATCGTTTCGTTAAAATCGTTTGAGCTTGATAAAAATAATCGCGAATCGAGCAATCGGTTGTCGAGGGTAGACCCTTACCGCCCATGTTGACAGCCAAGCATGGCCACGCACTTGTCGCACAGATCGCCGTAGAATCCCAGTTTGCATCTGCATTCTCCGGGACGTCGGCAGTAGCCTTGAAGAGGATCGCAACCCTTCCGACAGATCGGTACGTCGCATAGATCCCCTGTCCATCCTAAACGCATAGAAACAGCGCGATACTTGTCTCTCCTCTTGGCAAAATGAACTTTTGACTGTCGCATCGAATCGCGAAGATCAACAAAACACTCGATTTACCTGGTAGACATTTAACCTCGCCCGCCTCGTCGCAGACATAGTGTGAATTGGGGTGCTGCGACACCGGGATCTCGCAAGCCTGTTTCTTCCACTTAGGAACGTACCTAGATCGATACAAGGCATTCCAAAAAGTTGATCAGCCTCTAAAAAATTCTTCCTATCCATCGAAGCTTGTCGTTATTTATCGAACGAAGCTATTCATTCATTTCCTACGTATTTTGCGATAAATACTGAGAAAAAGGAGTTCCTACGATCACCAGATCGTACTCGAAGTGATATTTACGCGTACAGGATCGTGTAAAAATTCGACTTCGTAGAACGATCGAACGATCCTTCGATCGATCGCATCAGCAACGCTAGCGACCCAAGACAGCTGGCTCCTCGAAGGTTCCAAGAGAAGTTAAAAGCTACCGACCAAACGGAGAGGAAATAAGACAGCCCCAGGAGAGGACAACGTACCTTGGCCCGGCTGTCAAACCAACTGGCAGCGCGGCTAGACCCAAAAACGTGGTCAGGGCGGCTGATGACGGTCCATCGTGCGCCAAGCCGATCTGCTGCTCGCTGTGACCGATCAAGAAGCTGAGGCAAACGATGAGAAGCGGTATCATCTTTCCTCGACTTCCGAGTCAAGACTGAGGGACGAAGACGTCCAAGGCTTCGCCTTGGATAACGGCACCTCGTTCGAGGTCACGACACACTTACCTCTCGCGTTCGTATACGTGAGCGTGTGGATGCGCGAGTGGACGACGTGTGGTTAGAACCGGGGCTCGAATGCCCGTCTCTCTCTCTCTCTCTCTTTCCCTCTTTATTTGTTTCTCTGTTTGTCGTTCGAGGAGCGAGTATGCCATGCCATTACGTCGGGAAGGTTCAACGTACTCCTCTCTGCTGAACGAGCATGTCGGGTGGTACGACGTCCTCCCGTCCACTTGACGACTTTTACTACTACTACTACTGCTACTACCACTACTCAACGACGTCGAGAAACGCGTGAAGTTTCGCGTCGTTACTAGACTCGTTTGCTTTTGGTCCTAGCTTCGTCAGTTTCGTTTCGACAGAGATTCGAAAGTCGAATGTTGGATATTGGAGAGACGCGTGGTAAGTACTCCGTGGCCGATGGACTTGATATTCGAGCATCCAGGATCTCGCTGGCTTCTTCGAGGCACTCGTTAACAGTGACTAACCGAGACCGCGATTAAAGTACCGATTTATTTTTGCCGATTGACTTTTGCGGTTCGAAAGGTCCGCCGAAGCTGTAATTATCGTTAATACGTGGGAATGAACCGTTTATTAAGAGACCCGAAGGAGAAGACCGACGTACAATAATTACGGAAGATTTTTTTATAATTTTAACGAAGCGCCATTATAGTCGTACTTTTGCGCTTCTCCGAAGAGGATAAGTAGTATAGTTGTAGCTGTATATACGGAAAGTTCAACGTACCTTTGTGAACGGCACCTTCGTCCTTCTCACCGACGATCCGTCATTCGTCTTAAATTGTTATTTAATCGTAATTTAATAACGCCGAGTATCGTCGATCATTCTTGGCGTGGCCTTCGTACCATCGCGCTCGCGATTTCTAGACGCGGAACATATAAGAATAATATCAGGTCTAGAGGAAAGTTCCTTCGAATAACGTCATCTCGAGTCGAACACCGACTCTTTCGACCATTGCGTTTCAACGTATGTGTTGGACATATAAGTGCAGTAGTGGTCAGTAACGATGAGAATTACATCGTCCAGTAAATATTAATTAGTGTATCGAAAAATGTATTAATTTTTTTCATTCAAAAATGGACGGACCTCTCCGGTAGACTTAATATCTCGAATTCTTTCGTCTACCAAATAGTTTTGTCAAATAACGTCATCTCGAGTCGAACATTGCGTTTCTCCGTATGTGCTGGACATATAAGCGAAGTGGTGGTCAGTAACGATGAGAATTATATCGTCCAGTAAATTTTAATTAACGTATCGAAAATGTATTAATTTCTTTATTTGAAAAACAGACAGAACCTTCCGATAGACCTAATAATTACGTAATATACAATATAAAAAGAGCAAATTTCGAACACACTTTTTTTCTTTAATACGCAATACTCGTGAGAATGGGTTTAAACTACGTCGTTTCAGTCTACGTGCGTGATACTTTATTCATACCTTTAAACTTATTTACAAATATCGTTATTGCTATTTACAAATAAATACAGAGCTTGACACGGAGGTATCCGGCTTTCGTACCGATCATAGGAACTCTTGGACAGTCTGTTGGTTACGCTTTCGAGCGATTAACTATTACGATTACAATTACAGATACGCTATGTCAGTAGAAAAATATCGTTTGAATATCTCTACATACTTTTCCGTCTTCCCTGTTAATCTCGATAAATCCTATTACCCATGATTCGCCGAGCGAGACGCTCGTGCATCTCGGTCGATCGTCGGTTCGACGCACAACGAAAGGATTAACATCGTTCGCGCATCGAGTAAATGTTTACGCGGGAAACCATGGTTCTCGACGGAACACTCGATACTGTTCAAACGCAGGGTGCCGCGTCCTTGAAACGATCACGTTGGTCGCGTCGAGGCGCTTCTTTCACGAGATACCCCTAGTTTCGTCCCGATAGATTCGATGCACAAGAAAAGGATCGACATCGTCGTTCACGGATTGAAGGAAACGTTTGCGCAGCAACCGGTCGTTCTTAACGGAACGCTTCGAACGCACGGTGGCACGTCCTTGAAACGATCATGCTGCACGTATCAAGGCGTTCCTTTCACGACGAGGTATCCTTGGTCTCGTCCAGATCGCAAAGAGCATCACACTTCCTCGATCTTGACGCTCTTGCTCCTTCGGCATATCTTGATTAGCACGATGACGGAGACGATGAGGGCCGCGCCGGCGCAACCGGCGTATATGTCCCAGGAATGAAAGTCCTCGAAGTTCCTCTTGACTCGTCTGACCTGAACGGAACCTGGCCTGGTGTCGACCTCGATTGGAAAGCTACCAGGACCCTCGTTCGAGGCTATCCTCACGAGATACTTGATGCCAGGCAAAAGAGATATCTGCGCTGTGTTCGAGTCCGTTACTTGATTGCCCATCAGTCCGCCGCTCTCCGGCTCCCAAGACACCACGTAGGACTCCTTCCTAGCCGTCTTGTCCTTCTCATCAGGGCCATCGGCGTTCTCGTCCAAGAAGTAACTCCTGGTGGACGGGCTGCCGTCGGTCTCCAATGACTTGTCGGCCTGCTCGTCCTTCCTTCTGAAGAAAAACTTCCTGAAGACCTCCTCCGATATGTGAGAGTCCTCTCGAGCCAGAACCTTCTCGCCGTACTTCTCCAGGTAGGACTGCCTCACCCTGTCGTTGAATCTCTTCTGCTCCAGCTCGCGTTGCCTGTTCAGCTGGGTCGAGACGTCCTTCCAGGTTATCGTCGCCTCGTACAATGCGCCCTCCCTCAACGACTCCAAAGTGGGCACCCACTCTTGCCAGCTGTAGTGCTTCACGCCTTCCTCGACCACCGCGATGATCCAAGTGTCCGGTCGGAGGCTTGGCGCTCGTCCACCGGGATAATAACCGGATTCCTTCCATTGTCTGTGCACACGGCGCATCGCCACAGCCACGTCGTACTTGTCCAGCGTCACTGGCCCTCGGCTCGGTGCTGGCAGCATCGACGGCAGGTACTTCTCGTCCACTCTGGTCTTACGATAGAGACAGGCCGTCTCGCAAGCTGGACACTGAAACATTCAACCGATCGGACACGATAAGGCGCCGGGGTCTTTTTTTTCTCTCTATCGCGTCTACATTTGTTCATTTCTATGCAATTTTATTACATCGTTCTTTCATTCGAGCTCTTGTGCTACGAAACGTTCGTCAAGGCGGCGTGTTTCATTTTTTAGATTTTTTTTTTAGAGATTTCTTTCGAGGTCTTGTGGACATGGTCAAAACAAAAACGGAGTTTTAACGCGACGACGCGTTGGATGGATGATAAATTCGTGAAGTTCGTAATTGGTGCTCGAATTAGTAAGAGATATATCCATGCGTTCGGACTTGGAATGTCGAAATTTGGCGCGCGAAGGAAGTCGCGCTCATTGATTCATCGCGAGAAGGGCAATCTACGATCTACGATCTCTGCCATCCGTGGCTCCGATCCCCGTGCTGATCTCTCGAGGACGGAGACGAATTACGGGGGCGCGCACGAGGAAAGGAACGTTTGCGCGCTCCCGTGCGGAGAGGATACCCGTTCGACACGCCAGCCAATTAACGACCCTTCCATTTCGAGGAGGCAAGTTAGCGCGGACTCGGCTCGATATCGCCACCGATCTCGTCGACCATCGATTTACGGTCGCGAAGCTTCAAACCGAAGCGAGATAAGGTCTCGATCCTCGTCGTCGCGCTCGGAATACGACTCGCTTTGGTCACGTGGTCCGTCGTGACGCACGTCGTCGACATAGGACGTTCCTGAATGTTTGACGATGATCCTTATCCCGACTGCTGCGTGGCCAGAGGTGGAGGAAGAAGAACGTAAGAGGAGCGATCTTTTTTATAGGTTAGATGCTCGACCTTGCGTGAAAATCGGCAGGTAGCCGTTTCCGAGGATTCCTTCGATCTTACACGGATCTTCTCCTCTTACTCTCCCTCTTTCTCTCTTCTCCCCTTCTCCACACCCGCCCCCACCCCCTGTGACTCCTTTGACGAAGAAACTACCATCAAAGTTTCTTTCGATGCGTTCAAAAGCGTCCGATACGTTGCGCGACCCCTTAGTTCTCCTTCCTTTCTTTCCTTCCTCCTCGTCTACTCCGCGTCGTCTTTCGAGATTTGGAAGAAGTTACTTTTGACAGGCCCGAGGGGATTTTTCTTCGCGCTAGATCCATTCCATCCGGATTTCCCATCGCTGCTCGCGAGACGACGACGACCCGGCGCGAAAGAATCTTTCCGTTCCTGAATTTTTTTTCTTCCCTCGTCCTGACGCCGAGAAGGGTCAGAAATTCGAAACTGCCGGCGTACTACTCGATTACCGACGTTTTCTTACAGGACTTCGTGATTTTTAATCCGAGGCTTGCTCGGCTCGTTGGAATCACGCGTCAGTTCTAGCCAGTCGCGCTAAGGGTTTCTCTTATCGGTGAATTCGATTGTGCTGCGAGAGGCAATTTTTGGATTTGTTCGAGAAATTATCACGAAGTGATCGATATCGATCTTTCTATCATCGAGAAACATCGACGTGATAACGTAATTTCGCGAAAAAATTCGAGAGTTCTCTCCAGATTAGACTCGGATCCTTCATACTTAACCGTTATGATAATTTCAATGCTGATACTGATTCGTAAAATTGTCACTGTTTTTTTTAATCGATGATTTACTCCTTTCACGATGCATTTGATTTATTCAAAGCAATTTATGGAAGCTATTGAATTACGATATCGAGCTTAAATTTGCAGTAGAGGCTAGATATAGGGTGTTGGAAGTATCTTTCAGAGAATTATTCAAAGCAATTAAATTTCCAGGCAATCGATTAAGAATTTTAACGATAATCCGTCTTTCAACGTCGAGATCTAGCGAATATTTTTAACGAAATAGCAACTGCTCGATGTCAGAAGAGCGAATAATTCGATGAACTCTACGCGCGCGGAGCGTGCGTTTTCGATAAGACGAAGATCGAGGAGGATCCATTGAAACGGTCAAAAGAAAAACTAGAAGCACGGGAGTACGACTACGTTCATTCCCCTCATATTGGATGTTCGAGAAGCGTCGGAACTGCTCGAAGAATCACTCGCGCGATTTTAGCGTCTCCTTCGTAAATTTACTTACGCGCTGATATTGCTCGTCCTCGCAAATGGTCTTCGTCTTCTCCCATTGGTTTTCCAGGTCCTCGCAGTTCTGCCAGCACTATATACGGGAATAAAAAAAGATCGTTTAGGAAGAGAAAAGAACGAACGAACGAGAGAGAGAGAGAGAGAGAGAGAGCGAGAGAGCGATAGACGCATGGAGAAAGCAAGAAATAAGAGAGGAACGACGAGGTCCAAGCTGAAAGCCCTAGGCTCGAACCGTGAAAAAAGAAACGAGAATGGTTCTATGGTGCGGTGTCGGTGAGGAGACGAGAGGAGGCCGAAGGCAACAACAAAAGGAAGAGAGAATAAGAAACCCATAGAGGGAGGGAGAGAGAGAGAGAGAAAGAAAGACGACGATCACGACGAGGTAAGAGAAGAACTTGGTGGAGGCAGTGGTGGAAGAAGGGTAGAATAAGAAGCATCGAACGAACCGTTGAATCGGGCGATCTAAGCGACCGCGCGGGGATCTTTGGTGAAGGGAAAGGGTGAAAGAAACCGACGAAGGCACGGAGAGACGCTGGCCTGCCAAGGAGAAGCTCAAGAAGAAGAGGAGATGGTCGAAGAGCAAGGGGAGTCGAGGAAAGACGCCGAATTAGCTCCAACCTGTTCCCTGGGCATAACAGGCACCGTCGTTGTTGTCTTCATATTTATTGGGGCTCCGTCGTCGTCGTCGTCGTCGTCGTCGTCGTCGTCTCGACGCCGAAGCCCTGTTTCCAGATTCTTTTATCTTCCTCCTCCCTGTGCAATCTCTTTTTCTTTCTCATCGTCCGTCTCCGTCTCCACCTTCATCACCACCACCACCACCACCAACATCGCCTCCTTCCCCTCTTTCCTTTCTTTCTCTCATTTCTTTTTCCATTTTTTCCCCTCCTCCTTTGGAGATTGTCTTCTTCGTAGAAATGCTCGAGTACTTCGTCGCGCTAATGATCTTACGAAAAAGTCGAAAAAGGGAGAGAAAGGGAGAGGGAGGAGGGGAAAGAACCGACAACCGTCGCATCGTTGCTCTCCTTTTTACGTTCTTTGTTCGAGGATAAGTAAGGCAAGAGTTTTATCCTTTTCCATGGCAGTGCCTCGCGTAAAACCTTTGTGCTCTGTTTTGCGGCCCTTTGTGTTCTTACCAACTTTGAATTTCCTAGCGCGCTTTTACCGTCGACGGCGTCGATGGCGTCGTGATAAACGAAGACGGACAAAGTGGTACCGTGGAGACGAGCGCGAGAATGTCGCCATAATCGCCCGTCCTCCGCTCGAATTTCGAAGAAGACGAATCGTGATGTTATTTCACGATATTATATAAAATTAATTTCTCACAATTCGTTCCTCGAAAATAATCGTATTACTAATGGATCCGAGAGATATTAATTCCGATAAAACTAAGAAGTAATTCTCGTGACTTATAGCGCGCAAACATTCGAGCACTCGAGCAGCATTCCTTGTGCAAAAAATAAAAAAAAAACGCTGGACAGCTTCGATTTTATACGAAGTAGGATAACGAACCAAGGCAGACGACTTAAAATGTGCGAGGAAGAAGCCGAGGGAACCAAGCGCGGTAAATTCGAACGAGGAAAACCTGGCGGAATCGTTTGAGTCGAGGAAAAAAGGTCGTAAATATTCTCGACTCGGTTCCATTGATTTTATAGGCTTTCTAGCTCGAAAGTTACTCAAGTCGGTCGATTCGAGCGACTTGTCACGTTGAACGAGAGCCGCGAACCTTCGCAGGCTGAAATTTCGCGATTCTTTGAAAGTATCGTGAGCATCTTTCCTTCGCGGACGATTGTCGTGAGAAAAACCACGCCCACGTAACCGCGTGATAAAAGGACGTCTGGTCGGGGCTGAAGGGGTATGAAGAGGGGAGAGGAAGAGAGGGGAGCGCCGTAGCGTTGAAAAATCCAAAGAATCCCGTTGGCGCCCGGGCGGGAAAATTTCGTTCCTTCTAAATCACACGTGGCGGCGCCCCGACGCGTCGACGCCCGCACGAAAATCCGTGGGACAGTGGACAACCATCTCGTTCGAAAACCATCGCGATAACACGCAGAGAGACGACCGTGGAAAACGGAGCTAATTCCGTGCGTCCACGTATCACCCAACGCGCCGAGTATAAATTGGAACGGATCGTCGATCTACTCTCGATAATTTTTCAACCTATCCTCGATCTTTCGATGTCGAATTTCGTTGCTTGCAAATCACACGCGTCGACGCCCGCTCGAAAATTCGTAGTTGAAGGGAAAACGTCTCGTTCGAAAAGCACCGCGATAATTCGCTGAAAAGCGATCGTAAAAAACGAAGCTGATTTGGTGCGTGCGCGTATCACCCTGCACGTCGAGTATAAATTCGGATAGCTCGTCGACCTACCCTCGACGATCATTCGACGTCAAATTCAGCCTGCGGGGGGGATGGTCGAAAGGAGGGGACAGGTGACGATGACACCGATGCTTCGTGCACGCGTCACGATCGATTTCTCCATCTAGAGGCCGATAGGTGCTATCTCGCTCTCCTTCTCTCTTTGCCTGTTTCTCTGGCTCTTTCGCGCGTCCGAATCCTTCCCGCCCTTTTCTTGGCCGAAAGTGAGCGACTCGTACGTTCGAGGGATCGACGATTACTCTATTCGCACGAGTACACGATTCGAAAAGGAAATGCGAAAGGTGAGGGAGGATGAAAGGACGACAGACTCGAAAACGGTGTCGACACGGACGAACGAAGATAAAGGATGGATGGATGGATGGATGGAGAACGATTCAGCGTATCGATCGTAAGGTATCGAGGTCATTGTCTTCCTTCGGCTTCGCGCAAATTAGGAATGGAATCGCGACATCGATGACCAATGATCGCGTGAATCTTACGATGCTAACGGAGAGAGATTTATTGTCCCACTTAATAAATGTCCGTTTAAATAGATAAATAGAAGAAAGATATGGAGATAAGACATAGAAGCAAACCAGACGAAAGAACGCTAGGCTATCGAAGGATCGATCGAAAGAAATTGCAGCGGATTATCGAACGTTATGAACAACTCAGATCTCGAGGCACCGATCTCTCACTTCTTTGGACCGATTTACCCTAGTCTCGATCAGTCTTCGTAAACTAGCGGATACTTTCGAAGCTACGAAGCGTATTTCGTTGATTCTACTCTAAAAATCGGATCATCGTTGGATCGTGCTTCTTAGTCGATGGAAAGAAGGCAAACGAGAAAGACTGAAAGGCAAAGCTTAGATTACCTGACTGCAAGCGATTTCCCCTCGGCAGCTACCGTCGATGCTGTGCTTCCTGAGACACTGAGATCTGCACTGAGCGATTCTGACGATCGGTCCAAGGTCCAGGCCACTGACGTGAACGACGGTAAGGTCGCCGACGACGCACAGAAACGTCAGGACGAAAACCAAGAGCGTCATCGTGACTGTCTCCAATTTACCGCACCTCTTTTTCCACGTCTCTTTCGAGCGGCCACCCACAGAGATCCCAACACAGAGAGAACGCTCTTTACCTCTCCCCCGATACCTCTTTCTACGTGTCTATATATACCAGCCTCTTTCCCGCCCTGTCCCTCTTCTCTTCTTCTTTTATCTTTCTCTCGTTCTGGTCCTTTGTCTATATATATATCTCTCTCTGTCTCTCTGGTCTTTTCTCCACTCGTCTATCTTTCTCTCTCTCTCTCTTCGTCCCTCGTAAGCACGAATTAAAGCCAAAGTGCGCGGGCGCAACACACCTTCTCCGCACACTCGAGGGAAGATTCGTCGTTCCTCACGGCGTGGATCCTGCTACCGTGACGAGATCCACGATCGAGACGATGCCAGATAATCACGATGGAGTAGATCGTCGACGCGCTTCGAACTAGTCACCGAAAATTCCAAATCGAACTGCGACCCTTCGTAGGTCGGGACCTTCCTTATGTAGACGCGTCTACCCCCACCAATCGGCATTTTGGATAGCCTCCCTCTCTCGCCCTTCCTTCCCCATCCCTCCCTTACCTCCTGCGCTCTATCTTCCTCCTTCGACCCATTGCCGCCCTCCTCGCCGCTCCCTTGCTCCTCGCGCGAGCCCCGGACTAACGTAGCATCCCTCGTAATTATTCGTCGGCCGAACGTCGACGTCCTCGTCCTCGTCCACGTCGTTCGTCCCTCGGCATATGGCCGACCATAGTCGAGGTCGCAACCGTCTTCCTACGGATTATTTTTCCTCCTACGAAACTGGGACAAAACTGCGCGGCTCTGGGAGGAACTGCCGCTCGAGGGACGGCAGAGAGAGAGAGAGAGAGGCGCGCGGCGCAACGGCGAGCCAGAGGGAGAGAGAGTATGGGGCGCGTTTCGTTCGGACAAAAATCGATTCGCCGGGTTTCCTTCCGCGACTCGGAAACCGTCCGTCGCACGTCGTTCCAAGGTGCGTCGCCTCGCGTCGATTGCTTCGTTCGATGATCGATCACGTCGATAGCCAGCCACGTTAGGGTCTACCTCGAGGGGCTGCTCGTCTTCTGTCTCCTGCTTACCTTCTGTCTTCGATCGTCGGCCGATTGGCGCCAAAAAATCGTCTACGATTGGATGTCGAAGGGTTGTGGTAACTGTTCGTTCTCTTTTATCGTAGTAGGATTTAAAATTCTACGAATTAGAGCGACATTCTACCGATCTCGAATTCACGATCTTCGTGAGTTTAACAATGATTCAATCGTATTTCGTGTTTATGTGTATTTAGTTATTGAATGGAATTATTTAAACCTTCGAACTCGTGGAAGATTTTTGTAAACGGAAGATCGCCGATCGATTCGAACGTCTTTACATCGAATTAATCGAAGGGTTGTGGTAGCTTTTCGATCTCTTTTATCGAAGCACGATTTAAGATCCTACGAATTAGAGCGTCATTCTACCGATTTTTAATTCACGATCTTTATGAGTTTAATAATGATTTAATAATATTTGGTGTTTATATGTATTTAATTATTGAATGGAATTATTTAAACTTTCTCGTCGAACTCGTCGAAGATTTTTGTAAGTACAAGATCATCGATCGATTTAAACGTATTCTCGCATCGAATTAATCGAAGGGTTGTGGTAGCTGTTCGATCTCTTTTATCGAAGCACGATTTAAGATCCTACGAATTAGAGCGTCATTCTACCGATTTCTAATTCACGATCTTTGTGAGTTTAACAATGATTCAATCGTATCTGGCGTTTATCCGTTATTCATTATCGAGTGCATATATTTAATCTTGCTCATCGAAATTCGCAAAACACACCGCACGACGTACACATGCGTCCATCGTTCGTGAATGTCGTCTCGATCGAGCAAGATCTCTTATTTGTCGCGATTCAACCAACGATGTTCGATTTCCATATGTTTACGGAAAGAGATCATTTTGATCGCGTAAGTGCGTTATAAATTTCACGAAAACGTGCGGAATCATGTGCACCCTCAGATAAGATATCGCGGAAAATATTTGCGAATAGATCGACTGACGCCACGGAATGCGACTTATCGAGTTTGCTTTTGAGCGTTGCGAGACGAAGAAGAAAATTCGAATTTACGAACGTACGAGTATTCGATCGTCGATAAAATCTCGATCTGGAAAATAGTTCCTCGCGCGGATCTCGCGCCAACGATGAAAACTCACCCTCGCATCGTTGCGACCGCGTTTCCCCCGTAATTATTTACGGTGCGTACGTACGGGCTCCCTCCGGCATATGGTTCAAAACGAGCGGATCTCGTATCCGACAAATCGTTCTTTCGATGCGTACCGAATGGAGGGAGAGGGGAACGGCATAGCGCGTGCCCGTTTGTGCCCGAATGGACGGAGCAACGGAATAAGAGGAGGAACGAGCGAGAGCGAGAGAGACGAGTACCTTCGAGAATCGGCCATTCGCGGGACAAATTAAATTTCGTTTCCTTCCGTGATGGAAAACCACTCCCTTTGTAACGTCGATCCTACCGATCTCTCGTTATTCCTTTCATCATCGCAGCACTCCTTCGATACGATTTCGTAAAGGTAGAAGTAGCAAGAAATTAAATAAAATTCAAATTATATTTTTCTTTGAGAAAAAGAGCACCGAATAAAGCGACTAGACTAGCTCCGCGCTCGATCCTCGCCTCGAAACGCTCCGAAGGAGACTCAAACGCGAAACGAATTTCTTTCCATGCTCCGAACGATCTCTTCCTGTCGGGGTCCTTCTGCTTTTCTGTCGTGGAAAACGAAAAAGGAAGAAAGAAGAGTCACGTCGATTACACGCGACGATCGATGCACGCGACAAAGGAAGGATCGTTGTTTCCTAGAGGTTCCTTTGCTGGTTCAGGATACCGTCCTGCGTAGGGCGGCCAACAGGAAGCGCGAAAGAACTCGAAGAAAGACGAATGGAGGAAGACTTGGGAGACGAAAGGGCAGCGACGTGGGCTTCGCTGGTGGTGTCGGATGTACCGCCGTTCGAGAAGATCTTCGAATAGTTCCGTGGCGCGTTTCGCGGGTAAGATCGTCCGCGAGTTAGGACAAACGCGTACGCTCTGCACGCAGGTAGAGAAAGAAGAGACATCAACCTCGCCCAGGTCCACGCGAGAGATCAAAGAGCTGGAGCGTAACGTCGCGGAGATACGAAAAGGTGGAACCTAGTGTGCGTAGTCTGCATCAAGGAAGATAAAGAAAGGGGAGGAATAAAGGAACAAAGAAGAAGAAGAAGAAGAAGGAAAAAAAAGGAAAAAGGGGGTGGAGCAGTGGACGATGCTGCTGATGACGACGACGACTACGACGATGACGATGACGATGATGATGAGAATGTACTGAATGTACCAGGAGGAGGAGAAGAAGGTGGAGTTGGAGGAGTTGGAGGAAGAGCAGGGTATCGAGAAGAAATAGGAGAGAAACACGCCGGAAGTCGTCGCGTTACCCTTGGGTGCCCCGTTCCACTCCTCACAATGCACAGGATGTGTACAAATAAGGGTATTTGTCTCGGCATTCGATTGTGGGATGAAATATACGTGACGTTAAACGGGTCGAGGTTTCATCCCCGCGCGAGACCAAGCCGAAAAACTCGCTCGCTCCGCGTGGTGCGAGGGTCCCGGTGGTGGAGGAAGCCGAAGGAAGGACATCGAAGTAAGAAGAGCGACGGAGAGGAGAACGGAGAGAAAGAAAGAAAGAAATAAAGAAAGAAGGAGGGAGAGATAGAGAGGGGAAGCCCGTAGGACGCGATTGTGCCCGGTGGTACGTAGAGAAAGAGGCTCTGCTCTGCTTGCTGCGTGCTACCCTCCTACCTTCCTTGCGAATAGGAGAGATTTGCCTCCTCTATGCGTCCCCTCCCCGCTCATCCTGTCCACCCTGTCATCGGGCATGCGCCCCCTCCCCTCTCATTCATCTAAGGCCGCGTTTAGGGATGGCGCTCCGACGGATAGGCCACCTTCAATGGAGAGTGACATTTTATTGTACCCTGAGCTTTTCTCACACCTGGACGGTTTCAACGTCCACGGGATTTATTCGATGCTTGCTTGCTTGCTTGGTTTCTCTCTCTCTCTCTCTCTCTCTCCTTTTTTTCTTTTTTTTTTCCTGCGGACGCGCGATTCACCGTCACCGTCAAGTTTGTTCGACCACACGCAGTCCACCGTAGCCCGCGGCCAGTCGGGATTTCACGATCGCAGCCGATAGCCTACGGATTACGATCGATCCGTACAGTTTTTCGACGCGTTTCCGCGTCAAGTAACGCCGGAATTTCATTGAAAGCAGCGCGTCTCTCCGCCTCGCTTCGCTTTGAATTTTCCTCCGGATTAATCCACGCTCGAATAGGTTATTCGTATAGACCAGTGATCGGCAAAC
>JAITYT010001919.1:5503-34976 GCA_025433975.1 Liostenogaster flavolineata | reverse complement strand
CTCTCTCTCTCTCTTTCTCTCTCTGTTATCTCTTCAAAGTGATTTATAATCTATTAACAGCGATTCCAAGGCGCTTTAGGTTATCTAGCCTTTTCATACTCTTTTATTTTAATAATTTTTTTCAATAAATTCTTCGCGATTATTTGGAAGCCAAAGGTCGGTCGTCGTTGAATCTTTAACTCATTTAAATGCCGATTCTGCTGTCCTCTCCTTCTGTATCGTTCTAATAAGACAATCGCGGTGAATTAACTACAGCTTATACAAATGACAATGTGCTCGGAGATATAGTAAAAAAGTAAATTATCGTTTCGCAAGCGAAATACGTCGTCTTTAAGTCGGGCTAAATCTGCTACGATTTTCCTCGTCTCTTCTCACCTCTCGAATTATCTTTTCAAGAGACTTTTCGCAATGATTATTATTGCATTTATCTTTTTCAGCGTCTCTGTTAATTTATTTCGAGGCAAATAGGTATACGCTATCTGTCTGCCCGTGTTTGCATTTCGTTTAATGGATCCATTGAATTTTCCACTTCTTAAAGTTATTATTATCCTCGGTTGATAATCTTTCCTATGACGATCTGCTTTATCTCGATTTCTATCGATCTCTTGGCTGTTTCTTTCTTACCGACGGTCAAGGCACGAAACATCTTCCAAACTGATCCAACGTTAGATCATCAGTTCGGTAAATGTGTAAAATGTTCGGTAAATAACGAAAAATCGGATATGAAATAAGAATTAATTAATGAAACTTAGACAACGATTAAAATATTTCTTTTTACGCTTTGCGGCCGGAGTCTCGACTGGCATGGTAGCCGGAGTCGCTCGAGCTCAGTCAATCAATCATCAATTAGGTAACGTTAAAGTTCCATTCGAATACATTAATTCAAGCTTTACGCAGGCCATTTTTCATATCGGCTTTCCACTTTTACGCGGACCAACGGAGTGTTTAAAAGTGGTCGAAAAATTGATTAAAGTAAACTGTGTCTAGTGTCAGGATTTATGGTCTAACCGTGCTGGTAACATCGCAGTGCGCGTCTACAACGGTAAAACTGCGTTGCCAGGAATATCTAGGATTCCGATCGCAAAGAGTCAAAGTTAAACGTAGGAGTAATATTTTTACTTTGCTTACCTTGGGACAGCTATAGCCAGGAGATTGCAAGTGCTTGCGATCGGATAGACGATGAAGATTGCGATGATGTTGCTCTTGTAAGATGAAGAGAAATTTTGGCTCAAAATATTGTGGATACCATCGATCGCAAAATAGACCGTCAATGTGGTGAGTATCGTGCCTATATACAGTAGACATTGACCAAGAATTCCTAGATCTGGAATAATTATGATAATCGTGTAATTAGCGAAAATGTTAGCATGGATATGGAGCAATTTATCTCAAAATTTTATCATTATTCGTAATAAAGCAACTTACATTTCCATCGTAATGAGAATATATGGTGCAGAAATGTCGAAAGTTATATTTTCTTACTACCGAGGAGGATCGTAATAAGAATAACAAAATATTGAAAATTGGCTCGTAACCACGGTATTTCGTTTTGTCTATTTTTATGAATTCGTAATTTAGTTATTATTTGAGAGTCTGACGACTCGTCATAAACCGCGTCCTTCAATAATTGTTATGACAAGTGTATCGAATATAATATTTTATATCAGAACAATTTAGAATTCAGAAGAATTCGGAGAAAAATTACATACGATGGATAGACAATTGGTTTAACAACTTAAAAATACACTTGATTAAACATGCACGATTAAAAGTTTTAATGACGTTTACTTTCGAATGATAAGGTCGAAGGAGGAGGACGAATGTCAATAATTTATTCAGCTCGTATCGCTTACAGTTTTATGAAATAGTAACGTCGTTTATCGAAAGTATTTAATTCATGTATGACGAAATGTTTTTCCAGGTTTTTACATAAACATAAAATAGTTTGACAAGAAACTTCATATGTTTTCAGTTCTTTTATCTTCTCTTTTTAATTATTCGCGGCTTTTACTATTCGACTACATGAAGCAAAGAACAAATGAAATACTTCTTTTTTGTTCTAAAGGCATCTATTTAAAGCTCATACTTCGCGCATCGATATAAGTAACTCGTATGACCCTCATTTAGGACAAATATCAGAGTGAATCTCGAGATAACTTCTGACGCGAAGCTTTACGAAGCAGTGTTGAAAAAAATGACGTACTTATTAAAAATGATATATTAAAAAGTTTCTTTCCTTTTATTAAGGAATAACAGATGCATCGTATTTTAATTTTTGTATCTTCCCAAAAATTCTAGGATTTACTGAAAAAACATCGTTCTAGATGCGCCTTTACATCATTGATCGAACTGAATCTTCTACGGCAATGAGAATTTTTTAGGGAGTAAAATAAACAGTAATCACACTAGACGATATCTCAATCAAACGTTAATAATTTATTTCTAGCTGCTGAACACACACAAAACTTGGTGTTGTCGTGCTGGAAAACATCGTCTCGTCTGTTCGTTAATTCTGATCAGTTCGTTGATGACTTTCGGTTAATTCGATCGAATTTCAGCGAATTTCCTTTAGATCGTCCAGTCGAGGACCAGTGTTTTATCGAGTTACTGAATTTTCTTTAAAAAGTTCCTAATGAGTGACATTTTTTTCGATCCCGCCAAATGAGCATTGAAAGTTTCTTCGAGCGTCGAAAGCGACTTGCCTCTGGAGTAAGAACTTTTACGTGTAATACATACGTAGAGAATCCACATCTCATCCCCAGGAACCAATCTCTCCGAAGAAGGATCTCTCTCGTTTTGTCGAAGAAGGAAATTACACGCGGAAGCACGTTGTCTCTCTGTTGATCGACGTAGAACCCATACTTTAGAGCGATCGACGTAGTCCATCTCTGCAAGACGATTAAGTCACCGTCGTTCGTCGAGCGTTTGAAGTATCCGTCGATTCAGGAACAATATACGATGGATTTTTGTCAGTAAGTTCTCCGAGTCTCGATAAGTTCAATAAGTCTTGATAAGTCCTTTAGTGGCCGGCTTGTAGTGGACGAGCTGTTGTCTTCATCCTCCGGATAAAAGGACCAGTTTAGAACCTCTTGCATCAATTAACGACTGTCCACGTGTCTGCGGCACTACTTTTATAAACGATGCAATCACAATTGCAGTGCATTCGTTATCGTTGTCCTCTTTGACACTAGAACTATCGACGTTCGAAGTCAGCCTTCTCCCATCCGAGGAGTCAAAATGGCTCGCTTACGAAGAGAACTTTTTTTTAAAGGAGAAAACATAATATAAATTATGCTTTAAACGACATCGTATCGGAATTCAGGAAACGAATCGTCTTAAATTCATATTGATAATCGTATGAAACGGTAAACGAGTTATTTCGACTCTCTTGGGTCAAAGCAATGCGGCATTAGGTGTCGCGAATTCTTCCGTTTTTATATTTTTCGTATTTAAAAACGTAGAACGTATGAAGCGACATATAGAACGCTTCATGAAGCAAGGCGATCCCTAAAGATAATGACACAATGTCATTATCAGACGAGGATTTACGTTTACGCGAGTATGACATGTTGACAATACACGTGTGTGCACGTGCTATGATTTTTTGTATCGTAGATTATATTGAAGCGGAACGTAATTAGATTATGCAATTTTCAACGTTATCTCGTAGTAAAGTTATCGCATAGGAAATGATACGGAATTTTCTATAAAAAATTCGAATACAGTTTCGGTCATGTATAATAATAGAAAACGATGTTGAGCAAGAGAACCGTTTCTTTCTTATTAATCTCCATTACACACTCATCCATCAAAAAGTAAGACCTCTTACGATAGTTATCTATTCGTTCATTCGTTCATTCATTTGCTTTCGCTAAGGTATTGGATGTTCGTCTAGTAGCTGTTACTGTGAAGTATACAATACACGGCGAAATCAAGCTATTTATTTCGTTAAATACACATAAAGATAACGTTTTTCTTTCTTTATTTGCCCTAGGAAATGTAAATTGACATTGTATATCATATATTTAGCAAGTAGGCAGCACGACTTCCGTTCGAAGTAAAATCCTTCGCGAGAATCAGTTGCGCGAAGAGTACAAATAAAAGTAAAAAGGGAACTACAAATGTTAATGTACTGGAAAGGCAAAGAAGGCGCGACCGCTTGCGTTCACTTATCACCGTATCGAAACGGTGGACGTAGCAAAGGAAATTACAAAATAGCTTGCGAACGAATGTTCCACGATTGCTTTTAAAACATATTTAAACGAAAAAAGTTTCTAAAGTTCTTTATTATCGTTACTATCGTTATTATCGTTAGTATCGCGCGTATAACAATAACATTTGTTACGTGGTTAAACAGATAAGATTATTGTCGTCTCAGTCGTTTCTTCTTTCGAATGGAACGAGAATAAGCGTTTCTTTCGCGTTGTTTTCGTAGCGGTCGCTGATCTACGGTTAACGGATCTTTTGAAGATCGAAGGACACGATTTAACGGACATGTCTATTTGATCAAATCTTTGAATCTCCCATGGCTAACGGCCCAAGAAGTCGATGGCGTGAATTCGGTAAAATAAATTAAATTTTCGATCTTTTTTCGCAACGTAGAATTTATCGATGTATCGGGATAGCAAGAAAGTAATTTCGAACTTTCACAAAAACATGGCGTTGTTTGTTTTTAAATGACTTCCGTCAATGTCATGCGTATGAAATATACGACAAATACGAATCGTATTTTATTCATAAGTACGATTCAGAGAAAAGTACGTAATGAATTCTGAATTTTGAATAGAATTTCCACCTTCACGTGCTCGACGAATGAATGCTACGTTAATTCGTATCATTGTCATACGAATATTATTTCTCGAATTATGCGTCGTGTAGTGTCATCTCTCTTGATGTTCTTTGATTTTTTTTTTATACGTGGCTTTCACTTTTAGCCTTGTTTCCAAGTGCAACAATAATATCTTCGTTGTTCACAACGTTTGCCGCATACTCGTCATTTTCGCACGTAGCCGTACCAAATACGATTCGCTGTACGGACTCGAGGTGAAACTTTCACCTTCGCTCGCGTACTGGTCGTACACTGGCATTCGTACGAGTGCATCGTCGTGGGTGTCGTCGAAAATGATTTTGGAGCAACGGAAGAATTCTTAGCTCGAATTCTTCGAAGGAGCAACGAGAAATTTAGCTTCTATTCGAATTATGCAGTTCTATGCAGTTTAATTCGAGAAAAACTCGTGGATCGATTTAACGATAAAATGATCTTTCCTAGCATTTTTTCCCCAGTGTCCGCTCGTGAATATGAGATTCGCGCCCGATAACGAGAAGAGAAAAGCTCCTCGATGCGTGACGTTTACGTGAAATCATTTTTACGTTCGATCGTTTATCTTTCGAGGAAGGCGCTCGTAACTTTCTCTCAGACAGGTAGGGAATGCCGCTCGATGTTCCTCATGAGGCCGCGAACAGTTCGATCAGGAGTTCGTAGGAAAAAACGTTCTACCTAAACGCGGATTCACGAGTCTAATACCGTGATAATCTATTTTTTCATTGCGTCGATGAATAATCGTTTAGCTTAGAATTTTCACCAACAGGAATCCTGAATTAAATAATTTTATTTAGACGTTTCGAGAACGAACGACGATGGCAATAACGGTAACGGTATGAAAAGAATAATAGGTGCAGACGTCAAGGAAAATTTACATACTGTTATACATTGATTGCGATAAAGATTGCGTCACAAGAATAATTTATGGATTTATGATATCACGCACAACGCGTTAGAGTATATCTGTTATAATTTATTAAACAATGTGATTTACAAGAGTTAACAAACAACGAAGTTACTATCTTAGATCTTATACAAAAGTGGAAATTCACCGCGAAGTTGTGTCGACCGAAAAACGGTCGAATGTAATATTTTAGGTACATCGAATAACATCGAATAGCGTGAGATACAAATTGTAAAGTTAATAGCCGTTTCGATTCTGAGCACCTACGAAATTAATGAAGTCGCATTTACCGAATGAATTCGTTTAAATTAAGTTAAATATGACGCTCCGATGCAGATGGGACGCATCAACGCGAAAGAAGGGAAGAAGTTCGTGCATGATTCGATGGATTCGTAGATACGCGTTCTAACGTTATCAGGAAAAAAAAAATCGCGTTAAGATTGTTTCGATCAATCCCTACTTTTGAGCGCGCACGAAACTTACTTTCCACATTCTCAATCGCACTGGGCACGTATTTACGATTGCAGCTGATATTCCAGGAACTCTCGACACTATAATTTTCATAAAAGTCCTTCATGGTGAATATCAAAGATTCTTCGTTGTTGGGTGACATTTTCTCTCGCTCCCGTTAAAGAATTCGAATACGAACAATTTACCGCACTTCTTATCGGCGAATCTATCGCGAAAGGTTCAACAAACGTGTAAGAAGAACGCGTTGCACGAGGCGACACAACGAAGTCACGAGCCAAGAAGTCGGAATCGACTGGCAGTGAGAGTGACTCCCCCACTTCGACGCTAAATTACTATGTCGTAACGAATTATCTTAGATAGAAGCACACCACAAACTTTTGAATGCTAAAGTATCTCAAAACAAACGGTAATCTCTAGTCCGATGTTCCTAGAATATCTCAGGAACAATGGTTCCTGCTTATTCCTTCGTTCCACTGTTCAAAACGGGTAGGCGATTCGACATTTTATCCATCGATAGAACATTTTTTTTTAATCAATGAAAATTCTTACCCATTGCATTCGTGTGCCTTTTTTTTTGTTCGAAGCACACAAAGAAAATGATTTCTTCCATTAATGAGACAGATTATTACATTTCGACACCAAATTACGATATAGTAACGAGTTATCTTAAGCGGAAATCATACATTTTTCAGATGATAAAGTACTTCGAAACGAACGGTAATTCCTACTATGTTATTTCTAGTATATTTCTGGAATAGCTGTCCTTATCTTCTTACTTATTCTACCTGTTTTACTGTTTAGAATGGATAGGCGATTCTTTAGGTTCGTCATTTTATCGGTTAGTATTTAGAACCTTTTTTTTGGTCGAGAAAAATATTTACCTATCGCATACATATGCATATTTTACCATATTTTAAATAGGCAATTTTTGATCGAACCGCGCAAAGAAATGATTTCTTCCGCCAATGGTCTTGTAAATAGAAAAAAGGAAATCTTTTCTTTCGAACGACGGAGCATTTTAAAACGAATGGCGTTGGGTTCTTCCTATTACCATTTCTTTTTGTTATAATATCTAGAAGAAAGAATGCAAAGCAGGATGCGTTATTATTGTCGCTACATCGATTAATAATTCTTTCGTTCGCATGATCGATTAATTTTTATTTTCTTGTAATATACAATTTTTGGGCTACTTATTGCCTTGTCGATTCATAATTTGTACTCTCATTAATCGTAATCATTTTTCCGCATACCTATACATTCCCTTTATTATGTAACGCAGCTAACAATAACAGTTTATAAGAAAGATTGTTGTATTTATCAATGATACAATAGTTTGATTAATTTGAGTTTTCGACACGGTTTTCGAATGGAGACACTTAGCTGTTATTATTATTATTATTATTAACTAATTTAGCACTTAGCTAAAATTTAGACGATACGTGAATGTTCCAATGAAAGAGACATCAATTTTACGTTGTTAAAGGAATCTGTTATCTTGTATTTTAATCCATTACACGTTATCATGACATTTTTATCGATTTATTTTGGAGATGTTTAAGACAAGATGCTTCTAATGATATTTACATGTTGCTAAGTGTACTTCGCATTTGTTCGCGTGCATTAAGTGATAACATTGATTTTTGCTCGAATCGGAACATAATTCGATATCATTATTTTGATTATTTCGATCAATTAATTTTGTACGACCTGAAAAGTTCTATAAATTAATGCATTTAACGCGTTGGATTGTGAAAAATTGGCTTTTTACTTTGTGTAATTAAAACTATTTGATAAAGAAAAAAGAAATAAATGCATTTCATTATAAAAGACTCTCTCTAGCAATGACTCTGCAGCTCCTCTCTACTTTTTCTATCGACGTTTGCACTATTTTTCTCTCGCATCGTTTATATTATTACCGTTTCTGCGTACAGTCCCTGATATTTATTCGAAGAGACGTAGCCAACAGAAACTATGTTTAGACCGTGCAGAGTCTGGTCCACGTGTCTCGATGCGCGTTTAATAGAGTCGATCTTCGATGGGACGCAAGAAGCGTATACATATGCATAAATAATTTCGATCGACGGAAATGCAAAACGAACATGGGCGTTTCTAAATAGCCTTTTCTGCGTAACGTATTCGCATTAATGTTCTTCTTCTTTTTTCTTACGTAGATACATGAACTTGTACGCACATTCGCATTCAAAGTAAATCGCACAATTTTTTGAATTAAGGATATTGCAAATATATCGAACGTAATAATATATTTGCATTTTTAACGTAGTTATTGATACATCGACTTATTTGTATTTTTAAATACCTTCGATGGATTACAGACGTCACTGCGACTTGACTCGGATGTACCGATTGAGAAGGTATGATCAACGATCGATATTATACTCCGTCGTAATTGTACCAAATATAAATCGTTTAAAATAAAATATTTTATTATAAAGAAGACTCGACTGTCTCTAATTTTTAATAGTTATTAATAGGAAGTATTGACACTTTGAAAAGTTTCAATTTATCAGATATCGAGCGACTGTTATCGACTGCTGTTTAGTATGAAAAATTCAATCTTACAGATTCCTTCACTATTAGTCGAATTTATTTGAAATAAATTAGGTTGCATATAAATGGAGTGGTTTAGAAAAACGCTACTGTTTGTAGTTCACGCGTGATACCATTACAATTAATTTAGTCATCATTGGTATAATAAATCAATCAATAACAATTTCGGTAAGTTACTGGATGAGGCAACTCAGTGTATCCATTGAATAAATCTATTTGACATAAAAAGTATGGAATATTCCGAAAAACAGATGATCTTGGTATTACGTCGATGATTTCTAGTGTCTACGAAGGAGAAAGTAAAAAAAACATTCTTACTTTCTCTATCGATCGAAATATTTCAAATTACATTTCTATGACTCAAATGACTGTACTCTCGTGAACTTCTTCCTTCTTTCTTCTTTCAGGAATTTGATTTTATTATATAATCGTGACCGAGTCTAATTTATTACTGTAATTATCAAACATAAATATTGAATTCCTGCTGGGAAAAGTCTGTTTTCTTCGGTCGTTTGCGAGACGATAGATGCATCGAAAGAACAACAACTACTTCGTTCCAGCTCTTAACGAGAAGAAGACTTTCGTCTTCGACGAAAGTAAAAAATTTCTCGTGACGTCTGTTTCTTACTTTCCTCTCGTTTCTCGGCTCCTTTCTTGGCTTTTTTCTTCGTACGACGTCAGGAAAGTGCAGCTTGGAATCGTTCGTAGTATCGCGTTTGGCGCCGCAAAGAGAAGCGCAACGTCCACGACAACGACGACTTAGAAAATAAATGAAGAAATAATGTGTGGTTCGACTTAGAGTGGACGAACGGACTCGTGCGTACGATATATTCCACGCACGACATCGTAGTACAGGATAATCGAGCAGGTAAGATAGAGAGAGAGTTCGAAAGTAGGCCTCGGTCGTTCAGTCAGTTGACGTCTGCGTCTTTGGACGATTGGTTGGCGCGATGGTGAGTTTCACGAGTTCGGTTCATTTCGATATCGTTTTCATCGATAGTTTTTTCGTTATCGATGGTTTTTTTTTTACCGTATCGGAGATTGTTACATTTAACTTCAACGTAATTACAAGGGTTCGAATGTTTTTTTAAATCTTTAATCGAGTATCGTGAGGTCGCGCTTAAAATTGGTACTTTTTTTTACACGTCAGCCTTATGAACAAAATTTTCAGTTTAAAACAGTTTAGAAACGTGCGTACATGATAGGCGAAATTGAGCGAAGTTATGTATTCGATAATCGTCTTGAAAACATTATAATACGCAGTGGTTTTTATTAGATTCGTTCGTCAAGTAATTGATGATAATATTAATAGAAAATTAATTAACCTTAATTTTGTATTAATTAAATTTTCTGCCGCCTTCATTCTAGTTCGTGCGATGGTACGGTATACCGAAACGCAATACCATTTCCATTAAATTAGTCATAAAGTTACGGCACTCGTTGTGTCATCTACTTGGGAGATTTCGATAGATTTGAATGATGATATTATTTTTTAATTATATTTATATATGTTATATAATTTATAAAATTAACGCTTTTAATTAATATTTGTTTTTATTAATCTCATTGATCATCCATTATCATTTATAATATACCAATATGTCGTGGAAGGGAAATATCTTTTTTCCGATTTATTCGATTCGTTTGTACGTAAGTTTCTTGTACAGCAGACCAGAAACGCCGCGATTTTATCCGCCATTCAATCATACTCATCAAAGGCAATCTAACAACGTTAATTGCGTTCTCGCGAAATCAATTTTATCGTTGACCGTAAAAGAAGACACGATATTTAAAAAATATTCTTCTCTATAAATTTGTCTTTCGTTCTTTAAATTTCGTAACGTTATCTCGATCTTTTAATGTTAATTTGAAATAAAAACTCAATAAAATTATATTTCTATTTTTGAGAATGTCAGAAATTTATTCGCGCAGTTAAAGACTCATTGAAGACAGAAGTAAAATATTTTATTACGCTCTACGTCGAGAAAACTATTATCGTCGAAAATGAAAGTGATCTTCTATTTTATAAATTATCTCTGACTTTAATTACTATTCTAAATTCTATCGAATTTCTCGATTTTCGATTATTATAAAGATATATATTCTTTTCTAAAATTCTTAAACGAACTCGTCGCGAAAACTTTTTAAATGAAAACGTTGGATTAAGCAATTGCACTTTCGCGATCGGTCAAATCAGTCAAGGATCCCTTACGACAGACGCTTATAAATATAGAAGAATAACGCGATAACCGTTTAAGATACGTTACGACCATAATTATTCGTATATTGAGCAGGGAATAACCGCAAGGACATCGAGACGATACTTCTCTTCGTCAATGAGAACCACGTTTCACAGCTTCTCGAGCGACGCTTGCTCAATGAACTATTAACAAATGACATTTATGAACGTTCAAGGCTTCTACATCACCGAGATCCTATTTCTTTTTTTCTTTTCTCGCAGCCATCTTCTCGCGTCCGCACGGATTCTCATCGATCTATGAACGATGTTAACTTTGCTTTCCAGATAGCCGTATTCTTCCTGCTGTTGATCTGCGCTCTGAGCGATGCCAACACGAAGGCACTTCCCTCGAGTATGGAGATCGAGGGTTCCATCAATCGCACGATCGGTGAGGTCGAGCGTCTGATCGACAAGAATCCCAGCTTGCCGAGGCTTACGAGGCAAGATATCGTCGATATCCTTCACAATATTACCTCGAAAGACATCGATTCGTACGAGGACGAGGAAACGATGGAAAAGGCCAGGAAGATGTACCAGCGTGCTTTGATGATCGTCTTACCGTATAATGCCAAGGAATCAGCGGAGAGTCTGAAGGACCTCTATACGAAACCACCTATGGTGCAGATCATTTCGGATTCCTCTAGCAGAGAACGACTCGAAATGGTGATCGAGAATCGTACTAACGAGGAAATCCTAGCGAGCCACGACAACACGAGCAATCGCATCGTCGATTCCGAGTCCATCGAAGAGTCGTCGATAGACGAGCAGCTCCAATCCGACGGAATTTCCGAGGAAGACGACGTATCGAGCAAATCTATGATATCGCGAGAGAATCCATCTAACAGGGAGGAGAATCGATTTAAAAATCATAGAGAGACCTATTCCGACGTATATTCGTTGAAGATTTCGTCCAACGAAAATCTAACTCCAGGCCCGTCTCCGTTGAAATTCAGTTTCAACCTGGAGAATTTGCAAAAAAATCGATTCAGCACGGAGAAACCCTATTTGACTGATCAGCAGCCGATCTTTCTCGAAGGCACGACGACTCGTGAACGTGAAAACGTTGATCCTTCCAACGTGAAATTGGAAGTGGTTTACGGTAGGAAATCGAACATCCAGCCCACCACACCTGTCACCTTGGATTCTTCGAAGGACACCAAGGAAAGTAGCATCGATCCGACCAAATCGAATCCCTTCGCGTCTAAGAAAATTAAAGAGAACGTTTTATCGTCGGATCAGTGGCGCTACAACGCGCCACCGTCCATCATCACTCGAAACTCCATGACGAGTTTCAAATCGATCGACGATGCGCTTGGAAAGCAATCCAAAAGGCCGATCTTCTATCCCACGCCAGTCGCGAAGATTTCAACGTTAGGAAACACTCGATCGGAGTTGGACGCGGAAGTAGAAACCTTGCCTTCGTACTTCGTCACTCCTTTGTCAACGGAGTCTAAGAAATCGAAGGAAACTTCGAAGAGTCAAGGGACCGGAACAAAGGGCGACGGTTTCATGCGACAGGAGGTCATGGACCTCTTGGACTCGATAGGACTACGATCCGAAAATAACAGTAGCATCGAAAACGCTTACGAGGAAAATAGGAAACTTTACGAGGCTAAATTGCAGATCCCCGATACGAACAGCATCGTTTATCCGACTATCTCGAATTTAGGTTCCGCTGATGTCGTTGGATCGTCGATCGTCGATCAAAACACGTTCGACAACGCGGCTTTGGATTTAAAGAAGGGAATGCAGAACCTGACACCAGACGTGCAGCTACTTTTTCAGAGGTTTGGTCTTCAAACGTCGCTGAATCTAGCAGAACCGGTCGAGCTAACGAAGACTTCGACGGCCTCGTCGCTGTTATTACGCCAATCGACGTCTCCATTGAATTCTTACGTGAGCTTCAAGCCGCTCTCGATATCAAAAGTGAAAGATCGAGAGATGAAGGAGTTCCTAGCGAGATTCGGTCTGGGTACCAATGACAGCAGAGAGCAAAAGTCCATGAGACAATCGACGGAACGGTCTTCTCTGATCGATGCTGTGCCTGTTAACATGAGAAACGTTCTCGAGAACATCGGCTTGATTTCGAACTCTCGAACAAAGGTATCGGACACGAAAGAAGACATGGAGGAGACCGAGAGTTCAAAGTTTCACGTGTTCAAACCTCACGAGACCATCGTTAAGGACGAGGGACAGAAGTTGAAGATCAACGAGCTTCTAGAAACTGTGAAGTTGGTGCAGGAAGGCAAGGCTGATCCAAAAGACGTGCAGAAGATCGCGAATGACCTGCTGAAGACTACGAAGACCCTAAAGGATGGTCCGAATCTTTTAAACTTGGAGGAAATCATTCGGATTTATAATCAGGATCTTAGAAACGAAGTTAAACGAGAGCAGCAAGAAACGCTGGTCAACGAGGAACTTTCCAGCACCATGTCCTCGATAGGTAACTCTAACTATCATTTATGAGATAAATAAAATACGAGATAAGGTGGCAGTTTTCTCTACGATGCGTACGTTATTTTATATATTCCACATGTCGACTTTAATTACATATATATTTTAAATTTTGCTGGATTAAGAAAAGCGCTTAGAAATAGGATTAGCCTAGTACGATCGTCTCTTCGGTTTCTGATTATTTCGTTCTTTATGTAAATTATATATTTTTTTTTGTAATTTCTCTAGACCTACACAAATTTAGAATTACACTAACGCACCAGTCAAGGTGTGCATATAAAATTTCACGACTTAATCGCTGCGTGATTTAATTTGAAAAAGCCCTTTAGGGGCCTCGTAATAATTTTAGACTCGTTATCGTTGTATTTTCAATCTTTCCTGTCGCCAAGTCTTAAGAAAGACTCCACGATACAAAAGTGTACAGTTATTCAAGATTGCATTTGTTCAACAGAATCACCATCAACTTCAGAAGTTTCTACGGACGCGTTAAAAGAGGCGTCCAATCTTGATGTGTCCACAGCAGCATCGTCAGGATCGACAACGTCGACGACGTCAATAACGACGACAACCGCAGCTTCAACGACTTCCAATATAGTCGCATTGGAGGAATCCTTTGGTGGTAGCACGAGTGCACCGGATCCTGCATTACCAACTAGAAAGAAAACCGGCTTGTATTTCCTTGTCGATTGGAACACGTTCCTCGAAGTCGGCGAGGAAGGTGGCGAGAAGGTTAATCTGAGGTTTCAACCGAAGGTGGGGGATAGAAGCAGATTCATTTCGGTTACCGTGCCGTAGAGGAATTTGTAACATGACTTAAGGTCTAAACTAAAAAGGTCTTTATTATTCTCGTGATGAATAAGAGACCTTGCGATGCATTTGTAATAATTCGTATTTCACGATTTAAGGATCTCAGAATGAGGTGTGGATTTTCACAGACGGACGGACGAATTCAAATGATCGATGTTAATCAACTTCATCGAATTTGATCAATCGATATGAAATTAAAGTTTTAATTTTACTTCAAAGACTTTTTGCTTCATTTGGTTAACATCGAACTTCGAACTTTTACGACAGTTTCAAAATTGTCAAATCAAAATTATTAGCTTAAGATTTGTAAGATCCAAACTATAATCGTTACTATAAATAGTCTTAATTAGGAAACTTGGGTAATTTGAACTTTTATAAGAATTTATGGAGTGAATTCCCTGAATGTTAGAACTCTATGTAGGATTACATAGAATATGTCAATACGAGAACTTCGAACTAAAAAGATAATCTTATTACCTTTCTACTTATACTTAACGTACTGTAATTTAAAAGTCGAACCGGTTTATGCGTTCAGCTTTAATTTCTAAGGACGTACTCACTTTCTAAGAACAGAGTCTCTTCTACGTTGAACGATGGTATAAGTTCAAACAGAATTTTCTTACGGTTTTTATGAAAATTTGCCAATCCTTTCGAATTAAAACGATTACTATTGCGCTGAACGTGGAACTATCTAGAGCTATTTTAGAGCTTAAATTTTAACTTAAATTTATTTTAAATAAATGTTTATAGCATGCCGTAATTTGTCAGGAAAAATATTTGTAACTCGTTGTGTTTTAATTTAAAAGAATGTGTCGAGTTAATAATCGATGTGTCTCCAAGTCATATATTTCATTAATAAAACTGTATATTTGATGGATTTCACGTTCTGTTTGTAATATTTCATTAGGAGTAAACATCGTATTCGTTCTGTTCGTTAATGATCGTTATTCTCACTCTATGTTTATCAAAATATTATCGGTCGATCTAATGTCGCGATTGTTGGCGTATTTCTAAGCGGATATAATTACCAAGCGACGATGCAAAATGTGGCCGACGTTTGCATCTCCGATCATTTTTCTATTTCTTTGGGTTTGCCAAAGTTTCGCAAAATGCCAAAGTATCGAAGAAATGCTGGAAACTTTGGATTCGATGTCTGATACCATAAAAGTGTCTCGTCGCGATCAAAATGTCGAAGATTTATCTCCAATCTGGCAAGAATACGAGTTCGAAACTGGTGCTGGAAATCGTGAAGGTAATTCTTAAAAATGACAAGATAGTTACTTATTACATATTACGTAGAATGAAATCTTTCAAAACTTGATCTCCTCTAATTTGAATGATCTTTCAAGTCGAACTTTATTTTTCGTATTGTATTTTTGAAGTGGAATTTTCCGAATTCGAGTCGAAGTATCTTAAGTATTTTTTCAGAACTTGTAGTGACGAATGTTTCGATACACGAGAATCTCGCTTTACCGTGGAACGAAAAAAAGTGGGAATTTCTCGAAGTGAAGAGCACCGGTTACCTGGCCAGTGCAAATCTATCCAGTTTTTTCTTGTACAAGTTCGATCTTGATGACGTTACGAACGGTAAATTACTTTCCACGGAAGTAGATGGAAGAATAACGATCTTTAAGTTTTTCGATACGTATCGAAATAATCGCGCAGAAATCATAGCTATTTTATGCGTGAAAAGGAACGATGCGATCAGCTTGCAATGGTACAGAATTATTGGGAACAATTTTGTTGGTTTTTGGTCTTGGCCAGTGAACAAGCACGTAAGGGATATAGTGTTCGTTCAGTACAAGAATAAAAGCAAATTATTGTTGTTGAGCAACGACACGAATTGGCTAGCCAAGAAGATCTCACTGATCGACGTTTACGGTTTTTCTATTGACTTTTCGCAGGAATATTACGATTCTTGGTAAAAATTCTCTCTCATCTTTTTCCATTAATCGACTTGGCTGCTCGTAGCAATCGAAAGAGATGAAAAATTCATTAATTCAAAGATTTATTTGAAATTTTCATACTTCAGGTTTTCCCATAAAATAATCGTACCCGAAACCTACAAAATGGAGGTATGCAGAATTCACGAAACTCCCTTGGTGGCATTCCAAAGTGTCAACGAAATTTTCGTCTACGAATACAGTGAAAATGCTAACGAGGAAGCGAACTTTCAATATTTCCAGACCATCGAATCGAATATGCTCGAGGACTTTGTTTGCTTCGAGAGCGGTAGCTTTCAATATTTGGCGATATCCGGTCCAGAACCCGATCTGTTCGGTTTCTTGGAGAACGAGTACGAAACCATGGCACTATCAAAAGATTTCTTTAACAGTAAGACGATAATCAATAATTAGACGTACCTTGATCTCTTCGAAAGTGCGACTAAAAGATTACAGCGACGTATATCCCGATAGGTGTACCTGAAATTGTGCAAATGAAGGACATTAGAATGAGAACGTACAGGCAAGAATCGTTGCTATTGGTGCAGGTGAGAAACTCGACGGTGTTGGCATTAGCCTGGCAAGGAGAAGAATTTAAGAGGATCGAGCTGCCAAATGCGATCGTCGATCGTTTCGATCTATCCAAGATCACGGCTATACCGAGGTTCGGATTCGTTTTGGGTAACACGTTCGTACGAATCGATACGAAATTGAGAGATCTGCCGAGACTCATAGGGAGCGAGATTGAAACCATGATGAAAACGAAAGCCTTGTTGAAGGTACGTAATTATAATACACATCGTTTTTTGTTTCTTTCTTCGTGATTTGATCGATCTGCAAGAAGCTTTTCCGATCGCTTAGAATTACTCAGGTATTAATCGATTTTCTTACAACATTGTTAAAAGAAAAACCGTCAATAATTTACATATAAACTTGTGATTTATGTAAAAGCCATAACACGATCGATCTACATAATCGATTCTCGTGATGTTAAAATTAATCGTCTAGATCAGACTTGGCTAACCCAAATGGTTTCATTGGTCATTTTAATGACGCGTAACGTTACAGTTGCACTTTAGCTAAATATGTTTTAAAAAATATAATACAAATACAAAATGAATAAAACTTTATTGTTATACTATGATTCAGTATGATATTTATGCAAACTTTTATTTATTTAATATTTTCTATATACATACAACGAGAAAAAAAAGATTCTATAGAAATATAAAATAATGTGACGGACCACATGTAAATTAAATAGTGTTATTACAGTAATTTTAAGTTACCTCAAGATACGTTTGGTTTGGTAAGAAAGTCTGTTTTTTTTTTTAATGATCTTTTTTCAGCGTTGTGATTAGTAATCGTGATCTGATCTTGATTGATGCTACTAGGAAGTTCTGGACAAGCAGGAGAGAGTAATCGATGCAATGGATGTACGTATTCAGGAACTCTATCACAGCGATTCTATTGTCATTGGGTCTCTGAACGTTACAACGTTAAACGCGACGAACGTCACTATAAAGGACGACGTCACCTACCGATCAATTACAATAAACACCGGCAACCTGCTGCTCGAAGATTCATTCGTCAATTTGACCGCGATTAACGAGACTTTGAATGATCACGAGAGAAAGTTAGAGAGGATGCTGTCGAAATTGATGCTCTACGACGTTTTGGATGTTAATAATAAAACGAACGTCGAACTGGATGCCGACATTTATATCATCGGAAACTTGAACGTCACCGGTACGTTAAAGGTTGATAAATTTAAAACAGACTTCCTAAACGGCATGCTAGAAGAAGACGTAATCAGGGATTGCGTCGTCCACGATGACGTCATCGTTGACGGAATGAAAACCGTTCCTTCCGTTGAAGCAGAGGATATTTTGATTGAGACATTGAACGGCATACCGATACAGCAGATTCTTTTCAACGAGGTCGACGATACGACGAAGAATTATTCAGGAATTAACTTTTCCGCGGTAAATCGAATGGTGATCGATGGCCATTTGCAATTTTCTACGATTAACGGTGTCGATTGGAAAGGATTGATGCATGGCATCGTCTGGAAGAATAAACTGACATATTTTCATGGTCATACTGTGATCGTTGGGGTAAGGAAGGCCTCTTTCCTCTGGGAACGTTGACGTATCTTTTCTCTTGAGCTCGAATTTATTTGAATATTTTTTTTCAGACGATCGTAGCCGACGAGGTAAAGATAGACAATTTGAATGGTTTCCATTATCCAAACGACTTCTTGTCAAAACAGTACAGTAAGAGGCCGACCGAACTAATAGGTACAAAAATCATCGATGAGCTAACGGTGGGCACTTTGTTAGACATCGACAGAGTGAACGATGTAAACATCAACGATTTTGTATTGAACAGGAAGCACAATGTTCTGAACGAAGAGATAACGTTTGAAAATTTAATAATCGACGGGAAATTGCAGGTAGAGAAAGAGAATAATTTGAAATCTTAAATTTTTCAACGTATACGCGTCTTGAATTTTTTCCCACGAGAAATATCCGTCGATAAATATATTAATTTCAGATCGATGGTGAGATCGTAGGACTGAATTCGGAAGAGATCAAAAAGCAATTGTTTATCAATGAAACGAACGTTATACCATCGAATCTAGTCTTCGGTAATCTGACGGTCTTGGGAAACGTAAATTTGGAAGGAACCATCGATGGAAAAGGATGGTCCAACTTCGATGATATTCTATTAAAGACCGATGCTAACGCCATTGTCACTGGGAAAAAGAAATTTCTAAACAGCGTTAGAATCGGTTCACCGTTCGTTATTGAGTCGAACACGATAAACGGGCATAAGATCGAGGATTTTATGACTGTCGATACGGATCAGGATTTACTCAGTAAGAGTTGTCTGTTTGTATAACAGATTTGCGATTTTACTTTACGTTTAGACAATTATAGAGATTATCTTATCATTAAATATACAGATGGAAAACGAGGAATAGATGCTGACAAAGAGGAAGAGAAAGTTTTTGTTTGTTACAAACTTTTGTTTTATAAAGTTCAGTGTTATTGCTTATTGAATTTCTATCAGCTGATCGAAGCTGATAAAGATAGTTCTATTATAAGTAACGATAGCGCTAATTATCAAATTACAGAATGATTCGAGCCGAGATTCAACAATCGAACTCGACGATGCTATCTTTTTCTATTCGTTCTATATCCATCTTTTGAATTTTTACGATGTTTTTTTTTCATTTTGTAGATTTGAACAAAATATCAGCAAACGTGATATTCGAAAACGTGACCTACGGATTGCTGGAGAAGTTGGAGGATCGTTTGAAGCGCGACAAAGAAGAAAATAAATCTGGATGCTCGAAAAGAAAAATCATCTTTACGAATCCGGTGATCGTGGACGAGATATCGTTCAATACGTTAAACGACAACATTAGTAGCGATTACTTAAATGAGAAATGGAACGAGACTTTAAGAACGGCGTATTTCGAGGACCTTACAGTTAGGACATTACACGCAAACAAGGTTTTCGTAAAGAGCATAAACAGCATAAATATGACGGGTTTCGAAAGAAATCGTGTCACCACGAGCACTGTGCAGAACATCACGGGCAATTACACGATAGATTATCTGGAAACGGATGATCTGATCGTCGACCATCTCAACGGAATGACCATCGAGGAAGTGAACAGCCTGACGGACCAATTAAATATGTCGTACAGGGAAATCTTAAGTGGAAACGTATCCTTCGAGTCAGTGAACGTAACGGGAAGTATCAACGCTCGTTCTTTAAACAGCAGACAATTGACGAGCATCTATGGCGAACACATAGGTGACTTGATACTGGACGGAGATGTTAATTTCGAGAATCTTACTGTATTTGGGCTGGTAAATGGTTATAATATCTCCGAGGTGGTCGCGGACGCCATTATGAAAAACGACGAAAACATCGTCGTGAGCAGTTACAAGGCATTCGATAATATCAATTGCCAGTATCTTGACGTCACTTATTTGAACGGACATCATATAGAGAATCTGTTGAATCCAGAAAAGGAACAGGTTCTGAAAGGTCCGGTCATCGTGAACGGTGAGGATCTTCTTGTCACGTTCAATTGATACGATCATAGCAGCCTAGGCTATACGATGCAAATTTAACGTTTTGCGGATTATGTTCACCACAGCTTGACTCTAATTTCGAAATATCACGCAATGTAGTCACGAACTAATCGATAATTGATTAGTCGATTGACTAATTAATCGACTATACGAAAACTAATGCAAAGATCTCTATCTTATCCGTTATAATTCACCCGGTCGCATATACGTAACAAAGACGTACAAAATCGGGGAAAAAAGCAAAAGGATGAATATAAATCGTAAAAGTGCGAATTCGTAGTATAAAGCCTATAGGAGACATTATTAACATGGATTCAGTCGTACTCACTTGATTTAAGCGTATATTTTTCATTAACTAGGCACGAATCGATTAATATTTTCGTTCGATTTGTCTGTTTAAGGCACCGTGAATGTTTTGGAAAATTTCAACACCCATGGTGAAATCAATGGTAAATCTTATCAAGAATTGACGTATCGATTCAAACCGCTCGGTAACAATACGTTCAAGCTAGGAGGGGACTTCAAATTTATAGAAGAGGTTTCGATTGAAAATCTTCGCGTAGATGGAACGATTCAGGGCACACGGTTCGATCAGTTTTTGGAGTCTGTTATTTTTCGGGACAACGACAACGTCACGATAACGGGATCCAAGATCTTCGAAGGCACGGTCACTTTTGATGATCGTGTGATTATAAGTGAAACTTTAAACGACCTAGATCTGAAAACGTTTTACGAGACAGCAGTGTTCATCAATAAGCCCTTTTCAGTAAAGAGATCGGTGATCTTTCTGAAGGACATCTACATAACGAAAGATTTAATAGTCACTGAAGATTTAAAGGCAAAAAGTATCATGGGTGTCAATATCGAAGCTTTACTCAATAACGTTGCGTACTTGGATCGACCTACTACAATTACAAGTAATTAAATATATTTTATATATGCTAAACAACTTTTTAGCCATATCTTTAATTTTATCGATGCGTGATTTCAGCAAAAATGATGTTCACCAACATCTCTTTCGAATCTGGAATACGAGTAGAAATGTTAAACGATTTGGATCTTAGGAAAATGATACCATTGCATACCGATCAAATACTACCGCACGAAGTGATCGAAGGCAGTATCGTAAATGCTAAAGACATAGAAATCTTGGGCAATATCAACGGATACTATTTAGACGATATTTACAATAATGCCCTAATGGTACGTGAAAAGCGATCTTTTCTTATTTTCGAAAAACAAACTTAATAATTAATCGGCACCTTAGATGACAGACGATCAAAATATCACTGGAACTATAACTTTTCATGGAAACGTTCACATACGCGGTGACTTCACACCTCGTTTCATGAATAACATCAGCCCGATACAATTTGTTTGGTTAGACACTGAAGATATAACTGGTGATGCAGATTCAATGCAAAATTTATATTTTATAGATGTTTATATTCGTTACGTTTATCGATGCGATAAGCTTTATGACCTTAATGTCCTTGAAGAGTGAGCCTTCAACGACACGATCGAATTGTTTCAGGAAACTTTGTTTTTGAAGAACCGATTATTCTAAATGGATCCTTACGCGTACTGCGCCGATTAAATTTAATCGATCCGGTTGAATGGGAGGCAGTAGCAGTTTCCACTACCTCGTTGTCGAAACAGATTGTGTCCGGCAAGTGGACGATAGATGGCAACGTTGAATTCGAGAATGGTATCACTGGGGAAGGCTTTTTCAATGAAATTGATATGACCACATTACCGAAGAAACTGGAAAAAATTCGTCTAATAACGGATGACATCACCATTACGAGCGAAGTAAATAAAATCCTAGTATTATCTATATTTACGCTTTCAATTTGAAGAGAAGCAAAGAGGCTTGGTAGATTAAACCAACGGTCGGGGTTTCCCGTAATAAGTGCTTTTAGGCCTAAAAGGTAAGGGTCTATAAGCTCTTTTTACGGGAGATTTATTATCCGCATCGAATGCAGGCGAGCTAACATTTGGCACAAATGTCGTTGGAGAACTGTCCTTGGACTTTCTCCGAGGACGAAGGTTTTCTATTGTCCGTACATTAGCTACACCTGATCCTGAAGGATTGACCGAGTGTCGCGCGTGAACATGAAAATTTTCAAAATACTGAATTATAACACTTAAAATTCTTAAATATAAGAAATTTATTCAAACCAAATCGATTAATAACACTGAAAGAGACCTTTTTCTTTGTAGATAGATTTATACAATATTTGTATGGATCTAAATGATCTGATGTATCGTGCGAAAAATCAGATATATAAATTCGATACGTTTGCGTATCTACAGATATTGAAATTCGATCAACGAGTAATTAGTGTGCATCATTTCGAAGATAATGAGTTGGATTATCTTCTCGTGAGTCACGATACGTGTCAAATGGACGTTTTCCAATATACAGGTACCAAATTCGTGTTAGTTGATAGTGTGGTCGATTTCGGGATCGCCGAACGATGGATAACTTTGAGATTTAACAACGAAACCTACTTCCTTGTTATCGGCAGTCCAACTTGTGGAAGGAACGCAGGAAACTTGTGGAAATTTGCTGACAATAAGTTCATGGTAAATGATTCTTATCTTTTTATAATATCGATTTCCTTTTCATAACTTTACCTAATAATTTTTTCTTCCTACAATTTGATGGCAGCATGTTTACAATTTTGGTAATGTTACGGATGCCAGAAAACTTAACGACGATACATTCTTAATTTTAATCGATCACAACTTGTTCTGGCAATCGATCGAACGGATTAACGAAAATTCGTCGTATATCGCGTCGCGATATCAAAATGAAAATGTGCAATTCGTTAGGAATAGCGATCGTATATTGTTGATCGATCGATACTCGTTTTACGAATTGAGTAATGATTTTTCGAATAAAACAAGTTGGACGAATAATTTCGGCTTGAGCGAGATTATCAGCTTTAAAGCGGGAATTTTCGAGAGAGAACAGTTTTTGCTTTACAACGTGGAGATCAATGAAGACTACATTTTCGTGAGTAAAAAGATAAAATTAAAAGATTAGTTATGCTTCTTGTCTCTCGTTTTGCGATAGTTTCTCTCTTTACGTATTTTTTCTTCTCACTATCTACACTTTCGCTATTTTTATTTAGCATTTTATTGTACATTTTATTTCGATTAGATTCGCGATGGTGATGCGAAGCAGTGGCAAATCTTACAGATTATAACTGCTCAGAGGCCAAAATCATTTATCGTAATAAACTTTGAAGGGCTAATAGAAACTTTGCTGATTTTTATAGACAATGACAGAAGCCTTCAAATTTACGAGTATCAAGGTACACATACTTATTATTATTAGTCGAATACGTTTCGATGGCATAGCATTTCTTTCGATTAACGATGTATCGATGTTATTTTCAAGGGGTTCAAGGTTTCGTTTACAGAGATAATATAAAAATGAAGGCAGAAAAATTGTTTCATTTTTCGATACGAAAATATGCCAATATGGCGAAGAGGCATTGCCTTGGCGTGATTTACAAAAATCGTTTAACAATATTGGAGGCACAAATGCACGGTGAGAAACTGGACATGTCCGAATTAACGTGTCAACATTTGGAAAAGTCGAAGCTATCGATTTCGTTGTAATCGTTAATTCGAAATTAAAATAAAGGTTCCTTAAAGCGAATCATCTCCACACTAGGTGCATTGATTCGAATAAAATTTAACAAAAGTCTAGAATTAAATGAATAATATGATGATATAACGAATTGTAATATTATTTATGAAATATATCCATTACTCAAAATCAAACGCTGAAACATTTTTATTTTAAATTTCATAAGACACATTCCCGTATATTTTCTAGGCCAATTAATATATACCACCGGATCGTTTGGCCTTGTAAAATGCGATAATTTCTTCGTCGATTTCTATGTCGCCCGTAAGAGGTAAAGGTTTATCAAAATCTGTATCGCACCTGACAGGATTACCTGGTCGTAAATCTTTGCCAGATAGTATTTCACCGAAGAGATTTTCACTGGAACCTCTAGAGACAACTAAGTTACTCGAAGAATTATTGTGCGCGCTATCGATGCATTTATGTATTATATTGTTATCAGAAGGACTCGTGTAATTATCCTTCCTCACGAAAGTTTCGTCTTTCACTGGGAGTTCCATTCTTTGATAGTCAGAACGAAAATTACTATTTACATCAACCGTCACTTTCTTTTCACAGTTTTCAATGTTTTTAGCCCGATGCAATGGCGTCGTGGAATTTCTTTGTTCCGTCGTTCTAACAGCTTCGCGATGCCATTTTTCCTGAAAATTTCTTTCTGTTTTTATTTCGGATCTCGATTTAGATCTTCCATCGTAGTACAGAGGCTTTCTCGTTCGCAATATCGATGCTCCGATCGTATTCGAGATACCCGGAGAAAGATTTGCCTCTGGAGTATTTTGAAAATCATTCGACGTTTTCGATCGAAACGAGGCGTTCGACGCCTTCGACGTTTCAATTTCCATGCACTTTTCTTCGCGTTGACCCTTCGTACCAGTTAACAATGCCAATTCTTTTACAGTTTTCACCTTGTCGACGACTGGGCTGTTGATTTTTAATTGAATTTTATCCGATGAGACGTGACTTTTTACATCGAATTTCGATTTAGATCTTCGATCCAGAGGCTTTTTTGTTTGCAATGTCGATGCTCCGATTGTACTCGAAATACCGAGAGGAAGATTTGTCTTGGGAATATTTTGAAAATCATTCGACATTTCCGATTGAAACGAGGCGTTCGATGCCATCGACCTTTCAATTTCAGTGTACTTTTCTTCGGATTGATCCTTCTTACCAGTTAGCAATGTCAATTCTTCTACAGTTTTCGTCTTGTTGATGATTTGATCGTTCATTTTTAATTCAAGTTTATCCGATAAAACGCGAATTTTTACATCGGATTTCACGTCGTGTGTATTAAGCGCGTCTTTCGATGCATCGTTTGAATTCAAATCAAATTTTCGTAAATCCTTTTTCTTCCTGTTTTTACCCTTCGTTACAATGTTAACTTTATCACTTTCTTCTACGTTGTTTTCATGATTACGATCGACATTCGTAATTTTCAATCGATTACAATTATTTTCGACGTTAGAATGACCGTGAATTCGAGGATAAAAACGGTCTGACGTGTCTTTTGAATCGGTAAATACAGGATAATTCGACACCATTGCCAATTTTTCAAGACCATCGACAATTTTTGCGATTCGTTGAGAATTTTGATCGATCTCTGGAAAGATATGCGGTGAAACATGTGTAAGGAGCTCTGCTTTTTCCATTGCGTGCATCGTCTTCGATGCGTTTGGAGAATTTCTTGAATATGTTAATCGAGAATTCGTCATTTCTTTACTTTCCATTGATTCTTCGTGATCTTTCATCCTGAACGAAGAAGCGGCTGAAAGATCGTAAAAATTTGATTGTGAAATATAAATCTAATATACACGTACATAAAGGCAACCTGACTTCGTATCTATGCATAAAAGAAAATTATTTGATAATTATATGAGCCGTTTATTTTGAAAGTGGCATAAGTCTTATAGCTACGTAAGTGACTTATGCCACTTTCACGATAAACGATATATTATTTACCGATGGACTCTCTTGTCGTTTTTTCTATCGACTTATCACAGTTTTTTGTACTTGTTTTTTTAGATCGTTCAGTAGCATTTTCTACGGCAGGTTTCGTATGAACTTTCTTGTTTTCTTTGTCGTCGATATCTTTCGTGACGCAGTTTTTGTTTTTTTCGTTTTTCAACATCTCGAGCAATAATGCTTTTGCAAAGTCGCGGATAAATATAATAAATCTTTGTGGAAAGTAAAAAAAAAGTGAAAAATATAGAATGAAAGGATACAGATCTCTTTATCTCGTTGATCCACTAAATCCTTGTAATATTCCAATTTCTTCGTAAGATTCGTATCGTCTTTTTCGAGTGGAAAGTACTTCTTTTTTAAATTGTCAAAGCAGTACTGGATCTTTTCCGGCTCATAATTCCAACAAATACTCTCATTCGAAAGTAGAAATCTATCGACTTGCGAGTTCAAATTTTTTTTCTCCTCCTCGGTCAATTCACTAGAATTCTATAAGTAAATTGTTATCGAGCTCGGATTAGTGCTTTATAATAATGGAATAGTCGAAACGATAATAATCATCGAAAATTTACAAAATTAATTTATAAATCATCGCACAAAGAAGCGACTTAAAAATTCGTAGCAATAATTTAATCTATATCTGTTAATTTCTATTCTAATTCGTGACACGAAATCGTATAAAGTCGTACGTTCTGTTGTGTCAAAGAGTTGATCTGTTCTCGTAATCTCGCGTTTTCCAACTTCAAGAGTGCGTTCTCGCTATCCAAGTTTGCTTCCAAGTTCAGATTGACGTTGTTCTTGACTAAACCTACTCTCTGCGCGAATCGACAAGTGGATATCGTTTCCTGCCAATTAGAAAAGAAAGTGTGTTTAATTTATAGGATCGTATGCGAGGTTAAATAGAGAAAAGTAAGACGAATGCAATCGAATTTATTGGTGAGCGATTCGTTATTTTATGACTTCATTCATTGAATTGTTTTTAATTTGTTGTTTCGAAAATATTCGCGCTGTACTCGAATACCGATGTCTTATGGAAGATCACTTGATACCTGGAGGTTGGCGGAATAGATGCTCATCGTAGCTAACATCGTCGTGAGACAATTGCCACCCACACTGTCCCTTAAAACTGTAGTCAATAAGCAATTTCTGAAAATGTCAAATCAAGCGTTTCTTGGCCCAAACAGTTAGAAGTCAACGATAGTAAAAAATATTTTTATCGAATTATGCCGTAAAGTTCTTCGTTCTTTCGTTTTTATTTTCTATCCGACAAGTACATTTCTTTTGTTATGCTGAAAACGTTAAATTCCATAGATTTCTACCTATAAGGAATGTGGCCCCCATCTTCTTGACCCAGACACACTATGACTTGCTCCAAGTAATGTAGGCTCAGGTTGATATGTTTGGCTTCTGTCAACATAGTGCCGCCTATTGAACACTTGTACACTCTCTCTGACCTGCGTAACATATTTTATGACGATATCGTATGACGGCTAAATGATCGTGACGAGTTATAATCGTAGAAAGTATCAATTCGTGATGATACTCGTATGACGGCGTGACAAATCCGAGGTAAAATCCAGGAATTTCAAAGTTTTGTTGCTGACCAGAAATGAACAGATAAAAGACAATGAGAATTGGAAAGTAATGGATTTCGAATGGTTTCCCAGATACGTGTTTCTAATTGTCATTCTCTCTGTGAATTCGAGGAATTATTCTAAGAATCTTAAGAGTCGTTTTGGCATCGAACGTGCCTTGTTAGTATCGAGCGAATTTATTTCTATGATTCTCTCAAACGATGACTAATACGAACCCGGCGAGATCCACGAGATGCATTTTTGCACTCCTGTAGCGATCGGTGCCGACCTGCTTAACAGCTACGACTATGGTGAAGATACAGTGAGACCTGGATGACTGAGGATTCATGGGAGTCTCCGCCGTGACACTGCAAGCGTATATAATTATTTTATTAACCCTTCACTCTATAAATATTCGATCGACCAAATAGGTTCTCGTGGAATGCTCGAGACATTTTGTGATCCTTCCAGCTGGTAAAAGTGTGTTGATTTCCTTTGGAATAAAAATACAATAATAGAAATAAATGAAGGAAATGTTTTGAAGTTTCTTTTTATTTCATAAAATTGAATTTTCTCGAAGCTGTAGACGCGTTAATCGCTAAATATTGATCGTTTCTCCTAGCTTATATATTATATATAAATTAAATTATATATATTAAATTCTTCTCTCGGATTCATTATAAATTTTATTGTTCCTCGATTACTTTTACATTATCATTGATAAACGATGTACGCACTGAGTAATAAAAATTGAATTACCGACGAGCATCGCCTATATGAAATAGCTCCATCGCATCTTCCATGTTCCTTATGTTGTGGAAAGACAGATTCTTAAGATGCATCTTTCCCTTTTCATCTTCTTGAATAACAACACGTCTGTAATGCGTTAAATCATTAAAACGCCAGAGATCTCGCGTTTCAACAAATATTAAGAGACGGAAAACTTCAATGCGCTAGTCGAAATGTAATTGTAAGGAAATAAAAATTTGTAAAATGTTCGCATGTTGTCAGGCGAACGTTAAAAGCTAGGATTAGGACACAGAGGGACTTCGGCACAATAACCCGGGATTAACGAAGACTAGAGTCTTAGACGGAAGGATATTGTTTACCGAACAGAGTGCCTATTAAGAGTTAGGAATATGGTCAATAGCAGATACGCTGAAATATATTCGGCTTATACATAGTAGAAAAAAATTGCGAACTATGGTAGGTTGCAGTTTGTGAGAGTGTGCAATCGCGCGCGGAATCCTAACATATATGGACTTTGTAAGAGTTCGGATACAATGCAAGAAGGAAATGAATCAAACACACTTCACGTATCTCACGACAAAATTAATTGGCGTGAGATTACTCATGCTCCGATCTGAGTAGACTAGTTTATTAAGTGCTCCACGGCGAAACAAACATACAGATACCGAAAAAAAAATGGAGGTGACCTACAAATGTCCAAAGTACCTCGACCTGCAAAAAAACTATTATCGCCACCGGATGGCCCCTTTTGTACTGTGCAATTTTATTTCAACAAATATTTCTGTAATACTTATAGTTTCGAAGATATATAAGGTGCTAATACTTATTGCCCCACCCTGTATATTTTATAAAAACATTTATAAAATATTTAATTATAATGAAATTATAGAGAAAGTAGCAGCGCCGTAAGAGTTGGCCTTTGTTCTCACATTCGGATGCGTAACGAATCTATGCACCGATCGCGAGCTTCACTCGTTCGACTGGCAGTCAGTTGGCTGCTAGATGTGCTGGTCCCTTCGCCGTAGACCGGGCGGTCTAGAGGCTCAAACAATCTAATGGCTATAATAAATTGCAGTGTTTTCTTGGATTTTCACAGTGCAAGAAAAATGAGAGGTGGTCTACGTCTTAGATGGTTTTTTACCTATTGGAATGCCAACCTTTACGCTGCTGCATTACAACCTCTCTATTGAGACGTATTTGCGCCTCAAC
>JAITYT010000192.1:1972480-1996067 GCA_025433975.1 Liostenogaster flavolineata | reverse complement strand
GGGGGGGGGGGGGGGGGAAGTCGGAGTCACCGCGACGTTCTCTACCGAAGGAAGTCGACGAGGGGGCGACCACGAGTTTTCGACCAATCCGGGACGAAATACGATGCCCCCGAAACGGAGGTGCTCGGAACCGCGTCTATGTGTAAATAGTAAATAGTATGTGTGCGTGCGTGCGTATGTGTGCGCGCCTCTCCGCGAGGATCCTGCGAAAGCGAGAAAGAACGAGTCACGGTGGTGGGGAGAGAGACAGAGAGAGAGATAGCGGTAACGCGTGCGCGCGTCACTGCGGGGTGAACGAACCTTTCGAGTCACCCTCGACCACCTCGCTCCCCTTACCGCACCGCCCCGCCTCGCCACGCTCTCGGTCGACCTCCTGGACTTTTCTCTCCGTCTCCGTCTCTCTCGTTCTTCCACTCGTTCCGTACGACTTTCCGTACCTCTCTTTTCCCCTCTCCCACCACGCACTCCCCTACGTAGCCGCGTCGTCCTTCTGACATCGCTCCCTACCCCCTTCTTCCCGCTCCTACCTCGACTTTTCGTTCGAACAGTGTCGTCATCGTTGCCCCGTCGTCCATCCCTCTCTCGCGCGTGTCGCTGTCCCTCCAGCGTTTCGCTACGTCGAGCCACGTGGACCTCGCGCGTTTTTCGTCGAGATGCGATCGTAAATCGTCGAGATTCAGGAGTTCGAGAGTCCGAGACGAAAGGAAATAAATATTATAATTGTATTACATAACTAGAGAATCTTTTAAAGCGACGTCGCGCTTCTTTCGAGACGAGTTGGCGAGCAGAAGCGAGTTCCAGACGTTTCGATCTTCGAAAGCTCTCGCGAGCCGTTCGACCGTCTTTCCAAACGTTGCGTCCTGAACTCAGGAGCTGTACTTGGATTCTGTATCGATTTTTGGAGATTGAAACGTCCTTTCATCGTCGTCGTTATCGTCGATCCAAAATTAATTTCACGACGCAAATAAAAAATTTCCCTGGTCGCGAGTGGAAAGTAGGATCGGTTTCGAACACTTCGAATTGGCTAGTGTGCAAGAGCCCAATTTCGCGATCGTACGTCGCTCGTTACGCGTCAACGACTGCGAGGAGTTGCGAGAGGAGAAAAAGGACGATGTACGAGCGCTCGACCTTCCGCCTTTCCAGTTAAACAAACTTATTGTTACGAGTCGCGAGTACCGTAAGGGGAATTGAAGGGGGAGGAGGGGAGGAGAGGCGAGCAGAACAAACGAGAGAATAGGAAGAGAATCGCCTACACCGCTAACGCGGGAACTTCGTTAAACTCAAGATGTTGCCCGAAGGTGTTACCGAGGCTGGAATCGTTCCTCGAGATGTAATTCCGCGCTTTCACGTTCGCTTCGTGGGGGAGAAGTCCTTGGTAAACGGCTAACCTTATTGGAAGTATCAAGAGGTAACGCGTTCGTAGGAGACACGCGGGAATATCTACGTAATTGCTCGAGAATTCCAGCGTGTACGCGTGAAAACGGAGACTTAAGGCGTGTTTCGAGCGTTCTTACTCACAATCGTGAGTGAAATATTCGGAAATACGTGTGCACGAGCGCGTACGTGTACGGACGTACGGATCGTATTGCACGAAAGCTTGTGAAAATGGAGACTTAACACTAAACGTACCAACCGGGTCGAATGACCCTTTTCAAAATTTACATAAGTTCTTCGTATTGCTTGTAAAAATGAAAATATATTTTTGGCTATTTAAGTAGTGTACGTTGTACAAATTATTTCCTTCGATAAATTAACAATTTTCTTCTAAAAATCAACGTTTGTTTCGTAAGGGACTATTTAATCGCTTAAATGCCGCTACATTTAGTGTTAATACGTGCTTTGAGCGTCCTTACTCATACTTTTAAGAACTTTCGCATATTTAATTATTTATACGCGTACGTGCGCACACGCGCGCGTGGATTTGCCCACGTAAGCGTATAAATACGTACGTCGAATTGTTTAAGGCCTTTCCGACTCCCTTTTGCCGACGACGCCCTTCACCCCTCTGCCGCCCCAATTTCTCGTCGTTCGCACCAGCAGCGCTTCCTCCTTCTCCGCTTCCCTTTCATTCTCGGCGCTTACGAGAGTCGCAACCCTTCGCCGTTCGCGACGAATTCGCTCGTTCGTAATTTCATTAATAATTGGTGCCCTCCCCCTCCTCCCCCTCTTCACGCCTAACCATTTCGGCTTGACTCGTGCGCGCGTCAGTGTCGTTGGCGCTCCTCTCCCCGGCCAAAAAAGGCGAGAGAGAAAAAAGGAAAGGAACGAGGCACGAAATTACTCGGCCCCGCTTCGACTTTCCCGTTAAATCGCGCGGCCATCGAGTTTCTCTTAATTATTTCACGCGTCGCGGCGTAAAAAATTCGTGCGATCCTCCTTTCACCCTCCTTTTTGTATCTCTCGACACGAGCAGCGTTTTCGTTTCGAATCATCGCTGCAACTTAACACTTTTGCGCTCGAGGTACTTCTCACGGACACTGCTTAAGTCTGGCGTGGTACTCGAAATGTGCCTCTCAGGCACGATAACAATATACTGCGCCGAAGATCACGCGATTGTAATTTACGATTAAATTTTAGTTGCGTGTGATTTAATGTTTCCTTGATTTCAGTATTCAGTCATTTGTTCGGGGGATAAAAATATAAAAATTCAATTCGCCGTGCGGATGTGATGGAAGCCAATGAAGAAGAAAAGAAAAGTATCGCACTATGGCGATTCTAGCGCTGGTGATGAAAACGTGTCAGAAAATTTGAATGTAGCGAAAGTCGTACATTTAGTAATCGAACGAACAATTTGATTTTTCAACGGGATCTGATCCAGTTGAGCTCGATGAAAAGCGATTAGACCAATTTTTGCGCAAAAATCCGCGTAAACGACAGAGGAGAACACATTATTGATCGATTAGTTGTTAATTTTTATTGAAAAATAGACTTTTGAATCTTTTTTTAAAAAACGACGGGAACTTAGTTGCCAACCTAATAAAACAAAACATTTTCATCTACAAATCGTTCACCTTACGATAATAATAAAATAACGTTAAAAATATTTCGCCTTTTAATTTTTATATGCAAATTTTACCTTCAAATAAATCACGCATTACATAGCCAGATACAGCAAAAAAAAGTCCGCGTTACTGAAAGCTTCAGGCGAGAAAAGGTCCGAGTGCAAAGGGTCGACCTCGAACTCCGTGAAGAACGTTTTATCTCGCACGCGTCGACCACAATCATTCGATACCGCAATCGTTTCAACGATCCTGTCTTCAGCTGCTTACGATGATTACGTAACGACAGTGACGAACTCGAGCCGTTCGATTACTTCAGCTCGAGACTTCTCTCCAAAAGGTCCAACGGTCGTCTAAAAGTTCGACGCGGTTGCCGAAAAATAGAAGAAGTTGGACGAATCGAAATAAAAGTTACGATCGAAGAGCGAAGAAGTTGCAACGTCCTTCTGTCGTCGTCGCCTCCTCGAAGGACACGTATATCCGTTCGTTTACCCTTTTCGATATTCCAACCTCCACCTCGAACTTTCCTTCTCGTCGAACAGGCTGGTAACTCGATTGTCGCGCCTCTGGGAAGGGAACTCGCGTCACGACACCCTCGCGATCGGCTCGGTCGAGTCGGATCGAGTCAGCAGGACGGGGGGTAGGGCGCGAGGCAAGGGTGAAAAAATAGAGAAAAGCTAGCCACGAGTTAGATAGACCGACAGATAGGAAGGGTGGGCGAGGGGGTGCGGGAGGGCCGGTCCGTCGAGATCGGACAGCTGGTCACGCGACTTTTTACGACTCGCATGCAAATGCAGTCGTCGTTCTACGCGATAACCTCGTAGACCCGGCGCTCCTACCCCTATCGCGGTGCGACACGAACCGCACGATCTTTCAAAAGGCGAAGCCAGTTTATTCGTGCACCGGGTCGAAACGTAACGTTCGGTTCTTCCATCTTCTCTCTCTCTCTCTCTCTTTTCGGCTTTCTCCTCTCTTTCTCTCTTAGGAAAAAGAACGTGTACGGAAGGCGGCATAATGTTTCGACTCGGTTTATGCAAATCTATCCTCACCCTAAATTTCGACAAGCAGCGACGATGGCTCCTAGGAAGACGAAACGCGCGGAGAGACGATGCTTTTCTCTCGCCTCTCTTGTCATTCGGGATCAAAATTCGATTCGGTATCGGATATGGTCTTTCTCTCTCTCTCTCTGCTCGAGGACGTGGTCCTGGTTTTTCGTCCAAGCGTTTTTTCACGGTGAATCATGGGGAGCCCGTCGATTATTCCGTTCTTTGGGTTAAGATCGTTCTGAGCGGGATAACGAGGGAATATTGTGAATGGTGCATTGTCGCGATGGAATGAAAGACGCGCGCGAACGGCGAATCGAATTTTTGTTTGACATCCAGGAATAATCGTTCGGTGGAATTTTTTAAATTTCGAGAATTCGTTCGAGCGTCGACTTTGAAGTCGCGTCTAATTTTTAAGCGATTTGGATTCGATTTTTATTAGCCTCTTTTCTCTCACACTGGAGGTACTTCTCTTATTTTGCTCGACGCGGCTTAAAAGCGATTTTACTCGGGTTTCGCAACGGGGAGACGCGCGAAACGGCTGTCACGCGATAAAGGGCTGCGCCGATCGAACGAGGCCGAGCCACGCGTGAAGAGTAACGACGTGCAATCGATCGACGCTAAAGGTTACCGCGACCAAGTAATAATCACGTATCGATAAAGCCGATCGGGAGAGCGGCAAAATTAGCAGCCGACGTTCGTGCACGATGGAATTAATATTGCCCTATGATCAAAGAGAGTCGATAATGCGAACGCCAAGAAGGTCGGATGAACGGAGACGACGACGATAACGACGTTGGCGGTGAACTTATGCTCCGAAAATCGTGCTTCGTGCAAGAATCTGTGGGAGAAATGGACGCGACGAAGTCGAAATGGAGAAAAAGCGAACTTTGCGGAAGGTCTTAAAAAAAAAGAAATCAAAAAATACGTAAATTTCGATTCGGAGGATAAAAGCGAATTATACAGCAAGCGAGACGGACGTTGTACGGAACAGCGGGAGAAAAGTGATATAAGAGTAGGAGGAAAATCGGTAAATAAGGACGGAAATGCATATCTATATTCAATGGTACGATACGGGTTCCATCTGGGGCGACATTTGTTCTCCTTAGTTTTGCGAAAATGTCATTACAAAGACTACCTGTCGGACACGAAAGGAGAATAAGACGATGGATACGGGGTAACACATCGCGCCCTTTCGTTCGATGTATTTTCTGTTAACGCAGTGGCGATCGGAACGCGTTGACATTTAAGGATCGCTTCAAGAGTTATTTACGATCGATTTACACCCAGCTACGCTTCAGAAAACGTCGATTTCGTTCGTCTCGATGATCTCGTCTCGAGGCTGTTCGAGATTTCTTCTTTCTTCTGAAAAAAAGGTGTATCAACCTCGATAATTCGAAGCCGTCCGCGCGTTAATTAGAACCTAGAAGAAGGAGTTTAGGTAGAAGAGTTTCCTCCTTTCGATGAAGCTGGATGAACGGAATTTTTTTATCGTATCCCTTGGTGTCGCGTTCGATGGATCCTCGAGGTTCGGTTTGGTCTCGGTTCGGTTCCGGAAGCCGGAGAGAAATCGACGTCGAGAAACGCGGCACGCGAACGTCTCGCATCGCGATGGAGAGAAAGACGGAGAATCCCGGCACGTCGGAAGCACCGGGTTTATCGTAATAATCGTTCATTGTCGGCAGGCCGTAATGAACGTCGTCTCGTGGGCTAACGTGCCCTCGTCATTCTTGTCTCATGATGTTCTTCCTGTAGAGTCGGTCTCCGCGCACGATCGTCGCCTCCTCAACACCGCGACGACCAGTCGCGCTTTACACGAGCGCGTAAAACGAGCTCCGTCAATTTCGGAAATGTTAGGTTGTTCGAAAAGTAAATTCGTTTCTTTTCTTTCTATGAAAAAACGTTGCTTCTTGTTTTTTTTATGTTGCTTTTACGAAAAACTATTGGGAAAACAACCGAATCTAGTCACCAATGAGAAGCCGAAGAAAACTACGTTGTTGGGAAAGTAATTTCGTTTTCTCACACTAGTTTTTCGTAAAAGTAAAAAACGGAAAAAAGAAAAAAAAACAAAAAGCAACGTTTTTTCATAGAAAAACAAAAACCAAATTACTTCCGAACAACGTAGTTTTCTTCGGCCTCTCATTGGTGACTAGATTCGGTCTTTTCGTTTAATGTTTTTTTTTTCCAAGGGTAATTCGGTCTATCGAAAATTCGAGTCTTTCGATAAATCACGCCTCGAAGGAATTTTCCAGGTCGAACGGATGAACGAACGAGGAAGCGAAATATTTGGAAAGAAGACGGAACTCTTGCAAAATTACGATCGATCTTGTCGATGGCGACTCGTCTCGCGTGGAAAACGCTTTTAAGGGAGTTCGAAAGAAATCTCCTACTTCCTACTTCACGGGTAATCGCTTCCTTCGCCTTTCGAGGAAATATCAATCGTTGACATTTCGTTTTTTCTATCGGTTCTGATTTGGCAGAGTTTTCACCTATGTCACTTAACGTCGTGATTTTTCTTTCGTCTTTAAACGAAAATGGAACTAGAATCTTTCTGCGTTATTATTTCCATCGAATTTGCTGATCTATCGTTCTTCTCTTTTCCCTCTTATTTTTTCTACGAAAGAACGGTGAAAAGTAGAAACATTTTGTTATCGGTTTCGAACAGTTTATTTCGCAAAAACGGAAAAAAAATAAAATTAGCCGTAAATTTACCTCGATAATCGATGAATTGTTGGAATCGCCGAAGGACATTCAGACCATTATTTTTTTATCGCTTGTAAAAACGAGCCAACGGAAGTGACCGAGTCGTCTCACAGTCGTTCAGTCGTTTATCAAAGTACGTACATTCAAAAGTGAATATTCCAAGAGTATCGGCAAGAATTTCGCATTCGATACGAACGGAACCGCGGAAATGTTTTTCCGAGTAAAAAATATTTGCCGAGGCTAGAACTTGCTCGTAAAATTGCGAATGCCAAGAACGATGAGCTCGCGAGTGTTCGCGAGGCAAATGTAACGAACGGGGAAAAATAACTAGTCGAGAAACAATTGTGAATTAACGATCCTGCCTTTGTGACTTTATTATCCGTATAATTCGACTTTACGTGCGTTTTTGCACGGCTGGTAATTAGCGTAGAGGCTCTAATCACTCGACTCATTGATAGATATCCGTTCGTCCGAATACTCGTATTTTCGAACGAACAATCGACGTTAATCGAATACCACACTCGTGAGTGCTGTACTATCGATAGCTTAATACATTTCCAATTCGATTCGGAGGAAATAATCTGGAATCGCATCGTTTCTCGTCCGGCTTGACACGAGTGCCGTTGTTAAAAAATCAATGAGATTTAATTTACATAATTTCAACGTTAAGCAGATTCTTGACGGAGTTAATGAAAAAGATCTATACGTAATACATAATGCATAATTTGTTCTGAAATTATTCATTAATTATTCATGGCTTCAAAGATTATTTTAAAAATTAATTATTTAAAAATTCCTTTCCTTCCATTATCTGACTCTATATAAAATGATATATAGTTATTCTATATATAATCGTGCAATGATATAATTTTAGTCACGCTAATAACAAATAATATATAATTTTAATTTTCAATCTTTTCCAACATTCAATACATTCGATGGTTCGTATAATAGAAAGGAAGGACCGAACGTTTCCGTTCGATTTCTGTGGCCACCCCCTGCGAGGAAGAATCGGATGTCCTTTTCCGCGCCATCGCTCGGTTTCCATTCGAACGGAGCCGAATATGTAGAAGTGCTTCGAGGAAAGATGGAATCATTACGGTGGCTCTAGATTCTCCGACACTTTTTGTCGTATCCGTCGTCAGCACCGTCACGCCATTCTTTCCAAAATGAGCATCGCCCTTGCCAAGAACGAAAGGAGACTTATTTCTCCCCCTATCCAAAACGAGTAACGTAGGATCGTTTCGGAGATCACGAAGCGAGAAAAGGAAACGGTGCGAAACGAGAAAAATTGGAAGAAGAAATGAACCTTTGCGGACACGACGTGGCAATTTTTTTAAGACTCGTCGTTTTTATCGTTTTGGAAATTTCGAAGCGAAAAAAGGAAACGATGCGAAACGAGAAAAATTAGGAGAAGAAATGAGCCTTTGCCGACACGATGTAGCAGTTTTTTTTTAGAATCGTCTTTCCTAGCGTCGTGTATGGCGAAAGTCACGAGACACCCTCGCGATATTTTCTCCAGCGATTTCGATAGTCTTCGGAAGAAACCACGTCGTAGTTTCAACGATGAGCGGAGGCTGAAAGAGCGTAGCGACAGGACGGAATGGATCGACTGGTAGACGTCGAAAATACGAGGAATCCAAAATGGAGAACGATGGAAAGTAACAAGGCTCGGGCAAGCGAGGTATTGCCTTTCGAACAACGAACGAGCGTCTTCGATGCCATTTTTGCCAACGAACGCGTCAACGCATCCGCCTGATACCCTCGATCAATACGTAACTTGGATCGATGGGATGAGGAGGACAAGACGAATCGCGCCGATCGGTCGATTAATTCGAGGTGGAAAGGCCAAAGAAGACCAAAAAGAGTTCGCACGAAGTTCGTTGTTTATGGCGTTGGCGTAGCTCCTTTCGTTGGCGTCTCGACGCACGGCGCACTCGCGGAGCTTTCATAATTCCGCAAATGGAGCGGTAGAAAGCGAGAGGCGACATCGCGCGGTGGAAACGATCCGACCAGCTGGCGTATCCACGGAAAACATGCGTTGAAATCGCACAGGAGAGCATCGCGCCACTTTCTAGCTTTCCTGAGCTATTCGCAGCTGGCTCGAGTTGGTTCCTGACCGAAAGCACGAACGGCGTAGCGCGGAGTGTTTCGGTCATTCGGAATCGTGCTGATAGCTCCGAAGGAATTCGAGATATCAATCGCCGATTAAACGGTTCCAAGCGAGTCCGTACGCGTGGTGTAAACTGCCGACACGTGCCGCACAAAGGGTCGCTCGTCACGGACGAGAGAAGTCGTTTGCTTCCCGCCAGGAGCTAACGGAAATTAGGTTGTATCTCGTACGCGAGACGAACGATCCCCATTAGCAAAGGGCTACTTTCGAATACATTCTTTAGGTCCCCCATGAATGTACAAAAAGCATCGTCTATGTGATTCGATCGAAACTCGTAGAAATTGCGTCATTCGCGTGTAAAAACATCGTCCCACGATGCCAAACCGATTTATAACGACCACGTCGACCGCGTGAAAAGCGTCAGCCGATTCAAGGAAGGAGGCGCGAAGGCGCGAGTATTCGACAAAAAAGTCTCGAGGTTGAAAGGTTCGCGGTTAGCTGGGATGCGCGTCGACACGACGACGACACCAACAAGGAGGAGGAGGAGGACGACGGCTGCGCTCGATCGACCGGAAGGAATCTCAACCGGGGTGAAATTCAAAGGAGTGTTAATTAATGCGAGACCGGACGATTAATTAACCTCGGCTCGGCTTTGGTCTCTCCCCACTTCCCAGCACGAACGACGAACGAAGGAAGGAGCAGCCCAGGGAAAGCAGGCGGTTGGGCGCGGCCGCGTCTGCGAATTCTGATAACGATAATGGTAATTGGGGAAAAGCATCGATTAAAACGTTACCACTGACGCGACGTTCTCGCGGTGAGAGTCGTCACCTATCCCCGGAAGCCTCACCTACCCTCGGAACCATCACGTATCCTCGACAACCAAGAACTTCACACTAATACCCAACCCACGTTACCAATTTTTCTTTTCTTCTTCGTTGAGAGACTATTCGAGCACTCGAACGTTGCTCGTTCGCCACCTATCCCCTGGAAGCATCACCTGTCCCTGGAAACCAAGAAATTTATACTAACACCCAACCCACGTTACCAATTTTTCTTTCCTTCTCCGTTGCGAGTCCATCCGCAGCGTCGCTCGCTCGACGACGGTCCGACGAGTACTTCGCCACTGGAGAGCATTTCCTTTAGCATAGTCGTCGCGAGACCACCCCCTCCCTTCGTACAAATTATAAAAATTCGTAATTATGGGCTTATTAACGGCTTAGAAAATCCTGTGAATTAACGAGCGCGCGTCTCAAGGGTTCGCCGCGTCTCCTACGGCCCCGACCTTTTGCCTCTTCTCTCCTTTTTCGTCTCGTGTCGTCATCGTAGTCGTCGTCGACGCCGATGTGCGCTCTCTCGTCGAGCGGCTCTCCTCTCTTTGGCAATTCTCGACGAGCCAGGTTCTCCTCTCTTCTCGTTCGTCGCTCCCGCCGACGACCACGACGACGTTCGTTGCTTTGACTGGAAAGAGCAAGATTGAAAGAGGGGAAGGAGGGGGGGGGAGAGAGAGGGAGAGAGAGAGAGAAGAGGGCACGGCGCGACGCGGACGAGTACCGTGAAACGTGCTTTGAATCTCTTTGCGTTTCAAATCTTTTTCTCTTTTTCTTCTTGCTCCTCCTTCGTGCCCTCTCCCTTCCTCACCCACCCTTCGGCTTATCGGCAACCGTTGACCGCAGCAAGACTTTTCGCTTGCTCCTACGAAACGCGACTTACCATATTTAAAAGGATTTATAAATCGTCTCGGACGCTTTGCCAGCGACGAGCTTCTCTTTTTTTGTCTTCCAGAACGCGTCCAGGTCGCGTTCGCGTCGCTCGTTTCGCGGGGATGAATATTAGGCCTACCGAAAAGTCGTCTTTGAATGAAAAGAAACCAATCAGTTTTAGACAGATTAATTAATATTTACCGAATAATATAATTTTTATGGCTGCTGAGCATTGTATGGATGCAATGGTCGAAGGAGTCTATGTTGAAGTTTACGATGACATTATGTGAGAGAATTTTCCGATAGATATTTCCTAATATAATCGCGCGCGTAGACCGATACGTAAAACGATCTCTTTTTTACGAAGTAAAATACCTTCGATTTTGTCGGTCGTTCGAAAATCGTCGTCGATCCAAGAGAGAGATTTGAAAAATCGTAAATGAGAAAATCGTCGATACGGCGCGGTCAGAATAGTAACGAGGCGCTCTTGATCCATCGAATGGAAGAGAAAAGAGGAATATCGGGTAGATGGAACCCTCGACGTTGTTCGAGTGCACCAAGGACGTCGCTATTTAAGGTATCCCTCGATAAAGTCGATAATTTTCCACGGTTCGATTTGGTCGACCGCTCGAAAATCGCCGGTCCAAGAGAGAGACTTGAAAAATCGTAAATGAGAAAATGGTCGATACGACGCGGTCAGGAAAGGAACGAGGCGCTCTTGATCCATCGAATAGAAGAGAAAAAAGGAATATCGGTTAGATCGAACCCTCGACGTCGTTCGAGAGCACCAAGGACGTCGCTATTTAAGGTATCTCTCGATAAAGTCGATAATTTTCCAGGAGTCCAGTCGGTCGAGCGCGAATCGATCGCTCGATTATTCCGCGCAATCGCGAAGGCGGGCGCCTGATCGCGGCGGAAAAGGAGAAAGGAAGAGAAGCGAGATAAAAAACGAAGAAAAAAAAGAAGAGACAAGAAATTAAGGTGAAGATACGAATAAATCGGAAAGAAGAAAAAAATCGCGACTCTTTCTACGACTTCTTGACGCAGCATCGCGATTATCCTTCTAACGATTTACCTCGATGCCTAATCGTTGTTCGGACGTTGTTAGCCGAGAAAGAAGAAAATTTCCCCGAGAAGTCCCCTTGCCGTGTGGCGAGGGGGTGAAGGAAGGAGGAGAAGAGCAACCGAGCGGCAAGGGAGCAATTTTCGTAGCGGCGCGTAGCCTGATAATTGCCGACCTATCCGTATTGACAATAAATTGCCGACGTCGCGTCTGAATATTGAATATTAATAGGAAATAACGAGGCACGTCGCCCCTACGACGACGTCGACGCGTCCTTTTAACGAGAGCCGTCGCGAGGGAAGCGTCGTGCTTGCGTCAGAACGCGCCATCTTTTATCCCTTTCTTCTCCTCCCCCTTGCTCTTCCGTGGTCCTATTTGCTCCACCGATTGGTTTCATGGATGGATTAGATCGAGATTAACCCTAGGTTCAGAAACATTCGTCTCACGGACCGCGCAAAATACGTAAACACTTGTAACTTTAAAAGCGATCGCAGCGATTTGTTATGGTTTACTCCTAAGTTGAGTTATTTTTCCTTATCTTTTAGCTGGTGGGGAGCCAATCCACCGATTTTAATGATTTTAAACGTTATTTTTATGTTTCCTTGTGCTTTTAAAGACACGACGGCGAACTTATTTTGTTAAAATTTAAAAAAATTGTTCTTTACCTTTTCTTAACCTTTTTTTTAACCCACCACGACACGACCCACCGCGGCTAAAGCCGCTTGGTCCAATCAAAGGGTTAAGGTCGACTGCTTAGAATAATTATCGTGTTCATTTTCAATTCAGAAAACGAATGATTAACAAACAACTTTCCATACTTAAAGTGTATCTTATTGCTTCTTGTATCCTATAAAACAAAAATCATCGACATAATACGTTCGTCTGTGAGACGAATGTTTACGAATCTAGTATCAAAGAAAGTTATTTCGAATATAACAAGTAAGCTAATCGCTTTAGGTTGCGAAGGGCTCGTGTATTTGTACAATCTAAGCGACTCGTACAATACAGTCGCATTCATATAAGACGAAACGTATCTACCGTGTTGTAAGTGTTGTAAGAGAATCTAATGTATTCGCCTACTCTCGTCCTGGGATATTTATCGAATCCTTAATTAAACTCGGTAGTTAATATCCGTATCGATCGAAATTGTATCAAACTTGGCACGCAACCCTTTTTGTTAATCAAGGCATTGCCTCCTTTCTCTCATCGCTCTGTCTGTCTTCCACGTCCTCCGTCAGTCGACTCACTCCCTTCCCGCATTAATTCCGGGTCAGAAGTCCGAAACTCCACGACATCGGAGAAGTTCGAAAGCGAACACGTCGATGCGAAGGTGGCCGTACCCACGAAGGTGCCGCTCTTGCATTTCAATTAGGATAAACGAAGGTAACGAACGGTAGTTTCGAGCGTCGTCGCGAGAACGGAGCAACTTCGAGCGACGTTTCGCGAGCGGCTCTCCTGCATGCACAGTGACATCGTTCCTTCGATAGAGATTTTACAACGAGCGAGGAGACGCGTTTCGCGATTGCATTTGCATTTTATTCGATTTTGCCGTCCTGCGTCTTCCTAAGTTAGTCCGAACGCACGGAAACATGGAGATTTCCATGGACTTCGAGCCTCCCATGGAACTGACGAATCGAACTTCGACGTATCCGACGAACGTCATACGCCACGGGCGATGAATTAGATTGGTGCGTATGAAATGCCGGCTTTTTAAACGAATATATAAAAAATGCATATCTTTTTTCCATTTGCTTCGATACATATTCCTTAACGAGATTTTAATGCATAGATGCCTGTCTTAAAGAAATTCTGATCTTTAGAATCGATAAACTCTGATTATGGGAGACTACTTCCTTCGTTTTCATACCGTTTAGCTCGTAAAAACTGTTCTAAATGTTTAAAGAAAATAACAAAATGAAACACTTCTGGGAAAATCTTCTTTATTGAAATGTCACTCTGGCAATGGACGGTACCGACTATAAACGAGGTTATGCCAAGCGTAACGGAAATAGGGGGACAAACGTTCACGTGTAAAGAAAATCCAACGTTTCATACGCACCAACCTAATAAATGGCGTCAAAAATTTGCCCGATACATCGATTCTTTTCGTTCGCCGTAATTCGTAAACAATGAATCTAAACCGGCGAAGAAAAATCAGGAAAGACGTTCGATGATAGAACTTTTTAAAAGAAAATTCGGTAGAGACGCGTACGACACGCTTTGGCGTTTCTCGATTACGAAACGTCGAAACGATTCATTTTCGCGGCCGAGCTCGTTTCCGTCTCACCCTTGTTCCTACTTTTAATTTAAAGGAGAGCCTAATCTCGCGTCGTTATGCTAGAGCACTCGAGGAACTTCCGTCGAAACTTCCGGAAGGTCGAGAGACGGTACGACGTCGAACGGAAGGAAAAACTCAGGAAGGAAGAACACGAAGAAGAGGAAGGGGAAAGGAAGTCCATCCTCGCGAGAGGATGGAACAAAGAGAGAAGAAAAGAGGTAAAATCGCCCGTCGCCTAGTCTCGAGCAAAGAAATTAACTTAACAACGTGTTCGACATTGGCCTTCCACTTTCACAAGCCCTTCTTTAGAATCGACTCGCTCCTTCGATCGATCTCCCGTACGTGTACGCGCTTCGATAAACGCGTTACCGTTTCGTTGCTTCTTCGTCTCGAGCGCGAAAGCGGTCGTAGCTCCTTAACCCTTTTGGTGCCAGGTGCAAAACTGGTGCCTATTCGAGAGATGCGAGAGACGCAATAAAAACATAGTTGCGTATAAAAGTGCAGTTGAAACTTATCGACTGTTATTAAAAACTCGCGAGCAATGTATTCTATCGGAAGTAATACGTAGAGATCGGTTTCGTTGATTGAAAAATCTTTATTTACAGCAACAAATCAAAACATGTACTAGGTGAGATATGGAAGCTGTTGCGATGTGGCTCTTCTTTACGCAGACTATTGTTTTGCAAAAACTCAGCGACTATTTAAACAATTAAGGAAAGCTGTAAACAAAAAATTAATGATCTTCTTCATATTTATCATCTCACGTAACGTCTACGATACGTATAAATATGTCAAAGATGTCTGTAATCTTCAGGTGAGCAGTGATAATAAACAACAAATAACAAACGTGACTTCTACAACAATTTCTAAATCGCTTGAAAAGAAAAATTCTGCATTGCTTATACGAACAGTTAGATTGGCATACTTCTCGACGTTCCAAACTGAAGATTATTCCGAAACTGTATCGAACAGAGAACTTGATTCTTAACAAAAGTTACTTATTTTAACGAAGACTATCGTTTGGTAACCGATTCATTTATTATTTAAACGATTAGAAGAAAGTAATAATCTCGATAAATGAATAATTTCTTATCTATATTTTGTTATATTCGAGGAAGTGGCCTGTGAAAGACAATCTAGTTAAAGGAATCCAATTTAACGATACAATAGATACGACACGAACACGATATCAATGTGTAAATTGCTTTCTTTTCGAAAACATCGGACAAAATACTATTACAGTTTATATGTAATTACATATAATTATATATAATTTGTATACAGTTACCCGACATATCGAAGGAGCAGAAGAGGCAACGACCGATTGTTCTGTTCATGATCGCACTTCGCTGCACTAAACTGCACTTTATTGCACCGCACCACGCGACGCGGCACGACACGACACAAAACACGCGTTGGAATTACGAATATTATTTCACCGATGTTCAGGCGTCGATGATCGGTTACGAACTGACATTGCTTAGGGTCGCTCTAAGGCACCTTGGTAGACCGAAATAAAAAAAAAAGGAGAGCGTCGTAGTTCGACGAATTGTTATTGTTGTTATTTTAATAGTGAATATGTTATAAAAATTTTGATGAAATCTCAACTTTATCTTTGTTATTAAAAAGTACTACTTATATGAACAAAAAGCGCCACCCGGTAACTGAGATTTCACGATTAATGTTTTCACTGCAAAATGACAAAAAAGTTGCAGCTTCGTTGCGTTTAGGCAGTCCTTTGCGTTTCTCCAAGCTTTTCCAAATGACGATGTATCATAGTTTTGCACTAAAAGGGCCATGACAAATACGACATCGACAAGCGTCATTGGCTATCGTTGAGGTAGATCTTGCAAACGAGTCTCTCGTTATCTTTTCGTGTCGAATCGGCATTCCATTCGAGTAGGTACTCCGTATTCTTACCTTTTCCCACCAACGTTGATCATTAGTAGCGCAAAATCCAATCGAAAGAATTGTTTCGGCAAAGAACGAAGCCGTACTCGAGCAAAGAGAAATCAAAAATCGGTTCCTCGTGTCTCAAGAATCTCGATATCCTTTCTTTAACTTCCTCGAGGTCTTCTCGGCTGTAACCAAGACCTGAACGTACCATTAGTCGAAATAGATACCGACTCTCGAGTCTCGAGAATCGGCTTGCATTGGCCGTCGAAGAAGAATAAGGTGGCAACGAACGCGAGAGGCAATGCGGTTGCGCGCGTCGAGGTAAAAAATCGAGGCGACGCAAAGATGATACGTGTTTAGCGTTGCGAAAGTCACGAGGAGATCATGGCGGTTCGCTCGGTCGGTGGGTTGCTAGACGCGTAGATGGATAGGTAGAAGATAGGCTAGTAGCTACGTGGTAGGCGGTGAGGTATTGATTGTCACCTTTAGGGCACATTTCGCAAGATGTCGTTATCCCGTCTCGTACGTATCGCGTACCCTCGGCTAGAGTCAGCCTCTGTGCTGACTTCGCTCCGGAGCGGTGTACCGTTACCGCGTGTCCATACGAATCCGATCGAATTACCACCGACGAGAAGCACGGCATTCGCTCGCCATCCAGCTCCAGCTGCCACACCGACGAGGACGACGACGAGGAGAAGAGAAAGATACCGAGGGATCGATGCTGATCGATACTCATCGTTCCAGCATCCAGCGAAAGAGAAGACTCGAGTTTCCGCGTAAGAACGGTCGAATCCGGAGAAACTCCGGATAATGCTTGGATTCTTGGGTACCCGCAGGTAGAAACGTGACGATCTCTAGAACGAGACGATGATAGGATGGTGATCCAGAGCCAATCGGTCCTCGAAAGGATCCATAACAGGAAGAGAAGCGTCGGAGGCCCCAGAGATCGTCGGTTCCCGGAGGGAACGAACGTCGATCGAGGCGAATTTTTAGAAAACGCGGACGCGTTCGTGACGCCGTCGATATTTCTTGCTCGGACGCTGTAAATGCAACTATTCGTACAGTAAGGAAGTGCGTGCGCTTAATTTGCAAGTTGTGTAACTGGTGTGGAAGGGGTAACAAACGTATTAATATTTTAAAATTTAGAGAAATTATCGATCACCTTTTGATCGATAGTGATGGCAGTGAAGAAATGGCAATTGGAAAGCAAGTACCGTCAAAAAAAGGTTCACATATCCTTCGTTCGTACAAAGGTCTGCGAGAAAAACAAGACAAAGATGTAAAGAGTGTTACTAATGTCTATATAAACTATTTATATAAACCTAATAAATACTTTATTATTATATATTTAGGTTATAAAACTAAAAAAGTAACGACGTGTTATAATCGTTGTAAGGGTCAGCCAGCACTTTGTCTAAAGTATTTCAAAAAATTGGACCGAAATAAATAAACAATTCTGTTAAGTTAATTCGAGTTAAAAAAGGCGATTAACATCGAGTTCATTTTATCGAGATCATTATTTCCATCTCGGATTGGACTTTCGCGCTCGCGTGGCGGACGCGTCGCGTTCTTTCGTTATCGAGAGCTAAAAATACCTTGGAGCGGAAGCGCGGTGCACGTTAGGCTCTATTCTTATTTCTCGTTGATAAACCAAAGGCACTATTGCGCCGCGTTGTACGCGCGAAGACGCGCCACTTAGGGTCCTATTCTCGTGCAACGGGAAAAGTAGCTCGCGATGCAGATCGTGTCGCGTGATCCAGCGACACGGCGTAATTACCTTTAATTGGTACGCGGTCGCGACTCACCACCGTCTCGCGCCCGGTATAATAATTCTTGATTTTAATTGGCCAAAGGATTTGTCTCTTCCGTCCTTCGAGAAGCGGGTTAATCGGGCGGTTATCTCGATGAAGGCGGAGCGCCGATCGAACAAGAACGACGTAACGATAATTAAGGTGGCACGAGCGAGAATGCGCTTTATTTCGGTTAGAATGCATGGTTAGGCATTAATTTGGCCAAGAGATGAATCGATGCCATTGGTTGGTTCGTTGACGATGGATCTCGAGGTATTTTTTCGAACGAGATTTAAATAATAATTTAATGTTAAATTATTCGAAGAGGGCGAATTATTTTTCTGCGATAAAAGCAACACCTAAGTCGTGCCAAAAGTGGAAGCATTAAGCGTGCGGGATCTTTGGAATTCGAGGTGAAGTTTTTGTCAATCTTGTCTGATAAATAATAATAGTAATTATAATCGTAACTTAATATCGAACGATAACTTTTTTAACAATAATATTCCGTATGAAACTATTCAAAACACGAATACATACGTAATCCAACTTTTGGCTCCATTTTTGTGGCCGATGACTAAGTCATTCGTAGTAGCGAAAGGGTCGACAGATATTTCGATGGAAATTCGATTCCAGAGCGTTCGATTCAAGTTTGATTCTAACTGAAGCTCGAATTGAAATGCATTGGGTAGAAAGTACGCAAAGTTCAGTGATCGGTGGTAAACACGGCTCGGAATCACCGACTCGAGCGACGAGCTTTCGCGTATTTTCACGTCGGTCTCTTTTGCAACCACCGATGAAATCGTACGCCTTTGATTGTCATTCGATGCTAATGCGCGGGAATGGATCGAGGTAGATCGAAATGAAGAAAGACTTTATTATTCGGATTTGAAAGTCGTCGGACGACCAGGAGGACGGACGTAACGAAGAAAGGAGAAAACGTAGAAACGAAGGTAGTAAAATGAGGATTGCGAGAACCGATGCACATCGATAATTAAGAATACGTTCGAAATAAATCTAAATATTATAAAATAATTACGAATCAACGAATTCCATACGTATAACGTCTGGGTGAAATTACCAACTTGGAACGGCAAAATTCTTTCCGCTAATTAAAACGAGAAAATCGCTTCTCACGCGTCACGCTGCGTATCGCGTATAACAACGCTGCCTATCGCGGTATTGTCGCAAGTTTAATCGGAATTGAAACGATCGACGAGTTCGACAAATCGTGAACGAAGAGTACGGTCCGTTGTTATCCATTTCGAACTATTCGATTGTCCTATCGGATAGGTCCTATCGATCCCTCGATATACCAAAATTCCCATCGACGTAACGACGCGTCGTAGTTCAATGAAATTATCCGATCTCGTCGACGATGAAATGCGAAATAACGACAATCCATCCTTCAAAAAAAGCAACGATGTCCGTCGTCGCTTCAAATTTTTATGGCAAAGTCGTTCGAAGAAAGACAAGAAAGATATTAAAGAAAAAAGATGCCGCAACATTAATCCGAAACAGTACTACGGATCGAAAACTGAACGCGATCAGACGCTACGAATGGAATTAAACACGTGTTATCAAGACGCAAGTTATAACGTACGATCTTGAGAAATGGATCGATTCTAAGCACATTGGAGAATTCGCCAGGCGAGAGCCATTATCCAACGGGTGTCACGGAAGACGAACGAACTTGATGAACAACACTTCAATGGCTAGGTAAAGAACAGAGAGAAACTGAGACCAAGGAAGAAGGAGAGAGAAGGGAATTAAAAATAAAAGGAGGCAGATACATCCGGCAGAATCGCTGGATTGCTCGCTTTACAACGAACGGCCTTCGGACTTCCTTCGTTCCTACAGCCTTCCGTTATGGCCGTGTTGAACGTGTACGCGCACGACAACGCCACGAGATATCCACTTCCATCGGATTACGTCAAATGGTACCTCCGTAGGAGTCGGCATTATTGCGCCACTGCGCTTGCTATAATGGATCGAAAAAAAGCCGGGCATGCGGGGTGGGGATTGAAAAAAACGAGAAAGCAAGCAGGACGAAACGAAAGAAAGGGTGAAAGGGTGGTACGGTAAGAGGGAGAGATATTGTCTCGTTTCGGCGTGCGTGGATTCGCTAACGCGGAAAAAAGAGTAGAACCGGGATTCGAGAGGGGATGGAGGAAATTTATTGACCGTTAGGATCGATACGACGCGTAGGAAACGGCCATCGAAATTTTTAGCCTTTCTTATCCAAACATCCGTCCTAAACCAATAGGACTGCTGCTCCGTGCCTTTATATATTTTTTATCGCATCGATCCTACGCAATCTTCTCTCCTTTCGTGACTTTTCGTTCTTCTCCTTTTTTTTTTTTATTTATTCCCGAAATTCGATTCGTTCGATCGACTTAGACGCGCAAACCCTTCGTCTGGTTTCGACTTCGTGACCGTCTATTTCTTACCTCCGTAACGAACGAAAGATATATCCACGGGTTGATCTTGCGCCAAGATTCGCGATTCATCGTCGAGTTCTTCCGATTTTCGAATCGTGGTTCGACGAGTAAACGATAAAATCGCTCGTGCTTTCGATCGATGGAGAAAATGCGATTCAGTGGTTGGGATCCAGGAAACGACGTGGCGATTTTACGCGATCGTACGAGTCGAGCGTTTTAAAGATCGAGGGACACGTTCGACGTCACCACGCGAAATCCTTCGACTTTTCTGTCCACTCGACACTTCGCAGTTCGATGTTTTCTATCGGACTTCTGGTCGATCGAGCGAAACAGAATGGAAAGTAGCTTCTCAATCGGTAAGGCCTCGAGTCATAAAGGTGGATTCTCGCCATTCAGGTTTGATCTAGAAGTCGAAGGTGAGGCGTGACCGATCGATGTATAAGGAAGATACCGTTTACTTTCATCCCATCGACAGAAAGCGATCGACTAACTTCGTTACTCGTAGATTGATAAAAAAAAAGCTTGGCTGGTCGCGCGTAACAACTGTACCAACGAAGTCGCGGCTCGACGTAACTTTCAGTTCACGTCGTACGACTTAAGAGCGCGAAGCCGTTGAACCTGAGTTTCAGCTTACTTTCAATTTCTATTCGATCGGCTAAAATAGAATAATGAGAACCCGTATTTAGATGCCGTCGGCTCTACGCCGATACCCAGGTCGAATACTAAACACCTATGGCTGGAGTATGGAATCCGTCGTGTCACGGACGCGTTCTGGTCGTCGAGGGCCACCATTCGTTGGACGAAACAACGCAACGCGGTCTATTCGTCGATTTAACCTCTTAACTGCGGAGTTACGAGGTTATCTTTAAATCTCACGAAGCGCGGAATTAAAATCAAGCAAAGACGAGTACATACGTTCAACGCACGGTAAACGGTTCTTTCATCAATTTTACGAAAAACGAGGAAGGGTTATATTTGTACGCGATAAAGAATTAACGATTCGTTCTTCGAAAGATTATTGTTATTAAAAACTTAAAATCTATCAAAAAATAATAGGATTCATAAACAAGAGAAATTAAAGAAAAAAATGTAATTTTAAGAAATTCAATCGATTTCAGTGTGATATTTTTTTCATCAAGTATAATAAAGCGTAAACTTATACTTTAATTTGATTATAACCGAGAAACTTTTACTCCGTGCGTCACATTTATGTTATAGGAAAATATCGTGGAACGTCGATATAAATACACAGAATTTATATACATAAATACATACATAAAATACATAGAAATTGCATCGGTAAATATTCTTATTGAAACGTTAAACTTTTATATCGAATGACAATTTTGTTATTTTCCACGACGCGTATACACGTCGAACGCAGCTAACTGGTTAGTCGTAGAATAGATTCGTTCGATTGGAGTCGCAATTGAGAATTCGTAACGATCACGGATAACACGGAAATCGTAGGAGCAACGTGACTCGGCTTTCGCGGGGTCGCGTGAGTCGGCGTGAAAAATTCGTGCCGACAAATGCATTCGGATTTACGCAATCGTGATCGACCGAGCCTCCTTCGTCAGCTATTCGCGAGAATATTCATGGAAGATGACAGTTTAACCCCCACGGTCTCTTCCCAATCGCGATTCCTCGACAGCGAAGCGTAGAGCCTGCGTGGATGACCGAGCGATCGAACGCGCGATTTCGAAAGAATCTCGAGCGATTGCAGGCTGGAGCCCTACCCATCGAGGCTAGGAACAAAAAGGCTTCGTTTATTTCCCCGGCGATGGAACAATGGAGGCGAATTTACCGAGCTCGATTGGCTTATTGAAAAGGGAGCGTACCGAGATTGGAATTTGGGGATGGCGTGGAGGCGCGAGAGCGAGCGACGTCGTACGGCGCGTATCAACGACCCTGATGTTAATTCGAAACGACGGATCGCGAATACGCGGCGAACGCCGATTGGAAACTTTGCCAAGGATCGACGTCGCGATCTGGGACAAGGAGAACTTCGCGCCTTGACTTCGATGTGTCGCTTAACGGATCGTCGAACCGATCGTGCGAATGGCGCGTAAGCGTCGTCAGAGCTTGACGTCGATAACGAGCTCCCAGGTATCGATGGACTTTGCGCGTTGCTAGAAACGTTGTAGCTAGGTTTCGATGAAATCTTGTCGGAATTTGATCGCTCTCGATGAATACGAGCGATGAACTTTCGACGGAACGAGATTATACTTATTTTCCATCGTTTCGTGATCCATCAGGACGAGTTCGATGGAAGCTCCGCGATGCTCGCTGTTCGTTCGAGCTGTTAACTGCCTATTTCGTATCGTCTCGGCCTAGATCTCGATTCGCTTCGACGATATCAACCGTCTTGACTGTTTTAAATCCGCGCAAGGTTTTGTTATTGAAAATTATCGAGGATTTGTCCAACGAATGAATAAAACGTAAAAAGAATAAAAACAGCCGAGCAAGGCTTTCCTCCATTAGACACGGTGGCAAGGATGGCAACGCTCTACCTGATCAAAGGGAACATGTACAAGATGGGCCAACTTAGACTGATTGATTGTAATAATAGATCGTTCCGAAACATAATAAAATTCAATAATTTTAACTAGCTCTCGAACTGGGTACGTAGCCATTATAAATTTTCATAAATTATTTATTATTTGCAAAAAAAAATTAAAAGTAAATCCCACCAAAGTTAAAGATTATTAAAACCAATCAGCCGAAGTTGGCCCACTCTGTATCTTCGATAAAAATATCAATAATATATATTAAAGATAATGTCGCTCGCGGCAGCGAGTCGAACGATTCTTTGGGAATTTTAAAATCGAGGGGAAATTTTAAAGCTGAAGAATAAAATCAATGAAACGTGACGAATGCAAACTTGGACTAGGCGAACGATCGATTCGAGCGCTTTGGGAGTCAAGAGTAAGAGTCGTGCACCGCGGGCACCTGCGGAATCCTGCGGACGTGAGCGGACTGCAACGAAGCCTGGAAACGTCGAGAAACGAAGCGAGTCTGTTTCTTCCTTCCTCGTGGCAAAATCCAACGGCGACTAGCTCGTCGTTCGTTCGCCTTGGAAGCGACGAACTCTTAACACAACCTGCCTCTTCGAGTTCGAAGCGATCTCCTAATCAAGACACCGATGACGACGACGACGACGACGACGAAGACGATCACGTGCTACCGTAATTTCGCTTCGACGTCTTCTCGACGACGTTCCGCGCGACACAACGAGCCGCTTCCTAGCACTTCGCGCTAACTCGCCCCAATTTTCCCCTTCTTAAGCGAGGAATCATCCTCTAGTCGCACCTTTCGAGCAATTTGCCTTATTCGGAGGAGGAAACTGCCGATGACGAGGATCGACACGATCTGGCTCGTCTAAAGGGACAAGGTGCGTCTTCTGTTCTCTCTTCGTAGAAATTACTGCAAATTTCTAACGTATTACTTGGATAAAAATTTATGAAAGAAAAGTAAGTAACAAAAATTACGCGTGGTTTAAAATTGAGAGTCAGAATCTATCCTCAAAAATTCGAAAAGACGAAAAAACAAAAATCAGCTCTC
>JAITYT010000192.1:1939059-1955767 GCA_025433975.1 Liostenogaster flavolineata | reverse complement strand
GAGAGAGAGAGAGAGAGAGAGAGAGAGAGAGAGAGATGTTGTAATACTCGTTTACGATCGTCTTCGATACGATAAGATTATAGCCAGGGCAAAACACGAGACTCGTGATCCTCGTTTGCGTGCAAGAGGACGAACATTCGCGATCGGATTAATTAGCAGGAAGAGAATTACGAAAGGCGTGAGGGAACCGAGCCGACCGGATTCGAAAGAAGAACCTAACGACGAAGGTAGGCGAAACGTTTAGACAATTAAGAGCGATCCCACGCGATTCTTTCTCTAAAATTCCTAATGTCTAGTATGCAAATTAGTCGTCTCGTTCTCGTGGCGATGTCTAGAATTTTTGCAAAAATCGAACCAGCCTCTTCGACTCGATTCAACCGTTTGTTTTTCTAGAAATCTTGCGTTACGAAGCGCGGTAAATATTCGACGCTTCGTACGTCGCAACGGAAACGTCGAGAGACGAATTGGCAAATACGTATCGTGCCGAACATCCCGTTAGACAAATCCAGAGAGATCCTCGGAGGACGAGCGAGCGGAAATACGACGGTCTTAGTCGAGTGCAAGCATTACGTTGCGATTATGCCTTGAAATAGCGGTGAAGTACGAAGTAGCAGCTACTTCTGACCACTATGGCGTTTAATTGGATTTTTCTTTCCCGTATAGAATTTAACGTTCGTATCCCACATGGCACTAGGAACGAGTTTCCATAGGCAACGACGAGACTCGGGAAGATTTGCTTCGATATCTCCACTCGTAGGATTCTGAAGTCTCCGCCAATACGGAGAGAGACGATCCCGTCAGCTATACGTTATGCTCAAGATAAGCTACGATTCCTTCGATTATTACGACGTTAACCAAAGATCGAAAAAATGTGGTACACACTTTCGAATTACTCGTCGACTTTTTATTTTATTTTCCACGTTATTACGAATTTGTTAAACCTGTTCTTGCGATTGTTCGCGTTTTATTTTTGTAGTTCGTCTGAATTTTTGTAATTTGACGCGTTGAACAAAGACGACGTCGTTTTTCAACGTTTTCCAAAATTAATTTCACCGTCGGATTCGGAGAAGCGGAAGAACTAATTACAGAAAGACCGCGTTAAAAACAGATGCCGTACGAAAATACAGGCTGATTTACATCGCAGACTGCAACAGCGAAGTTACCTCTTTAAAATTATACGTTATAAATTTAAACTTATAAATTCGGCGTTGCTGTCTGTAACGCGATTCGAGCAATGCATATAGCGCTATGCTTGCTTTCGTTTAGGAGTAACGTTTGCGCCGACTTACGAGCGTCCTACCGAAGTAGTTAAAGCAACGAATTTAATCTCTCGACCAAATTCCGAACAATTTATCCCGACCAACACCAAGAACAGCTAAATCTGGATCGAGAAACTCAGCGTGTCTCGTATTCGCGATACCATAAAGGCTCTCATAAAATTCTAACCAATAACAATTTGAACTAATCAAATAAAACCATCGGAGGGATAAACCTTCTCCACGGCACTTCGACAATTCGCAAGAATCGCAAAGGTGGAGAGTCGAAGTCCAAAGAAGCGGATACCAGTCCCACATTCACCATCGGGGATCCTCCTTTCAGCTAGGAGCTGTTAGGAAGCGGAAAATACGTCGTTGGCCGCTCGTTCGAAGCTTCGTTTCGCGAAGGCAGAAGCTTATCTCCTCGCAACGCTTTCGCGCTGCCAGAAGAGAGATAGAATCCGGTACGGCGTGGTCTCGTTGCTCGTTTACACGGTGCTAACCGTCCTCGGTATATTGGAAACCGGTTCGCGCGACTCTCCTCGCGAGTTGCCACGACGCTTCTGTTTCGATCCTCCTTTCATTCCTTTTCTCGTCTCCATCTTCTTCCTCTTCGACCACTTCCTCCTTCCTTTCCTCTTTCCATCCCCGCCGCCATCTGCGTTTCTTCCGCTCTTAACAGTAGGCGTACGGCCGGCGGTAACCGAACTCTTCATTGGCGACACGAAATTTTCGTCGCTTCGAAGTCGGTCGATCTTCCACCTGTGCGACTGACGCGGCCCACTCGTTCTCGACGACCTTAACGCTTTCGCTACGGCGAGCCTCGCCACGAAAATGATTCGAAGGACGATTAAACGTCTCTCAAGTAAGGAAGGACGTATCGAAACAAAGCGAGATTTCAGCCGTTCACTGCTCAATTAAATTCATTTAAGTGTCAAAGCACTTGGCTTTTTGGTATTTACGAATAAATAATACAAATTGACTCTATTAAACGACACAATTTTTTTGGACGTTGAACAATAAATGATTTATTTCATAAGCTATTCTAATGTAAATCGTTACAATAGCGTGAAAGAGTTTCATGGAGTTAATCGATTTTTTAAGACCGAGATCGCAAGCTCAACAATTTAATAAAAAATTCAAGATTTAATCAAAATACCAAATTTAGTGGACGGTGACTGTCGTCACCCGTCATGCGTAGGTGGCGTCTTGAGACTTCAGTCACCTGTAGAAAAAGTAGAAGAGTGGCCAGGCACTCTCGAGAGGCTACTCTCGCAGCTTCGATCGATGGAAAGGAAGATCGTCGAGGACGAGTCCTCGCGAGACCCTCCCACCGTGGTTTTTCTTCGTATCGAACGCTCCCGCAATTTTCTTAAGAGATAATCGCACGGGATTCCCCGTTATCGTTCTCTAGCGACCGCGATTACGTCTCTAAGACTGTATTCCGAGGCAGCGAAGACGTCATGGACATCGGAGAAAATTTATTCTCAATTTATATTACTTAATAATAATCTATATAAATAAAATAAATAATATTTGACAATAATATTTCAGAATTTCGATAATTTATTATTTTTAGGCCACTTTTCCTTCTTTCAACGATTTACGATGATCAACGCGAGTTTTCCAACGATCGTCATTCCGGACGCGGTTTCTTTTCGTACGTAACGCGCGCGATCTGGATCGCGATCGTCCTTTCTTCGATCAGATACGATGGAGAGTCGGACGGAACGCGCGAGATCGTCGGGTACGTCTTTTCGATAGGAATCGACCTCGGGGAAAAACTAGCTTCGCCATTTAAATAAACTTAACGAAGCAACGATTTAGACGTCGTTTCGCCATCCACGTGCCGCTAATGTTCCTTTATCTTGCTCGGAAGGAGGTTTAAAACATCGCGAGATCTTCGTACAAGATCGGAGAGCGTCGAATGAAGCGCGACGGATAATAAACGAAACCTTTGTAATTATCCGAGGACAGGGAGACCGATGACGTCGAAATAAACGTCGCTAGAATCTACTGGTATGATCGGGTGCTCGAACGATCTCAAATATCGTACGGCAGGACGTTGATCGAGTAACGGAGGACGCGTGCTACGATTTGGGAGCTCGGATTGGAGTCGATCGATCGATCGATCGCAATTACGACCGAGAGGCTGGAAGGTAGGAAGACGTCGATGCTGGCAACGTCGGTTGCGCGATTCCTCGGAATCGAGTGAAAGAACGAACGATCGGGTGAATATAGGATGCACGTGGAAGCTCCCTCGTTTTCACGTTTTGCGAAACGGCGTCGTTCACGCGGCGCTCTTTAAAGGTTGATTCATCAAGGAGGAAGATCCGCGTTACTTCTCGACGACGATGCTAACGCAGTGTCGATTTTAACATCGGTTTTTCCTCTTATTTTCGATCTTTATCCAGAATCCAGAATTTATCGAACGCGTTCCGTCGCTTTTTGGAGTCGACGAATGCTTCGAGCTGATTTCGAGGTTTAAATTTACGAATGTTCGAGTTGGTGTTGCGAATTCATTGCCCTATGAACGATTGACGATGGATGTAGTTCATCGCAATTTTTTTCTGCGTCTTCTGGATTTTTCTATAGAGATATTAGCACGGATGAAAGTGACCATCGTGAATAGATAGTTTTACTTGCTCTAAAATCAGAAGATCTCTCCCCAGGAAGTTAAGATCGGAGATCGTAAACCACTGGACCTTCTTATCCCTCGTAGAGTTACCGTATAAATCATTGTACAGTGTTTAATCATCTTCCCAAACTGCTTCAGGGAAACGGCAGGAAATCACGCGATGACCACGTTGGTCGTTCACTAGCGCGGCCGACTCGTAATATAAATTGCAGTCGAGTCAAAATCACGGCCGAGAGAAAATTAATCAAATTTCACGGTTGTTCCAATCGCTCGATCCCAATACGACTTAAATTTCCGGCAGCCGATGATTAAATACACCTTCTTAATTTAACATCGTTCAAAAGTGATAAATTTCGAACTTCAACAGAATGGCAGAGTTGAGCGATTCGATGCGACCAAGTGTCGTATAATGTCAACATCGTTTGCAACTTTCGCACCATTTTTATTCCACGTCTTTTCAAATACGTCGTCTTCGAACCTGTTCGAGTAGATACCGTTTCCTTCGAAAAAAAAACGAACGATTGCTTTCTCTCTGTTCGAAAACAGTCGACGAGGAGACACGAGGTAAACTGAAGCCAACATTGCTAAAAGTTGCACTCGATCGACCACTTCTTAATTCGAAATCGTTCGAAGTTACACGTTTCGAATTCGAATTAAATGGCACAATGTCGTCGTTTGCAACTTTCGCACCATTTTTATTCCACGTCTTTTCAAACTTGCCGTCTTCGAACCTGATCGAGTAGATACCGATTTCTTAAAAAAAAACAAACAAAAAAAACGAACGTTTGCTTTCTCTCTGTTCGAAAACAGACGACGAGGAGACACAAGCCAGCATTGCCAAATGTTGCAGCCGATCGACACGGTTATTTCGTGGTGGATCGATTTCCTAAACCCATGTTGCGTAAGTCACGGTATCGCGCACGATTTACGCCTGGAAAGAAGAAGAAGAAGAAGAAGAAAAAGAAAAAGGCTCGATCAACCTACGGTACGAAAAAACGCTTCGATCACGATTTTCACGAGTGACGTGGATGCAGACTAAGGACTTTGCATAGGTACGACTACTTCACGGACAATTGTACGTGCAAACATCGAATGCGAGCCGGAGGTAAAAAGCGGTAAAACGACAACTTGCCGCACGTCGATGCGTTTCTAGCGACGTTGAATCGACGATTGAAACCGACTCGATCTTTCGTCGAGTCGAGTCAAGCTCGCTGCGTTTTTATCACGTTTTTCCAGGTAGAAAGAAGGCTTCCACGTCGCTCGAGGTACACGACGAACGACTCGCTTCGTCGTTGCACCGTCCGATAAATCGCATTCACGAGCAGTGGCTCGTGTTGAACCCAGTTCGCCAATTTGACTCTTCTAATCTCGCTCGACCCCGAGGAGACGAGTGCTTTTGAAAACGTCGCGAGTTTCGGATTTCGAGATTCCTAATATTCGATTGGTGAAAAATCCTTTTTAAATCTTTTTCTTGACCGAAGTCTATCTTCGTTGTTCGGAAAGTCATTTCGTTTCGTTCCAACAGAGGACTCAATTAATTTATCGAATTCGACCGTTCATAATCATTGAAAACGGCATTTTCATAAAAAAGAAAACGAAATTACTTTTCGAATAGCCTAATATTTAACCACCTTAACCATTATTAGTTTTAGTAGACCATTATTAAAACCGCTATAATTTATTACATTTATATCGTATGATGTATCTTTTTGGTCCAATTAAAAGCGTGAATTCTCACCTTTATTTAACTTGCTTTTATTATTTTCATCGTCAATTGTATTATAAATACATTTCATAACGCAAAATTTATACCAATATTTTAACGTTGTTTTATCTTTGTCGGGAGGCTCGGTGTAATTTAACGCTTGTTTTATTTTCGCTGAGTTTTCATTCCATACGAACAGGCACTAAAAAGCTAGAAACCCGATAATTTCATTACAAAATGTTTAAAAAAATACATTACTATCGCGTGTCGTGTAAATACAAAATATTATTGCTAAAATAAATATTGTTCAACTTTACGACACTGAAATGATAACTTTTATTTCGTAGTCAATGTAAAAAATGGTATCACTATTAAACTCCACTATTAGTACTCCAAGAAGGTCAGAACTAAGAGGGCTAATAAACGATAATAATAAACTGATATCCGATAGATGAAAAATTTCATCTAAATCCGTTATTAGACCGAAGTCGATCTATTTAATAAACGCCGGACGGTCGAGACGCTCCCGATCCGGTGAAAGCCGAATGCGGATCGACTGCGAGTTTAACCGTGCTGAACCATTTTTGTTGCGAGTCACCGTGCGCGAACCGCCGGTTTGGACATGTTCTAACGCGTCACGTGATTTTCGACGCGCGCCTAAAACCGACGATCAAGATCGCCTGCGAGACGGAGTAAAAAATCGCTGGAAGCGATTCGAGTGCTTGCGTAAGATCGATCGATCGACGAACGAACGACGACCATACCCGTAATTCGTCGGAATCACGAAGGCATCCCGATACTCGATTTAAAGCGACTAAGACGCTTCGACGTGACAAATCGTCGCGATACGATAACGAAATCCTATGGAATCAAGATCGCTTGCGTCCGGACGAATCGACGACAGCGTTGGTTAATTGGAGTCGGAGCATCGAACGGGTCGCGAGCTGTTTTCTAAGTGGGGCTGAAAGGAGGAACGAAGAGTTCCACGTCGCGATTTCAATCGTTTGGGCGGCTGTTCCCAACTCGTTTCCCTCGCACGTAGCTAATTTAACGACTGAAATAGTCGGGCGTGGAGGAGATCGTCGAAAAAAGGGCAAGAACAGCGAGAGCGATCATCCGTGAGCGACGAAACGCTCGTCGATCAGCGAGCCGAACGTAACGATCGAACCGAGAACACGTCGACGACAACGGCGACGATGTCGACCTAGAAAGTGACTCGACTACGTCTGCTCTTTCTCCTACGTCGTCGTAGTCGTCGTCGTCGTCGTCGTCGTATAAAAAGCGCGAGCGTTTCGTTCGACTCGCCTTCCATTATTACGATGGAAAATACATCCGAGGATAGCCACGAAACCATGACGATTTGACTTTTTGCCAAAGGCAAGAACCGCCGGTCCTATGGCACACCCGTGCGAATTCCCAATACGCTTTCTCTTCGACGACGAATGGGAATACTTTGGCCCGCGCCAGTCCCCGCCATCTTGCCGCTATCGATCTAAGAATCGATATCGAGACTCGTTACGACGGCTATTTCACGATTTGCCCGGAGATTTGCTCGTCTATCAGGTCGCGAAGGTAAAATGTTCGAAGATAGTCGAACAACTATCGAGCCCTTGAAGTTCTTTTAAGACATAAAATGCGGTCGTCGCGATTTTTGGTTTTAAAGGCTTCGTGTTGTTTCGTCTACTCGATATCTCGTTTGCGATTATTACGGGAAGATGATATTCGACCGAGTGTAACGACGAAGGAAAATTAATTTTTCCAATGTGAAAATAAGACGGTTGGTTATTTGAAATTAGCGACTCTCTTCGATCGTAGTAAAGACATCCTAAAAAAACATCTTGATACAAAATAATTACCACGCTATATAATTAAGTCGATATTCGCTAAAAAAAAAGTAGATATTTCATCTGTGTTAGAAAGACGTAGTGTTTATAATAAAAAAAAGAATTTCTAAGCAATCATTTTTCGATCACGATCCAGTCGACGAGGTAATCGACGAATCAGTCGTGGATGAGAATAATCGAGCACAGTAAAACCGTCCTACAAAGACATCTTCATCGATAATAATTACCACTGTGTATAATCAAGTCGATATTTGCTACAAAGAATAAATATTTCGTCCGTTTTAGAAAGACGTAATGTTCATAACGAAAAAAAAAAATTGATTTTATCAACGATCGGTAACGAAGGAAGGAAGAAAACCGAGCCTCTCTGGCTCAGTTTTTCATTTGCTCTCTGTCGAATCGAGTCGACGCTTCGTTATCCGTCCCTCGGCTTCGTAAGTCACGGCGCTCTTCTCGCGACTTTCTCGCGTCGCGACGCGGCTCGTCGTCGTGATACCGCTCCGCATTCGATCTAACCTGCAAAAATACGCAGCAGGAAGCGGCTCGAGTTCTCGATGTTCCTCGATCGAGAAGCTGGAGTCGCTCGCCTCGAGAGCGAAGCGACGGCGAGTCGTGATCGAAGGAACGACGATGTTAGGCGTCTTTCAGCGACGAAGACTTTCAAAAGGTCGACGAAAGCGGTTTTATCAAGCTCTCGTAAGGTGAATCCGTAGATAGGAACTTACGCTGTTAAGCTAAATTAAGTTAAGTCGCGTGGCTTGTAGATTTCGTGCTACGTTGAAATAAAGTACGCCGCTGGTTGATCGAGGACGCGCGGCATTCGAGATCTTATCCACGTGACTTTTAAAATTCACGACAGATCGAAAGACGACGTTTTCTCACGTTTCACGATGATGTAGCGTTTCACAGAGAAACTGACAGGTGCAGCGTGTGGTCAATGCCAATGCCATAGTGGATGGGTACATTTCACTTTTCTCGAGGTTTCTTTTTTGCATCGTTTCGTATAAAATCGAAATTGTAACGTAGGTTTCGTTTTTCGTTAAAAATAGAAATTCATAATCAAGAATCTCCTTCGACCATTCATTCAAGTCTAAACTAGTCTATGCGAAAATCGCACTTTTGTTCGATAATTTTTCGATATCATCTCTTATAGAATCGATTTTGCATACAATCGAAATTGTTACGTAGGTTTTATTTCTCACTGAAAACGGAAGTCCGTAAAAGCAAGAATCTTCTACGACTATTATCCATCCATCCATTCAAGCACTAGTCTATGCGATAATCCCACTTTCGTTCGATATTTTTTCGATATCACCTCTTATAGATTCAAAATTGTTAAATCAGTGTCAACTCGAGCATTTTTCCACTTCATTTCGTACAGAATCAAAACGGTTAAATCGGTTTCGTCGTTCGCTGAAGATCGATGTTCGTGAAAGCAAGAATCTCGTCCGATCATTTATTCATACATCCACTCAAGCATTTTTTCCACGTCATTTCGTACAGACTCAAAACGGTTAAATCGCTTTCGTCGTTCGCTGAAGATCGATGATCGTGAAAGCAAAAATCTCTTCGTACTTACGACCATCCAACCATCCATCCATCCATCCATCCAGCCATCAAGCCAAGCATACATACATGCTCACATGGAACCCACGTGCACACAGACGCGAGCTCACGCACACCCGGAATCGAAGCGTATCGCGCGGCACGTAAGATCGAAGCCGGTAGTCGTAGCGCGTAAGAGGGGAAGCACCGAGGAACACGTGGCCGCTTTCCATCCGAGATTTACCGGATCCACGGCGGCACGGTCGAGCTAACGAGAGCCGACTAATGGCCAGGGGTACGGGGAGAGTGACCGAGGGAAGACGGAGCTCCTACGATCTCGCCGACGGATCTCACGTAGTTGGAACTACCCTCGAGCGAAGAGGCGCGCGATCGGAGCTGAGCCGAGCCTCAACACGGACTTCGTGGCGTCGCTTCCTTCGGATCGTGATCGCGATCGAGAGGCTCGCCTTACGCGGAAGTCGCGCTGGATCACCTACACGGGCAACGAATCAACGACGATCTTTATCGACTCCCCCTAACAGAACCGCTTACGAACTCGCTTGCGGAGTTTTCCTAGCGCCTAACGCCTTTCCCCCGACTTCGAGCAGTTCACGCGCTCTTTGATGGACGCCTCGATCCTTCAGCGTCCAGATTAGAGCGAGAGAGAGAGATAGAGAGACGGTTTCGAGAAGAAAAATAGGTATAAAAATGTATCGAGCGATTTTCGTGATAACGTTGCGCAACGCGATAACAAGGGAGAAAAGCTTTAATCTTGTCATTGAGTAAATGCTAGGGTAGATACGAATGATTAAGCTAGAGTAGATTTAGCGGGATATTTAGCATATGGGACGAAACGCGCGAATAATCGAGATAAAAGTTCGAGCGCGGATCGTAGGGGAAGAATTAGAAATTAGTGCCAATACGAAAGATACCGATCCGAAGGGAAAAGAAAAGGGAAAAATTGAACGAGCTTCTATCCAGTTATTTATTTTTTTATACGTTATATTGCACTTGGTTCTCTTCTTCTCTTCGACTTCGTAGAATAATTCTCTCTCTGTTCACGATGCTCTTGATGTTCGTATTTTTAAAAGAAGAACACATCGACCCATGTCGACCATATTTTAACACTTAGCCAAACGCGTGCGCCGCAGCGAACTGTACGTCGTCCATCGCGCATTTTTCGCAAGTAACGCAGACCGATATTCGCTACCTTTTTTTACCGTATTTTATTATATTGTTTTTTATTATATACCGTGCCTTATAAAGACAGGAAAATTTGGCGAACAGTTGACCTTAGCGTTGCTAAGTTCAAAATGGGAGATCTCATCGATGTTAACAGAGTAAGCCGTGTCCTTCGAACGAAAGAACATTTTTTTCCTACTCGAGCTATTCGTCGAGGCGTTCGTCGATGTCGCGATCGTTTCGAGGGGAAATATTGCTCGTTGAAGGAGAAAGTAAAAAAATATGGCATCAGCCGATTAATTATGGTTTTCTCTCTTCTACGGAGTAGATGGAAACGTACCAAGCGTTGGAATTTCGTGACGCGTCGATAAACGTCGAATCGAGTGGAAAGGAAACGCACGAGAAAAGGATTCGTATTTCGCACCTGTCGCGCGTTTCGACCCTAAAATAATCTCGTAGCCTTTGGGAACGAATGAAACGTTCGGCCGTTTGGACGACGTCGTACATCGCGGTCGGTGCATTTTGTTGTTCGTTGGTCGCTCGTAAATCGCGACGAAGTCGTTTTGCGACGGAAAAAACGGGTGCCCTGGCATGAAAATACGATAGGTCACGGTGACTCGTCGGAGCCTTTTTTGCTCGTGCGATTGAGCGTCACGTTGGAAAGGGTCGCGAAGAGCTCGAGGATAAACGCGCGTGAATACCTAGACGCCAGGAACGTAGAAAAAATTGCTGGAAAAAATAATTTCCACGTTTAAAATTATATCTAAATCTGTAGGAGGTATGTGAAAACATTGGATCGGGGAAAAAGTATTGTGGATTTTAGCAGTAAATTTCACACAAAATTTTTCTTACGTTCGAGTGAAGTTTATCGAACCAAGTATGTTCCATTTTGATGTATAACTTCATGCTAGTTTTGGGATAGAACCATTACTCCATCGGTATAAAACTTCTGGGGTTTTTTGGCGACAAACCGAGACAGGTGATTCTCGCAATCTTCTTTTGACGTCAATTTTAAACCGTTAAGGGAATTTTACAGGGACCGAAACGAATGGTAATCCGAGGGTGCTAAATCCGGGCTACATGGTGAATGCATCAAAATGCATATTTCCAGAGATGTGCGATCCTAAAGTCATGCGAGCATAAAAATCCGCAATACTTTTTCCCCGACCCAATATTATTCCGGCTCTCGAGCAAATGCGAGGCTTCTTTATTATATCTTTTCAGGTCAAGAGTTCGTAACGAACCATCGATTCGTCCCGATACGAACCTTCTTAACCCTTCAACTCGGATCTCGGTACGTATTTCTCCGCTCTTTCGATTTTGATTTTTTTCTGCCGCGCTATTGAACTCTTCGAATATCCACGGTTGACTTTGGCCTCTTAGAATACGAGTTTTCGTAATGAATGGTTCCCTTTCGACTGCGCGAGAAGGCGCTCTGTAAGGCAGAGAAATCTAACGAGATATTTTTGATCGTCGTAAAACTAGTTCAAACTTTATTTAACAAAGACAATCCGTTACCGTTGGATAATTACTGTGACTTCCCTGATTTGACCAAATTTTTATCGAATCGCGGCACCAATGTTTTTGGAACTTTAAATCTTGCGAGAAAATTATGGTAAAGTGGGAGGACAAAAAGCCTGTAGTGTTCATCTCAATCTTTCACGGTGATAACTTTCGATCGAAGGATGAAAAACGAAAACCGTAGTGCGTTATAGCGCGAAATCGGAATTTAAATTTCTGAACCAGTTCGAAGGGTTAAGAGACGTCTGACTAACGTCTTTTCGTTCTTGGGGCTTTTCCAAGTGTCTTTCTCTTACGACGCTTAAAAAGGGCGCTCGAAACGACCCCAGTCGACCGCAAGCAAAGCGATAAATCGATTCGAAGCGTATACACCCCTAAAAATCGTATTTTACGCGTCTGGATAAATTCGGTGTTCCATCGGTCTCGCTTCGTCGTTCGATATTTTACGATTACATTACGTGTAAACATCGAGCCGCCATATTGTGAAACGAAGTGTGACGAAACACGACGAAACGAAGTTCCGACCGTGGAAGCAGACGATGAAAGTGCGTGAAACGCCAGTCGAGCGACCAAGAAACGTTATCGGGATTTATCTGCTACCTTGGCGTCTCCCTTTGAAAAGCCATTTCGTAGGCATTTACGACGAAAAGAAGTCTCGTAAAACGCTATCGACGTTGCGACCCCCACGCGGAGTACTCCGTTCCTTTCGTTCCTCGTCTTATCGTCCTCTCTCCATCTCCACGACGACGACGACGACGACGATAACCCCAAGAATCGTCTTACGATCTTACGTCGACCGACGTTGCTCCGCGTTCCTCGTCTATTTCTGCGCCGCTGAAAGCCACGCGACCAAACGAATGCAAATCCTTCTCGCACTTCCGGCCGCCTGCTCGGAGCCACGAAAAGCGATCGAATAAATTCCAGGTTAACGTCGTAGCAACGAGGTCGTATCCGAGCGTTAACGCGTCGAGAAAGGAAAAGAAAAAAGATTAATCCTTAAAAAAAATTAACCCAGACTATTTTACAGAGAAATTGAGAAAAAAGAAAAAGAGAAAACGGAATAAATCATTTCATTTTAATTTACATTTATAGCTTTTGAAGAAAGAGTCGCTCAGGGCAACGCCGGCACTTTAACAAAAGTTTTCCAACGTCGCTATGAGCGACATTGGCACTTGAAAGGTTAAGAGAAGGGAGAATACTCGGAAGTGAAGAGAGAGAGAGAGAGAGAGAGAGAGAAAAAAAAAGCAAGAATTCGAGGGACGATCGAACTTTTCATCGATCGAAGATCGAAGGACGCCTCAACGAGGTTCAATGCGTTCAAACGAATTTCGCTATAGATTGCCTTTTAACCCTTGACCCAGCGGCAACCTATCGCTTCCGATACAAAGTCGAGTATTCTCCTTTTATCTGGCACGAGTCGCTCCGTCGTTACGAAGAAGCACCCGCCTCGACGGAATATTTCGCGCGAGTCGCGTAGTTTCTCTGGCGCTCTATCGGCCCGATGGACGCGGATTAAGATGAATGATCGATCGATCGATCGATCGATCCAGCAATGGATAGACCGAGCGGAGGGAGGCGAGCAGCGCGGATCGTGGAGTCGCGTGCGCGTCGAAAATTGATTAATTCCCTCCCGACCCGATCGATTAATATTCCCGTGCTCGTCTCGTTATCCAAGCGGCCTTTATTGCCCGAAAGACGCAAAAACGAGACGGCTGAATATTTACGAGCTCTCGAGACTGAAATGTGCTCGATCGGCTTCCGGCGTTCCCTCGTTTAGCGCCTTCGTGTTTCACGCGACTCTTATCGTCCTCGTGGGAGAGAGAGAGAGGTCGGAACGCGCTCGTTTCTCCTCCGACGATCGAAAAGCGACAGTGAAGCCTCGACGACGATATTTCGGAAGTCGGACGCGCAACGACGTGCGCGATAACGCGCTCTTTCCTCGTTGGGCAATCGACGGCGGCGCGTCGTAACGCGAAAGTCGAAAGAGCCGCGGCGATATTTAGGAGATCGCCGCAACGCAATTAGAAACTACACTCGGCTCGGTTTCGAAAGACGTATAGATATTCCGCGACTGTACGCGATCCGGTATGTAGAACCGCGCGATTGACATGAATTATAACGTCGTACGCGTTATACGAGGAAACGCCGGACTTTCACTCGGCCCGCGCATCGCAACCTACAAATTGGTATTTATTAATTGTATTAAAGAGCGCCGGTGCGCGGACGGTGCGCGTGGGAAGCTCGTACGAGCGGCCGTGTTCTCTCCCACGTCTCGATAACGAAGCGAGTACGAACGACTCGCGACCTCTTCGTCTTCGTCGTCGTCCTCGTCCTCCCTTGGCAACGGTCAATTTGTCTATTAGATTGGTGCATATGAAACGTTGGATTTTTTTTACACGTGAACGTTCGCCTCTCTCTCTTTTCTTTACGTTCTTGTTTCTGGCGTAACCTCGTTTATAGTCGTACTGTTCATTGCCAGAGTCGCGTTTCAACCAAGAAGATTTTCTCAAAAGCGTTCCATTTTGTCGTCCGACGGTCTGAAAAATTCCATATCAGAGTTTATCGATTCTAAAGATCAGATTTTCTTTAAGACAGCGTATCGAAGCAAATGGAGCAAATTTTCATTAAATAAAAAGCTTCTGAAAAAAGATATGCAATTTTATATATTCGCTTTAAAATTCAACATTTCATACGCACTGACCCAATATTTTATTCGTCGGGCCGCGCACACGCCCCATAAATCCGCGGCGAAACGCTTCGATGCGATCGACCGCACGATTGTGTATTGAATTATGAAGTGGAATTACAGTCGCGGTGCGCCGACGTGAGAATGACGACGATTTCTGGGGAAAAGAACGGGAAGGAGGAGGAGGAGGGAGGTTCATCGAGCTCGAGACACGTATTGGAGTTTAAGAAGGTGAACATTTCGGCGAGCTAGATACTTGTGTACGTAAGATGGTTGGAAAGAGAAGGAAAAAAATATTCACGCGATACGTTTGACGTTTACGTCGCTAGGTCGTCGAGAGGAGAGGGGGACGTTACGGACGTTTGGACGATAAAATTCGACGGAGATACGCGGGATGAAGGAAAGATCACGTGGCAGCCATTTTCGTCGTTATTTGCCGCCATTTTGAGACGGAAGAATCGCGTAGATAACTTTATCGTGGAGGCTATCGAGAAGGGAGGCGCAACTGCGTTAACCCTCTGCATTCCGAATTTTTCTCGTGGCTATAAAAGTTTCCTTTAAGCGAGGAATCGACGAGTATCCACTTCTGGATACGATATGTAGTAAATATAACAGAAAAGTTGGAACGTTTAATATTTTTGTTAAATTTTTGAGATATAATCTCAAAAGGTCCGATTGTGTTCTAAGGAGACACGGTTCTAAGGAATGACAGAAAAGTTAAAGAATAACGGGAAAATATTCAACTAGTTGCTTTGCGTCTTACGAAAAGTGTCTAAAGTATCCACGCGTACCGATTGAACAGCGACATAGCGCAGGCGATTGAAGAGAGAAGCAGTCGCGTACGAAAATTCGTACAAGGATCGACGATCATGGACGTAACTTGGCGGAACATCGGCATCTTTGTAAACGAAGACCGAAGACGACGACAACGTCACCATCTCCAATTAATTAAGAAAATTCCCATTCCGCGTCATTTGTTCGTCTCTCGCCTCGAACGTCCACCTTTTTCTCGTCTAAAGACGTCAAGTAGACGCCTTTCGATCCTTCTCTTTCTTCCTTTTCTTCGTCGTTGTCGACCGGTGTCGTGGGAAACTCGACCGAGCGTCGCTTAAGCGAGTTAAGGTCGCGAGACCTTAACATCCTCGACCCCCAAGATGGATATCCGTCGACGATTCTTACGTACGCACGTCGAGATCCAGGCGACTCGCAATCAGCGCGTCTCACTCTTACTTCCGCCTCGCGAGAGGAAGACGTCGTCGGCGTCGTCGTCCTCGTCTTCCTTGTCGGCATTTCGAACGATCGCGAAAGTGTTCGCGTGATTAAACGCTCGTCCGACGGGTTTTTAGCGCCTTCGTAGCGTTCTACCTTCCCTTTTCTCTCCGTCCTTCGCCGTCTCGATCTTAGAACTCAATCGCGATCTCCTCGTCGTGACACGATTCTCTTCGTCGACAGGAATCACGTCTATCTACCGAAGTGCTTCTGGAGAGTGTTTCGAAAAAAAGAAAAAAAAAAAAGAAAGAAACGGGAGACTTTAACGCGTGCAGTGGCGTTAGCTCAAATCCATTAACTTTCTTTAACGGGCTTAAGGCACTACATGACAACGATTTTTATGGGCGTTGAATAATTAATGATTTTTTTTCACAAGAAACGTATACAAATTTATCGATATCTTTTTAAATTTATTTAATAAACTTGACTTCAAACACGGCTTAATTGATACTTCTTCTAGATGAAATCGGGTCATCGAAAAGATTTATTTTCTTACAACTTTTTCTTCCTCGAATTAAAGTCGAATAAAACAAATCGTACGATATGAAAGTTTAATCTTTGTCAGACATGTTTAATGTGCATCGCAACTGTCTATTTATTTATTGCTGCTAAAACGTAATAAAATCGCAACATCCGTCTCGTATTTTTACCGTGTAACGAGCACGATCAACGTTTTTCCACCGTGTTATACGAATTCTGCGTTACAGTTTCATCGAACGAGCGCGAAAAGGGGATTCGTCCCGGCGAAGACGCGTTTTCCGCCGGAAAAAGGAGTAAAAAGCGAGTCGAGAGGAGCTCGTCGATCGTTTCGATCGTTCTTTCTTATTTAGGCTCTGGATCTCGCTACCGTGGCAGTCGCCGCTAAATTACAGGCCGACGTTGACCCGACGGAGCAACTTGCTCGAAGGCGCCACGAAGCGGCGAGCTGGAAGATTTATCGAGCAACGATCTTATCGATGTCGGTGCTCGATACTCGACGGGACTTAGGAAGGCAAGAAATTTCATTAAGAAACGTATCGCCTTTAAAAGACGCGTCAGTCGTAGTAAAATATTCCACAGAGA
>JAITYT010000192.1:1893005-1910796 GCA_025433975.1 Liostenogaster flavolineata | reverse complement strand
TACGATTAAACAGTGGCATCTATATAAACACCACTCAAGGACGAAGCAAGATGAAGAGGAGATTGTAAACAACAACGCGTGCAAGATGTTTCATCCCAACACCCAAAATAAGAAGCATATATCCAAAGATAAGTTCTCGTTGGGACGAAAGGCCACGAGTTCCATGAACTTGTACCACGAAGAACTATTCAAACTGATGACAACTGCATGGGCGCTATCGCATCGAGTCTGAGGTCGGCTTGAACGGAGTTGCGGTAAGGATGGAAGATTCCGTTTCCGCGAGTTTCGTCGTTACCCTCTCATTGTCTCGCTGCCGCTCGGCCTCCTGGATGAACTCGGTCAACCGGAAGCGTGCCGCTCGTACGAGCACGCGCTCCTAACCGTTAGTAAGAGTAGAATTATCTCACAATGGACTTCCCACGTTTTATTCTACGCCCCCGGTACGCCGCGTTGTAGATGCAGCCGTTCCTATCTACCTAGCCACGACTTACGTGTTACCTTGAGGCTAACAGTTAACTCAATTTCACCTAGCGGCGTCCGTTCCTGAATCCGCTCGTCTTCCCCCCTCCCTTCCCTCCCATCCTTTCGTCTTTCCTTTTCATCGTCTAATTAACGGGTAAACGTCGGCAGAAGTTACGAGTTCTCCTACCGACTCGAACGGATCGGCTCTTGAATGAATGGACCTTGACACGCAATGATACGTAAGTGGGAGAAAGTTGGAAGTTGTGGTGCAAAATTGAGGAATAGCCGTGCTCGAGTATTGCCATTTATTTTGGAAAATGGATCGGAGGTTTTTTTTTGCATTTCGAACGCCAACGAAAGATCGAATTATATTTCGATTGAATTTCGAGCGGAGTACAGCAAGAAGACTTTAATATTGGATTGTTCGGAAAGTTGTTTCGTTTTTTTTTTTTTATGAAAAAAGGTTTTTTTTTGTTTTTATGAAGAACCGTTGGGAAAAAACGAAATGACTTTCCGAACAACCTAAGTTAAAATTTATTAATTAATGCGAAATATATATTTTCTCTCCATTCGTCTTACAAGGTTCATGGCAGCCGATGTCCTAAGACTAGAACGGATAAAATAACTTTTTCCACGAAAGGAGAGATCATGGATCGGTAATTCTAATAATTACGAGGCCACTGCTACCTGAATTTCTCCGCTCGTCCGTATCCTCTATCTGAATCTAAATCTCTCTTACGCGTTCTTTCATTTTCTTCGTGCAATTAACGGCTAAGTAACCGGAAAAGTTGCTCGTCTTTGCCCATCCGAAGAAATCGTGCTTCGACCTTTTCAAAGAAATATTAATACGGAAAATGTCGAGGAAGGTCAACCAATCTCTAGCCTCTCAAAAGAATACGGTCTCGATCCGGTAGAAAATTTCGCAACGGTTTAACATCCGATAAAGGACGGCAAGAAGATAAGAATAATTGCTAGAAGAATTGCTTTTCGAGATATTCGAGATACGACCGCCAATGTCATTGTTTCAAACTAAACCACGCCGTTTGTCGTTTACATCTCGAAGGAAAGATCTGCCCCTTTCCCTTCCGCCTTGCTTCTCCGACCTGACGATCGAAAATTCGAAATTCCAAACGCGGGAATATCGAGCAGGTGCTGGCAGTTTTCCGGACTACTTTCAGCGTCGAAGCTAGGACTGGCGCAAGCGGCGACGAGAGCTACCGTGTATAATCGTCGGGAGTCACGCGGGCCAACAGTACGGACTCGTTCGAGATGGACGCAGGAAGGTCCACTTACCGAGCCATCCACGACGATTCCACCAATTTCTCGGTAGAGCGGCCCGATGCTCGACCCGTTTTATGGAAAACGCGTGCGAGCAATTGGCGAGATTACGTTTTAAATCGTGCTCGCACGATGGAACGCGAAGGAGTGAGTGAGAGAGAGAGAGAGAGAGAGAGAGAGGAGGCGAAGAAGGCGGTAGAGGGAGAAGAGGGCAAACGACCGAGCAAAATCCTCCCGTAGCTAAGTCCAACGAGATAACGCTGACCCATAAAACATCTTCGCCTTCTAGCCGCGCGTTCGCGCAGCTCCGCTGTTAATTAACGTCGAACGGAGCCGAATCGCTCGCGCGCACGAAGGTTAATAAGGATCGTCGGGATTTATATCGAACCGTTGATACGCCTTGATCCAGCCGAGGCGATAAGGTAACCGTGTTGAATCCATGGCGCCTGGAGTCGCGACGCCGAAGATTTACGTGCCGCGTCAAGGAAAAAAAGATGGCCGAGAGAGCGATGCGCGCGGCTACTCATCCGACGTTATTTACCTCGCTTCGTTCGACTCCGTTTTTTTTTTCGAGAAAGAAAGAGAGAGAGAGAGAGAGAGAAAGGGAGAGAAAGAGAGATCGCGCGACTCGATACGAATCGTCGGCAATTACGTACCGATAAAACGAATTACAACGAACAACCAGCGAATTAATTAGCAATTCCAGCAACGAGATACATCAGAAATTGCTGCTCGAGCTAGAGAAAAAGAAGAAGAAGAAAAAAAAGAAAAACATCCGTAGATCGAGTCCCTTCCCGCGCCCCACCAACATCGCTCGAATCATCGGCAGGATCTCGACCCCCAGTCGCAAGGCGGAACGGACGCGGCTCGCGCCTCGTATCGACGATCTCCGTCCATTTTGAAAGACGCGTTCCCACTTGGCGCCGTGATACAATACCGCGAAAAAGCGGGCGTCGTGGCACCCTTAGTCGTTCGAGGCACGGCTGAACCTCGCGCCAGGCCGGCCCAACAATGAACGATGCGGGCGTACCGAGTATTCTGGATGGTCTGCGGCATCGCGGACGAGGGGGAGCGGAGGTCGGCAGAGGGACAGCGTCGAGTCTAAATTTAAATACCCCGGGGGCCGGCGCGATACGCGGCGCCGCGTCATTAAGGAAAGCCATCTGCAGACTGCGAGGTTTCGTATCGAACGGACGCCCAAGTGGCTGGGAGGGGCGCGGCGGGACGAAGCGGTCCCCTCGCACGTGCGTGCCCGATCAGCTGGCCCGTACGAGCGGTCCGCCGACCCCCACTCCGACTCGTCGCTTACCCCCACCACCGGCAGGCCGAGGGAAGCGCGCGCTCGTCCCCACGTCAGTCGCGCAACTCCTTTGGCTCCTCTAAAATTCAACCCCTGTACCGTCCTGCTGATTTCCGTCGCTACGAATCGTACGGAATTTCTTCCGCTACTTTTTAGCGCGTCTGAATTCATCCACGAATTCAACTCTATGGATTTATTTCTTTTCTTTACTGTTTCCTCTCTCTCTATTTTTTTCATTCTCGTTGTAACTTTGTCATTGTCCCTTTTTTCTCCGTTTCTCCGTTTACGACGCTCTCCCTCGTCGCCGTTTCCTTCCACCATCGCCTCCAGCAGCCCGTGCATTATGCATACGATTATGATCGCACGGTCGCGTTTAAACTTCCCTCTTCTCCTACCACCCAAAGCTCTCTTCTTCTTCTTCTTTTTTCTTCTTTTTCTTCTTTTCCTTCTTCCGTCGAGCGCCTCGTCGTCTACCCTTCCTTTCTGCCTGCCTGCCTGCCTGTTTTCTGGCCCCTTTCCTAACGAGTTCACTCCGCGTCGCGACATTGCCGTCGCGTCTTCCGACGCGACAAATGGCGAGTTCGGGCGAGCGCCTCTCCGCGAGCTTTATTTATTTTCTTTTTTTTCGGATAGGAACCAACGACGATGGAAACGCGACTCGGTGTATAATGAACGGGCCCGACGACAACGTAGACGATGCCATGACGCCTCGGTCTGTACACCGTTCGTTGCTTCGTTGGTTGAACTTTGCGAGTCGAGATAGCGCGAGAAGCGCGCCACATTGTTCCGGTTCGCGCAGCCGTACCATCCGACGTGTAAAATTTCAAGGGATACCCTGAATACGGTGGCCTGAACTGAATGGGATTGTCGCTGTCGAAATAATTCGTTCTCCTAGCGATTCTCTCTCTCTCTCTCTCTCTCTCTCTCTCGACTACTTTTTTCCTCTTGCGATTTCCCTTCTATCCTGGCTTTCACGGCTTTTTCTCGTCCTGCGTTCCATTCGGCGCTCGTTCGCCCCGTCGCGCGTGCAAGGGCACGGCGCGCCCCGTTAAGCGGCGCGCGGGAGAGGCGCGAAAAGGGCGCGAGACCGCTCGCGAGCGAAAAAAGAAGGAACGAAGAGGAGAGAGAGGAGAACAGAAGGGCGGAAGGAGAGGATGGACAAAGGGAGCGACGAATTCGTTTCGATGGCTAAAGAGCCTACACTCTAAGGGATGAAAGGGCTGATGGAACTGAAGGAGAGGAACGGAGAAGGAAGTACGAAAGGAAAGAGATAAATCGAGGAAAAAGGAAGGAAGGAAAGGGTGGACGAAAAGGGCGACGAATTCGCTTCGATGGTTGGAAAGCCTACGATTTCGAGGACGAAAGGGCTGGTGGAGCTAAGGGAGAGGAAAGGGGAGGAAAGTACGAAGGAAACGGAGAAAGAGGAGAAAAGAGAAGAAAAAGAAGGAAGGAAGGACGAAAAGGGCGACGAATTCGCTTCGATGGTTGGAAAACCTACGATTTCGATGACGAAAGGACTGATGAAGCTAGAGGAGAAGAAATGAGAGAAAAGGATGAAGAAGAGAGACGATACGAAGAAAAGACATAGAAAAGAATTCGTTTGGATGGTTGGAAAGCCTACGCTTTCTGGGACGAAAGGGCTGGTGAAGTTGAGAGTAAAGGAGAGGAAAGACGAAGAAAGTAGGAAGAAAAAAGACGAAACGAGGAAAAAAGAAAGGAAGAAAGGAAAGCAGGAAGGAAGGAAGGAAGGAAGGAGAGTCGTGTCTCTCTTCGGTGGGGCGACGTTGAAACTATGCGATCGATAGTTGAATGCCCCCTAGTTGACATGCGCAGGCCCTACCTGCTTGCCTGCGGCTCGTCGCTCGTGATAACTCTTTCCTCCCTTCCGTGTTTCGATCTTTCGTCCTCCTTCCTCTCGTTTCCTTTATTTCTCTCTCTCTCTCTCTTTCTCTTTTACTCTTAACTCTTAGCCTCTTTCGTTCTCCATCTACGCAACCTGTCCATTCCTTCGAATCGTTCCGTTAGGTGGCAACGACGCTGCCTGATGTTGCAGCTTCTATAGCGATTGGACGACGAAAAAGGCAACGCGAAGGCAGCAGAAGAGTGGCCAAGAGACAGAAAGACATAGTAGGAAAGGTACGCGTAGGCGCGTGGGTGTACGTAAGAACTGCCGAAGGAATGACCACGGGCGAAGATACGTCGCGATACGTCCAACACGAGATAGGCCTACGATTGGGAATTTTCGCTCGAGGGGATTCGACTCGCTTTGATTCTAATGCCCGCGAGTCTAGCGCGAACCGCGTCGTGTGTCGAACGAGTTTGAAAATAGCGCCTTGATTCGAATACTCAAGCTTCTCTTGTAAAGCTATTTCGAAAGTTGATGAAAATCTTGACGCTTTTCTTATTTCCAAGAAGCAAGAAAAACGAAGATCGTTCAGCAAATCGAAACCTTTATCGTAAGATTACCTCGAAAATCGCTGAAAATCTCGACACTGTTCTTACTCCCAAGAAGAAGAAATTCAAACTTCTCTTCCGTGGCCCTTTCAGATCTACCTCGATCCCCACTCAGTCCAAAGTCGTTCGTCACATTCGATTTACTACTAGCTCTTACACGAACGATCGAAATAGCATCGATCCACCCTTGCTCGAGCTCTCCTCCGGTAACGAAGACGCGAACTTCTCTTTTTCTCATCCCCGTTACTCTTCCCATCCTGGAAGCCTACGAATTCCAGGGGAGAAGACGCGAAGGTGTCAGCCGCACTTTCGAGACTTTGGCTCGTGAAAGTGAACACGGTCGCGCCCAACGGAGAGTCACTGGCTCGGTTAATGTCACGAATCGACACGCGCTTGTCGATCGCACTCGACGACGACGAAGATCGTCGTGGCACGACCGAATTCCAGTCGGGACACGACGATAGGCGCCTAACGGCCGAGCAGGAGCCAAACTTCGAGCAACGACGTCGTAATTGGGTTCCTTGCTTTCGAGTTTCCTAGGGAACGCGCTCGAACTTTTCCTTCGCTTCTGAACCACGTCGTTGGCACCGCGTCGTTGGTCGTAAAATCGTTGTTATCAGGGCGTGAAGGATGAAATTTGTAGAACATTATTAATTACGAATTTGTAACCGACGAAACTTGTAGGATATATACTTGTAGACTATTATTACCTAGAAATTTCATCCTTGACGACCCAATACTTTCTTTGGAGAAACTGCGCGCTCGATTTTCCGCGTCGGTTCGATGACGAGGCGTCTTTCAACGCGGCAAATCCTTTCTTCGAATTCACCGCCATCTGCTAAAACGATCTCCGGCATCTTTAGCGCCGGTAGGAGGGAGAGAAGCTACCCAGACGAGGTTCCAAGAAATTTCATCGTAATTTCTAGCCTCGGTGACCTTTTTCACGATACCCCCAAGAAGCCACGGAAGCCGAGCGAGCATCCTTCTTCTTCCCTTATTCGAGTCGACGTTCGGTTTATACCTCGTAATTTTGTGCGTGCTTCCGCGAGAGCGAACCGATCGTAAGGAGGCTTTCGAACGATCGACGTCGACTTCGAGTCGAGGAACGGCGGCTTCTTCCTAGCGTCCTCGTACTTCGCCTCTTTGTAGAATGGAACTCGCGAGGTTTTGCCGTCAAATAGAGGCTCGCACGTGCGTCGAGGATGCATCGTTCGCTCCAGATGCTTACCAGGAACGCGATAAACGCATTGGCGGCGCCTTGGCATCGAGAAATCGGCGAACGTCGGTCTGCAAGACACTTTGTAGAGCGAAACGACGTAGAAGAACCCAGTGATGAGGGGCGAGGTGGGCAGAGAGGAGAAAATACGGACGAGGAAATGGCAGTTGTTTTCCACGAATTAAGAAAACCGTGACACGAATCTCGCGGATTCGCTCGGGATGGAGCACGCGAGGAGGAAGTTTTTCCACGTGGAAAATGAGGGAAATAAATAAAGAGAAGCTTTCCAGTTAGCTGGCGAGCGGCACGAAACGCGGTCGTCGTTTTTAACGAGACGAGGCGAGACGAATTTCGTACGAAGGCGCGTTTGATGCTTCCGTGCGATAAAAGGTGGAGCCATTAGTAGTTTTCTTTTTTTTTTTTTGGAGTAAAAGGCAGCGCGAGATCTTCGAAAAAGCAACGACACCGTTTTAAAGCGGAAGTGAGATTATCCGAGCTTCGTTATCTCTCTTTCGCACGAGGCGCATAACGAGAGGTTCGGGAAAGGTTAATTTCAAAAGGAGTCGACACGGAAGCCGTTCCAAGTCCGTAAATGACAGGTTAAGGATCATCGATGATCCTCGAAGGAGTTATGATCAACGATCGACTCGTCGACTTATTCGGGACGATTGAAAGAGTTCTCGAAAAAACGAAGATTTTAACGTTCGTCGTTATCTTTGGAATTTTATCGAATATCGTTTCTCTAACCGGGTTCGAATGTGAAGGTCGGTAAGCGCACGGTTAGGCGACGAAATTACTCGAAAACGGATTTTTCCAGCTCGTTCTACTTTTTAGCGAGTAATCTTCGTTCAGCGCGCTCGATAAGGATTTATTATTGGGATTTCCTTCGCTCTTTAGACGATCTTCCATTTATCGATGTATCTCTTACGCGACTTACGCCTTCTATATCGACGAATGAAAAAGAAATATCGCGGATAACTTGGATCGGATAAGCGAAGAGGAGTGGTGAGAAGCGATAGCGGAAGTACGAGGCGGACGTACGTCGATCGAACTTTTTTCTTTCCAGGGCAACGACGTCGTTTCGGCCTCGAAGAAGAAAACGGAGCAACGACGACGTAAGCGCGAGCATCGTCGTCGAAATCGATATCTTATCGTGGCTTCGCGATAAGGACGAACGACCTCGTTGAAAGTCAACAGCTTCGTATTAACGACAAAAACAATTACCAGCGTTTCCGTTAAATTGGGCATTTACGCGCTAACGTCTGCTGGCTGATTTCGTACGTCGTTCCGTTCGTTATCAGAATCACGCCGTCGCGTACGCTCAAGGATCCCTTCCGCGAGAAAAATTCTGTCTGAGAAGTGCCGAGAGCCGGTTTGTCTCCGTGAACAAGCGTAAATCAACCCTTTCATTGGGCAGCACTCGGAAAGGAATCGTAGATCGTTCTAGCTGTGGTAGCCGTGACTGTGGGCGAGGACGTCACGATGCGCCATTCGTTCTTAACCCGTTAACCGAGCGGGACGTATAAATACGGCAAACGTTTTGAATTTATATTACGTAAAGATAAATTACGTAAAACGTAAAATTTATTTTAAGCATAATTAGCTTATTATGAAGCAATAATATATCGATATTAATCAAAATCGATAATAAATATGGCAATAATAAGCTAATTAAGTATAAGAAGCTGCGTGATTAAAAAGGGAATTCCCCGGTTAACAGGTTAACGCATTAAGGGCCGCAAAGAAATCTGTAAGACAACTTTGTTATTTATGAAGCAATTTTTGTGAAATTTTCACAAAATTGTACGATAGGATGCATTCTAGGCATTGTTGAAAAAAATATCTTATAATAATTATTATAACATTTTATCTAAAAATAAATTTCACCGAAGTTTTTAGTACTTTTTTTACGAAGTACGATATTGCGTGAAACATTTTTTCATGAAACGCGAAGCAGATAAAATGTATCAAAGTAAGTGACGTCTAAAGACAGCTAGTAGAAAACACGGGTTATTTCGTGATCCATCCGTAACAGACGGTACGTGCAACACGAGAAAACTCGTCTTTAATGTGTTAACAGATCGAGGACGGGTGACGAGATATCTCGTCCTATTGTTTTCTAACGCGTGCATATCGACGACTCAAGAAACGAAAAATAAATTGATTTCCTTGTTGAACGAAGGTTGGACACCGCATCGAAAAGATCCTGAAAATGAGAATTCGCTCCGATTCGTAAAACGGCAGACGAACGAAAATAAAATAACGAAAGAGACGACAAGCGCAACGTCTTTCGGATTCCTTCGAAAATTTTCGTCGAGATAATTTGCTCGATCGATTCTCGCGAACGAGGAGGATCCATTTTTTCGTCCTTTCCGCGTACGATCGAAGAATGGCAATTGTTGGAGTTGGATCGGTGCTTTATCAGACCGGAACCAGAGTTAGAAGAATCATCCCTCTCGTAATAAAATTCTCTCGAAGCAATGAAACGAGTTCGGCTCGTTCTTCCGTCGATCGATCGCTCGTCTCGGGCAGCCAAACGACTTTCGTCATTTCCCTGCTGGCGGCGTCGCTCGGACTCATCCAACGGCGTAAAAGAACGAACGACCATTAATTTGAAATGACCTTTTCACGGTGGCTCGACGTAATTGAAAGTCGATCGTTCGTTGCGGGTAATTAATGGCATCGAGAAACTTTTCCGGAGTGTCTCGAAGTAAGACGAGAGGAGAAACGACCTTAGAAGAACACCTTGACGATTCGGAAAGTGGTCGAGCTCGTAAGGTAAAGGACGACCGAAGAAAAAGGAAATGAAAGACGTGAACGACGACGACGACGACGACGACGTTGAAGGATAAGACTGTATTTTACTTCAGATCCAGCCGTCAAGCGCCTGAGATTTATCGCGCCGATTGATTCGTAAATGTTCTTTGTCTTTCGACCGAGTCAATGGAATTTCTTTTTGATACGAGATTAAGACATCGGCGGAAACAAAAAATTCACTTTATTCTACGAATCGAGACAAACAATTATTTTACGCGTACTTTAAATACTACGATATCGACATCTTCTTCCTCCTTATTTTTGTAAAGAAAAAAAAAATTGCTTTGACGCTTTTGCGTCAAAAATCCTGCGGTAGAAATGTCGCGAGTAATTAAATCGTCCCTGTGTTCGATCGAGCTCGTCGATTAAGTTTTATCGCGTGCAAAATACAAATTTCCAGGCTGCTATGACTCTCAAATACTTAAACGAAATTAAATTAAATTAAATTAAATTAAATTAAAATACATTAAAATTCGCGATAAATACCGCGCGCCGTTCTTCTCGATTTCGTTCGTATTTACGAGCGATACGTTCGTCCGTCCATCCGGTTCGAATCTCGGGATGGAAGAAGGAATCGTCGCCATTGGCAATGGCGCGTGACCTAATAACGAAAACGTAACTCGTAACGAACTTGCGACGACGCAATTATGCGGTTGTCGCGAGGACATCCAAAGCGCGACCCAAGTGATTTACCGAATTCAATTAATCGAAATATTCCGTCGAGAAGACGCGGAATTTCGCGAGCGCGCGATACGCAAACTCGAAACCTCCTGGCTACGTGAAATCGATTATTTACGTCGAAACGCAACAGCGGAATATTTAACGGTAAGCTTTTTACGATTGTTTTCGACGATCGATTGGGAAAAATCACCGAAGATTTCGCGGTCTCTTTTATTCGTAGAACGCATCGAAACCTGTCCTCGATCTTCGGCGAATTAAAAATATGAAGAAAATTAAAGAAAAAAGGTTTCTCGATATCGATATGATAAACTTATGAGTTTAAGATGAAATCTTTTTTCCCCCATTCTTCCTGCGATTCCAAGCGAGTTTACCGCTTTCGAGAGGATGCAACGTCGTATTTTTCGTCAAATTAAAACCAATAATTCTATTAATTTTTTTGTTATTTGGAGCTAATGACGTAATCGCACTCGTTATCTCGCACAACTTCGGCGTACGCGATCAATCGATCAGCATGAAACATACGTCGATACGTTCAATTACGACGTTACTTTGGAAAATAGAAATACTTTAAAGAATAGAAATTTTCCCTGATAAATTTCTCGAGGTCCCGAGTACCTAGAGGATGATCCGAAGGATACTTTTCGCGATGCGGTGTACCTTGCGCGCGTGTAAAATTAAGAAGCTATCGCTTTGGACGGCCTTAGGAACGCTGGGAATCCAAAGGTGGGAGGAGAGATCGATCGACGCCGACGCCGTCCCTCGTTCTGAGCAACGGAGACGAGCAAATACTCGCGACGACGACGACGACGACGACAGAAAATCGCTCCGACGAGTCGCTTCGTCCCGTCGCAATCGCGAGATCGAGAAAATTCGGGCGATATTCGTGCGATCGACGTTAATTAATTACCGCAAGGCGCCGTCCTTCGACGAAATCTGGAACACAGACGGACGGCTTATTTTCTCTTGGTTGGCTTTTATCAAATCGAACGACTCGACGATGGAACTGGAAGTGTTCGCATCGATCTCGTCGTTCGTAAGTTCGTCCTTCGTTCGGCAATCGTCTCGTCATTTTATCCATACCGTGATTTTGCGATGGTCTTCGAGACACTCGCGTTCTTTCATTCATTCGTTTCTTTTTCTTTCTTTCGAGCGAACGTCGAACTTCAGCCGAGAGGTTTGGAATAAAAACGCGTTCTAGAGTCACTTGGAGCGATTTTTCGAGCGCCTCGAACCGCGCTTTTATTTGCTTGGTACGTATGAAACGTCGGATTTTTAAGCGAATATATAAAACCGCATATCTTTCAATAACTGTTTATTTGATAAAAATACGCTCCACTTGCTTCGATACTTTTTCCCAACGAGATTTTAACGCATAGATGCCTGTCTAAAAGAAAGTCTGATCTTTAGAATCGATAAACTCTGACATGGAATTTTTCAGACTGTCTTCATCGCCGTACTGTTCCATATGTTTAAAAAAAATGAGAGTCGTTTGGCGAAAGATCCGGCGTGTAAGCTGGGTGCTGCAATATTTCGTATTTTAATTCATATAATTTCGCAATTGTTTTGTACGGCTGCTCCGTTCTTTTCCCGCGAGTTATACCAATTGTAACAAGGTTATCGAAAAAGCGCGGTATCGCGGAATCGCGATAAAAAATTCGAGGTCACTACGTCGATGCAGCGTCGGTCGAAATAAGTTTCGAGAACGTGCGCTCGACGCGATAAGGCGAAGCCTTCGAATCGATGAATCGCGAATCGTTCGCTTTTTCGACGATCAACGTCGACGCACTTGGTTCGACTCGAAGCCGACGGACGCGCGCGCATTCCCGCGGCATAAATTCGATTACATTAGGCGAAGCTGGAGCCGTCGTCGGTAGGAACTTCCCCGCGGAATAACTGGAAGCACGTTAATTCGTTAAATTACGCCGGTAGGCGCGTAACGACCCTCGCGCACGCACAATAAATAATATAATATTTATCGAGACGGATGCGCGCCTTCACGCTCGGGAATAGCCCTCGAGTCGCTCCTGTTCCAACGAAGGAAAATCCGTAGCGGGGAAGGACGCGTCGCGACGCGAACCCTCCACTACGTTTCTACGTGTTAACGAATTCCGGACGCGGACGTCGTTCGTAGGACTCCTGGAACGGTTCACGACAATGACGGGAGGGTCGGGGAGGGACGCGGTCATGGGTTATTAATAATAATTAACGACGACGAGCCTAACGAGAATAACGACGAGGATCACGGGAAATTTAGCGCGTATAGGCGAGACGACGCCTCGAGAAATCGTGCACGAAGGAAAATCGTGCGGAGCGAGTCTGGCCCGGTTTTGAACTCCCAAACCGTGGCCCATTAAGCGCGAGCTCTCGTCATTTGTTTTGATTTAAGGACGCGCGGCTTCCGTCAGCCCATTGCGCGATGTCGACCGTTTTAACCCCTAGATTCATAAACATGCACGGGGTATACACTATTCATAAGCATTCGTCTGTCGGACGAACTTATGATATTTGTTTTATAGAATACAAGGAGCGATGAAACACGCTATAACTCATTACCAGTCGCGATTCAAAAATACAAAAAAAGAGTTAAATTAGCCGTACGACGATATTCGTACTAACCAACTTTAAATTTGAAATTTAAAAATGTGTCCCAAAAATGGGACATTGACGGATAATGGGTTAAAACTGAAAAGTTGTTAATTAATCGTTCATTTTCTGAGATGAAAACGAACGCGATAGCAATTTCGAGCAATCGACGCATAATAAACCGCGGTGATCGCTTTAAAAGTTACAAGTGTTAACGTATTTTGCGCGGTCTGTGAGACGAATGTTTATGAATCTAGGGCTAAATTATGGAAGAGCAAACGCGCTTCTTCCACGAAGTTAACATAAATTTTCTAAGGACGAATGGTCGACGACCAAGACGAACTCGGAAATTTTTTCGGGAAAATTACGCGAGTCCAAATTCGAAGGATAGAATTTTTGGAATATTTTTTCTTTTTTTTTCTGGTAGTTTTGAGCACGCGTAACGCGACGAGAGAGAATCGGGAAGAGATGGGATTGGTATTGGTGCGCGAAAATTCTTCGATAAAACGAATCGATGTCGTCGGTGATAGGTGAGGCGAAGGAAGGACGAAGAAAATCGTCGGGCTCTCGAAACGTTGCACAACGAACCACCTCTTATCGAATTAAAATATCTTCTTCCTACAAAATCTTTCTCCTGAGAGATATTTACGATACGCGGCTAAAATTCATATAATCGTCGTTTCAACCGCGCTTGGACGGATACGTTTAAACTCCGCTTCCTCTTTTTACGACGCGGACGACTCGCGCATCTCGAAAGTTGGTCGTCGCGGACGCGGTCGTAGAGGACAATAAGGAGTCAAGGAGAAGAAGGAGACGCGCTCACGACGAGCGGCGCACGCAGGATCGCGAAAAAACGCGTGGAAAGCGCCGAGAGTCGAACATCGAGCGTCGCGAAAATCGCATTCCGCGCTCTCTAAGACCATTTTCAGCGTATCCAGTGACGAGGCTACGTAAACCATCTTCCCTGGAGTCGCTCGCGCTTACAAGGCAGTATCCGATCTTTCGGAAGCGAGACGACAGCGCGATCGCGAATATTTTTCCTTGTGAAAAAGCGTGGGAATCGGTAGGATCTCACGCGTATCCTTCGATACGCGTTTTCAACGAGTCGGTTGAAAAAATAGTTCTTCGGTGTTCGTTACTCGTTTTCGTTGCTTTTGTTGGATAGAATCGATTTTTAAGTTCGCTTAATTTTTTAAACGTCGATGTTACAATTCGCGAATCATTTCCAATCTATCAGGTTTTTCGAAAAGTAATTTCGTTTCTTCCGAACAGGGGACTTAAATAATTTACCGAATTCGACCGTTCGTGATCATTCGAAACACCATTTTCATACGATATATAGTATCAATTTTTCAAAGGAATTTTTCTACGAAGACACGGTTTTCGATCTTCCTTAAAAGAAAATGGCGGAATAAAAGAAAGAAAGAAAGAAAAGAAAAAAATTGTCGATAAAACGTCGCTCGAACGTTGCTCACCTGAATCCCACGATTCAGTCCGCAGGCCAAAAAAGCCTCGATAATTGTCGCGCCTCGCGCGTTCCACCGCCTTCCTACGGCGTCGTAATCGTTTCTTCTCGGCGCGGTTCTCGCGAAACGCGTAAACGTCGCTTTGTCCTACGCCGATTATCCTCGCCGACTTTGTTTTCTAACGATTGCGAGAGGTCCGTGAGGCCACCTCGAGACTGCGGCCACGACCCGTCGGACGACGCTGAGTGAAAACGAAGAGGAAAAAAAAAGGAAAAGAAATGGCAGCGTCTGGTCGAAAATATGGAGAAAATAGAAGAGTCGAAAAAAAGATTTAATTAACGGCGAGGAAGAAAAATCAAGCGGAGGCTCGATGAAGGTAAATGAACGAAAGAGAGCAGCGATCCAGTCCGGCAAGAAGAAATTCCGACGTGCTCTCGAGAGCACGAACGATCGAATGGACGGTGGCATTCGCGCGTCAATTAGCTTCGTCCGAGAATGAAGCAGTCGCCGCTTCGTGACGAGCATGACACCGCGTGTCATTGCCAATTGCGTAACTTGAACTTCGAATGCCTGCTGGAGCGATGCGTAAATCGTGTCTCGTCGTTATTTACGAGATTCTCTGCCGATCGCTTCGACCCTCCGTTTCCTTTCGGTGGATAACGAACGATCGAGAGACGAGTCGTGACTCCGAGCTTGCCAAGATTCGAGGAGATCGTCGATCCTCGAGATCCGTTGGAGGAAGACTCGCGAAACGGACGGCTCTCAGCCAAGAGATTGGAGGAGACCAAACGATAGTCGCGATTCGAAGACGAAATCGAGACTTTGGGACGAGACGATTTTTAACGGTGCCATCGACGAATGCCTCGAACGTTTATAATCGTCAAAATTGCGTTGAACATCGTCGGCTAACGGATTTTTGATATCGTAGCTAATATTCGAGACCATTTGCGCGATAAATCCTCTGTAAATATAAGTACGTGATTTTGTATAATCATGATAAATACGCTTACACGAATAATAAAAAACGATACAAATACAAAAAAATTCAGAGTTTATTTTACGCAATGAAATAATGAAATTATTCGGTAAACGAGCTATTAAGCTTATTTAAAATTTTCCAAACGAGCGAGCTATTACAATAATTCTCCAAGTTCAACAATTGAAAAGTTTATCGCGAATTATTCCGATACGAATTAGGTAATTAGGCAACAGATATAGACTGACAAATTTACCGTTGCTTTAAATTTAATTCTCCGGTTCTTCGACAGCATTAACGACATTCGCGTTGCAATCGAGACTAAGCGGAAGCTACACTCTCCGCGAACTTTTTCTTTATACGTGCGTTTATCCAACTTTTAATTACTGACAAACGATAACGTAATTGCAAGAGAAGGTTGTTCAAAATTCCGTGAATCGGAAAATATTATATATCACGTTTTTAAAATAGCATTACGGCCCAATACGTTTCAATAAAAATTGCAACGGTTCATTTATCGTGGAACGGAGGTTATTTTGTCGTTACTCGCTTGGAAAAGTGAGAATATATATTATCAGGTTGGTACATATGAAATTTCGGATTTTTAAATGAATATATATATAAATCCGACATTTCATATGCACCAACCTAATATCATACTACCTCCTCGCTTCCGTTGGCACTTCGTCGTCTTCCAGAAGCGAACAATTGTTTCTTCGAATGAGGCATCGAACATTGGCAGGCAAAATCGAGCGACATCGAGCAAGGTCGAGTCCGCGAAAAACAATTTTACGAGATTTCTTTAAATTCAACGCGGAGACGCGTACGACGTAACGCGAAACAAAAGAACGCGAACGGGACTGGAATCGCTGATCGCGAGTCGAACGACTTGGTCGACCAAGTCAGATCGCATACGAATTAACGATAATTTCGCGCCTCGACGTCGCGATTCGTAACGACACCTACGGTCGTTCGATAACAGCCTCCGCTTCGATGATCGAGCAACGGTGATTTTCTACGTTCGATGGCTCAACGATTATTCTTTTTTTTTCTTCTTTCTCTTCTTTTCCCCTTGCACGCGCGTGTCCACGAACGAAACCATTGTCGTCCCATCGACGCGTCGCGCTTCTCTCTCTCTCTCTCTCTCTCTCTTTGTCTCTCTCGACCTGCGACTGCGCGACATAATACGAAAGACGACGACGGCGACACAAATAGCTCCTACATTCTACGTTTAAAATTCTCGTGCGACGTTCAACGCTGGTATCGATTTCGTGACGCCTAACCCAACGATTTTCCATGAAACGATTTGTCCATCGCGAACCGGTCGACGTACGATTCCACGACGATTTGTCTTTTTCACTCGGAGTCGTGCCGAATTTTTTTTTATATAATCGAACACGTTCTTAAACGCGTAAGAGGATGTGTACAGAATAAAAAGGAAAGTATCGACGAATCGGAATGCGTTTATTGGGAACGTTGCTTAAAAATCGATCGCTCTTGCAAACGTTCTCGTAACATTATTACGTAATATTGTTGAAAAAAATGGAAATTAAGAAACCACGCAATTGTCGATCGATGACGTCTAACCCAACAATTCGTTTCTGGATTTTTTTTTATATAATAGGACACGTTCTTAAGCGCGTAAGAGGATGCGTACAGAATAAAAAGGAAAGTACTGAAAATCGGAATGCGTTTATCAGAAACGTTCTCCTGTCTTTTTCTCTCCCCACACGACGTTCTCTCCGTAATATTACAAAAAAAAAGACAAAAATCAAGAAACCACGCGATTTTCGAGAAGACGAAGTAGAGGCGGACGAAGAACCTAGACTCGGCGTCCAAAAAAATAGAGGAGAATAAAATGAGAAATAAAAAGCGAAACTGTGCAGGAGCAGTAGTAATGCGGAAGTCCGTCCTGCAAGGAGATCAGAGATACTTACGTTTTAGGTGCAAGGACAAAGCTTCGAATCAAAATGGGAAATAAAGAAAAGGGGCTTTTAGCGGAGAGAATTGGGCATGCCTTTGGTGTCTTCAGGGGCGTGCGTAAAGGCATTTCTCCCTTCCTCTTTCCAAAAAAAAGTAAATAAATAAATAAAAAAAAATCGAACAACCACGAAGAGAAAAATAACGCGATACTGAAATACTATAACAACGAGAGACTCGATTACGCCGAACGACGGAAGTCAAGCTCGCCGCGTCTACCGGACCACGATCGAATCCTTCATTGCTGTTATCAACGAGTGGCACCTTCTCTTCCTCCCCCACCGTTATTTTTAGCCAATCGTCTATCAATTATATCCTCGTTTCTAGAGAAGTAACGGCGCTTGGAAGAGGGACTCGACGTAATCCCCACGTTCGAGCGCGCACGAACCTACGATAAATTACGATAATGAAGAGCCAGGCGCTAAGGTGCGTCGATGGCATGCGCGTAAAAGAGAAACACGTCCCGTTTCTGTCCGTCCAGCAGCCGTCGTGCTCGAACGCGCGGCTCAACGATGCCAGGACACTATCGATTGCCAGGCAGGCCGACGTGGCCTCCTCCTTCCAACTACGGTCAGCAG
>JAITYT010000192.1:1862570-1879370 GCA_025433975.1 Liostenogaster flavolineata | reverse complement strand
CTCTCTCTCTCTCTCTCTCTCTCTCTCTCTCTATCTCTCTGGGTGACAGGAGCGGTGCGTACCTGGCGCGATCGTTTCCTCTCCGGGCACTCGAACGCGTCCTTGCTTCCTCTCGGCGCGCGTTGTTGTTGTCGTGGTCGCGTTATAAAAAAAGGCGTGGTTGCGATGCGTCGCGCGCGAGGAACGATCCGCGCAGCTCGGAGCTCGATGAAGGAATGGCCGCTACGCGATGGTCCGCGCGGCCCCCAGGCGTGGGAGGAAGCGGCGCTCGAGCCGCTTCCATCGACTCGAGCGTCGAGAGAGAGAGAGAGAGAGAGGGGAGATCTCGACGGTGTGGTGGAGAGTCGCGTGGTGTGCGTGCGACTAGTGCGTGAGGCGTACGCGTGAGTGCGAGCGAGAAGGAGCGAACGAAAGAGAGAGAGAGAAAGAGAGAGAGAGAGAGACGAAGACGAGTTACGCGAGTTGGAGCGAAAGAAAGAAAGAGAGAGACGCGTACGCGAGGAAGCGAGTGAATGAACGATGAAGGGAGAGAGACCGCGAGAGTGGGGGACTGTCGAGCGTGCGAGAGAGACGGAAGCGGACACAACGTGGCCGTTCGAGCGAGAAAGAAGGAGGAATCGAAAGAGCGAGAGAAGCGACGAAGAAGCGAGCGAGTAAGAGCGAGAGGGACGACATCTTACTACGAAGCGGGAGACGTATGTACTCAGGGACGTAGCGGGAGTCGAGCGTCGCCACGGGTCGCAACGCCTGGTCCGCGTGGTGGGGGAGACGAACTGAGAGCCGTTCGATATTGCAAAATTGGTTTCCGTCGTTGGTGGCTCGTTCCACGCTACGGCGAGGTTTCTCTTTTGGTCGTCTGCGTTTTTCCATGTTTCTCCGCGAGCGAACGGCGCTTGAGTCTCGAAATTAAAGAAAATCAGCTCGATCGCCGTTCCTACGTGAAATTTCGCGTCGAGACGCCTGCAAGACGAACGTAGCTTCGGAACATTCGCTCGTTGAAAGACGAAGCTAGATCCGAACGCGGGTCTTCTTATTTCGTGTGCGATTTTTTTTTAACTTTCGTTGCTACCGGTACGATATACAACGTGATATTCACGATTGAGCTACGGTGAACCTTAAACGTAAGAAAGGATAACGATACGTTCGGCGTTAAAAAATCGACCGAAGGTTCAACGTAAACCTCGCGTAATTCGATAATCGGCTTTTTTACGATTCCAGTCGTGGATATTATTGGTTGCGTTCCTATACCGATTTTTATCCGCACGCCGATCGGGGAAGGGTCGAGTACAGTGTATGAAAAAAGTAATATAAAAAAAAATGTAAACCCTATCGATATTTTACGGAAGAGGGATGATCTAGTCCGCCGAGTCCAATCCACAAGGACAACGACGTTCTCGAGCACGACACGGTCGATTTTCCTCCTTCCAACGCGCATTTCGTTCGACGTTCGTACGTAATAAGTAAACGGGCGCGAACGTACGATCGGCGACGAGTACGTCGAATGCACTTCCTAGCGCTCCTTTCGTTTCCCCCTTTTTCTCTCCTTCCTTTCTTTCTCTCCCCTAGCTCATTACCGTTTCGATACTCGTCGGTGGGTAGCGCGTAACTTGCATCGCGCTTCCGTCGCATTCCAGACGCAATTTTTCTCGTATCGATGAACTGGATCGACGAGTATGCTTATCGTTTCGAGCATTCGCGCTCGTCAACCAACCTGGATTCTCCTTTTTTTTTTCTTTTCTTTTTCTTCTTTTTATTTGCCCCCTTCGCAGGCGGAGGCTGTCGCGGACACCAGACGACCACGAGACGAAACGCACGACGAGCGACGCGAAGATCCAAGGGGAGAGAGGGGCGTAGACGCGCCCTTAAGGGAAGTCGCCTCGATTGGTGCGACCTACCGTTGCCACGTGCCAATGACGTTACGGTGCATCGACCGAAATCGGATCTTTCGACGAGCACTTCCTCCACGTCGATCGCCTAACCTCTTAACCGCGGAGTTTAGTTTTAGAAATCTCTCGCGGAGCGCGGAATTAAAATCGAGCGCGGAATGGTTCTTTTATAACTTTTACGAAAAACGAGGAAGGATCATATTTGTCCGCGATAAAGAATTAACGATTCCTTCTTGAAAAGGTTATCGTTATTACAAATTTTAAAATTGTCGAAGAATAATAAAATTCTTAGAAAATAAAAAAATAAAAAGAAAGATTAAAGGGAAAAAATAATTTTGAGAAATTCAATCGATTTCGATGTCTTATTTTTTTCATTGAGTATAGTAAAATGTAGTCTGATACTTTATTTCGACAATATCCTTGGAATAAGGTGAAAAATCCAAGCGAAACTTTTTGTCCGTGCATCTGATTTACGTTATAGGAGAATAGCGTGGAACGCCGCCATAAAATACGTAGAAGTTGTAACCGTTACATAATCTTATTACGTTTTATTGAAATTTTCAACTCTTATATCGAATGACAATTTTTTATTTTCCACGACGCGTATACACGTCGAACGCAGTTAACCGGTTAATGGATTCTCTCCGATTCGTCTTCCGTGTCTCGTGTTTCTCCTTGCTTTTACCATCGGCCAAAAAAATATTCGTCGCTTTGAGGGGAGAGACGAAAGGGAGGCGAAACGTGTCGCGCCAGGGCAAAGCGCAGAAATAATAAAACGATGGAGAACGAAAGGAGAAGAATCGCGTCCCTAACGCGCGTACTTCGCTACGGCTCGATTTTACAAGCGGCACGATTATCATCGAGAGAAAACCGCCGTGTCTTGGGCGCGGTATATTTTCATTTTTAACTCGACGGTTGATGCCATATTAACGCATTATCGGCGTTTCGTCGCTTCGAGAAGCCGATTTTAATTGAAATTTTTCGTTCCTTGACTCGCGTCCACTTCGTCCTTCGAACTCGTCACACCACCGAAAATCTGTAGTCGTTTACTTTAGATTTTCGACGTCGTTCAATTTCGCTACGTCTCTTCGTCCATCGACGCGTGCGTAAATTCTCTCTCGAATCGTAATCAATTTTCCACGCCATCGTGTTTTCGTCCTAACGCGATACGACGCCGTTCTCTACCTCGCCGCGACTTTCCTTCTTCTTATTTCGCCGTTCTGATTCGGGGCACTTTTACGAGCCCTCTTCCATTTTACGAAGCCGCGTACGCCAGACGACGTCGAAGGAAACGAGAAAAAGGAGAAGAATCGAGTTGGAAGGGGGCCGAGGGAGGACTGAGAACATCGCGGCTGGAAAATCGCGCGGAAAGGGCCGCCGCCTCGTAGGCGAGGGGCGATCGACTCCGAGAATACGATACTGATCGAGTGGTGGTCGACGCTCGTGGTTGCCATGGGGTTAAGGTGGGGTGCGAGTTAAAGGGGGTCGAGGGGAAAAGCGGACACGTAGATAAAAAAGACAGAAGACCCCATTACGCATGTGCGTATCGGACGTGCGTGCGCGAGCGAGACGGCGAATGCGCGAGAGCACCGAACGACCGTGAGTGCGAGAGAGACGCGACTAAGAGCCGGAGGATCGTTGGTGTAAGCGCTAGTACTTTCGGTGTGTGCGTTTGCACGTGCACGCGTGTCCGTGAGCGCGCTAGTCTCTACGCGTACTAAACGCGAGTATCTTATCTCCTTCTCGCTCTCTTGCTTTTTCCCTTTCGCGCTCCTCTCCTCTCTCTCTCTCTCTCTCTCCCTTTCCCTTTCCGTTTCGCGCAAACGCGTCCTCACGGGATTCGTCGTTCCACGCGTATCGTCATCGAAACCCGATGTGTCAAAAACGCGCTCACGTTCCACGTACGTAATAACGCGCTGAATTTCGCCCGTATCCGTCGTTTCGACGTCCGGACGATCTCCGGAATTCATCGTCACTCCGAATTTCAATCTTTCATGGACGAATAACCCTACGCTTCCCGGATTAGCTTCCTACGGTAGGAAATGTAATTTGGATCTTGTCGAAAATCGAAGCTGCGCGAAGGGAAATTTCTATGATCGATTTGTAACGTATGAAATATCGTAGGAGATTTTTCGATTTTGGCTTGGTTCGCGATCGTTTCGCCGGAATTTCGTCACGATCGATTTGCTTGTGCTAATCGAACTGCGCACGGACTGTAGGTTTAAGTATGTGGAATTTTGTTCTATTAATGGCGAAATAGTCGTTTACTACAAAACGTGTTTGAATTCCAAGGAAACTCGTCACTTCAGCTTCGACGACGTACGACACTTCGAAATTATTCCAGTTCGGCTCGAACGAACTCGCGATCGTATTCTTAGGACTTTGGAGCTTTCTCGAGCAGGGCGATTCCGCCATTTATCGAAATGGCTTTAACGCATCGACGCCCATACTATTCTCTTCCGTGTGCGGATTTAAAGCGCCTTCGCCAAAGGCTTACGAACTTCGTAATGGACTCGTTCGATATTTTATGTATTTGTACGGGCGGCTCGCCAACCTTGCCTGCGTCCAAGTTTTATTATCGAGCGACGCGATCAATCGGTAATCGAATCGTACCGAATAATCGAGATCGTTAGACGTCGCAAATCAACGATCGTCGTTTCGACCTTGCTGCTATTCCACCTACGTTTCCATCGCTTTTGGGTGCCTTCTCTCGGTCCAATAGCGAAAATAGGAAGCCCGAGACAAAGAACAGGTTGTGTTAACCTGTACGAATGCGCGGATAATTATGTGCATAATTTTTTTATTATACGCAGACAATTTTATGCGAGAAAAAATGCGCCTAAAATCATTAACAAAAGATCAACGGTAGCAAAAATTAGATAAAATGCGGTAGTTAGAAAATGGACGTTCGTTAAAAGGAAGGACAGGATACGGTAGAATCGTGTCTTCTTTGTCGAAAGAGTACCATTATCGTGGGACACTGGAGAACCCGGCTGGATCGTAAATTACGTTGAAAATAAGGCTAATCGGTAAAGTGTCGACTATGTTCGAACGGTGGTGTGGTGCAGTATTCATTGCCATCCACGGGGATCCGAGAATGGGCGTTTTCGATTAATCAATCACAATGTCGACCGAGATTTACTTCTCGTAGTTCTCGTACACATTGTATCCCGAAATGGATACCAAAGTGCGACAAAATAGCATTCGTTTCGACATGCCATTCGCAGAGTTAGAAAGAAACATTTTTCGTTTCATCTACAAATACAGTAGGAAGGCATAGAAACGCATGAGAATTCAATCGATCCTGAAATTTCGAAAAAGTCTCTAATGTATGAAAGAAAGAGAAATTGAATCTAAATTTTCGATATGACTGAACGAATAATTGCAGAAAGAATCTCCAATAAATAGCGAGTGCAAGACGAATGTCGATATTTCGTTATCGAAAGCTTTACAAATAAGCGTAATTAGCGACGTTAATAACGACTCCCTCGCTGTCGCTCGATATCGTAAATAATCGTCGATCTATTTTACTCTACGGCGATTTTAATTAGCTTGCATATAAACGCGCGAACGTACGATTCTCTTGGAACGCCGCGTGCGATTATCAATCGCAGAAGGGCTCAAAATTGAACGAAAAGAAGCGTCGTGCGTTTCATCGGACAAAAGATCGTATTTTGACGGGGGAAATATTTATTTTGCCTGCCAAATTCGCGCGAATTGTTTGTGAGTATTGGAAATCAATAAAACGCGAGGTGAATAATATCAACGAAAGTTACGCAATAAATGCCTCGCATACGTGGTCACCAAATACAATGCGCGAAGTTAACGTATGATTTCGCATTATCGATGGGATTGCGCAAGGTAAAATAATTACCGGGACTTCTTCCTCTCGCATAAACAAATGCGCGCCAACAGACGAGAAAATTATTTTCTCCTACGTAATATATTTCCTTCGTTATATAACGTTTCCCGTTAAATCGCACAAACGGCTCTTCCCTCTGTTGGACATAAAGGAACAATTTTTTTTTCCGCGGAGAAAACATCGTTGGTCCCAACAGATACGTTAAATGTCACGTTCAAAATGAGACACACGTAGGAGCGCCTAGTTTTTTGTAAAACGAGACAAAACGATTGCTCTACGATCCGTTGGTTTTCCTACTTGATCTTCGATCGATTCATTTTCTTGCGATTGGAAATTCGAAGAAACGAAAAAACGGAGAAAAAATTTCTAACGTTGTCACCAACCACATTGGCAGAGGCGACACTTACGACGCTCACAACGACGACAACGTCGAGCAATCCGATAATACGCTCAAGGCTGGCTGCTTACTAGTCAAGTCGCTCTTGCAGACGCGTTTCCACGCTACCGTGCGAACGCGCGTCGCACACGTGCTCGGATACCTCGTTTCTACGCTCACTCGCATCGATACAGTTGCGTTAAGAGGCGTCATGCTTGATAGGAGACTACCTGTCTATGCACGAAGCTGTACCTTCGCCAAATTCGAAAGGTGCAACGCTTATCGCGATACAACCGACCTTCGCCATCGTTTTTGTTACACCGAGCAAGTGAAAATGATGAATGGATGGATTGGTGGAGAGAGGATGGGTCGAGTGGCAGAATCTCCTTCGATGTAAATATTTAAGTGGAGAAATCTAGCATGGAATAAGCGGTCTCGTAAAGTCGAATGCTTCCTGTATCGTTCGTAATAAATGGACGAAGAAATCTCGAAGGATACGTGTCTACAGCGATTTTTTGACCATCGCAACTAAATCGAAGTGGAGAACCTGATTGATCGCAATCGTTCGATTCTTGGTGTAGCTTTAGCTATGCGTAAAGTTCGTCTGTATAAAAGATGCGTGCAGCGAACGCAAATAACAAATCTAATAAATGTTATAAGATTTATAATTTCCTCATTTCTCTGTCTTCCTATCTCCGAAGGACGGTATCGACTAAACTCTTTCTCCGTCGAGCGTTGCTCCGAATTTTCATCGAATCGCAGGGATACGAGTCTTCCGGCAAAGCGGAGAAAAAAGTCGTATACGCGAGACTCGCATAGATTTTAAGTGTTTTTCCTTAAGTTGTTGGTTGTATTCGTTATTATGTGGGAAGGAATATTTCGAAGAGGCGAACGAGAAGAGACCAGACTTGACAATTTACGTACAAGTTCTGTAAGTCGACTAACAAAAAAAAAAGTTGAAAGAAATACGCGCCTTTTATTCGCGCGATCGAACTCCTTCTCATAGATCAAACGATCAATAAATGTCGTAAGATTTATAATTTTATCGATTCTCTACTTTGCTATTTCCAAACGACGATATCGATTAAACTTTTTCCCTGTCGCGAGGACTGCTCTGAATTTTCATCGAATCGTAGAGGATAAAATTCGGGTTGCATTCGTTATTGCGTGCGAACGAATATTTCTAAGAGACAACGAGAAGAGACGAAATTTGGCGATTTATCGAACAATTTACGTACAAGTTCCGTACGACGACTAATAAAAAAAAAAATTAAAAAAAAGACGCGCCTTTTATTCCAAGGCGACCATTTGGTTCGCGCAGTTGGATTTTTTATCAATCGATCAAACTCCTTCTCTATCTTGAGCACTGCTTTGAATTTTCATCGAATCGTTTCGTCTTAACCGAAAGATGATAAAATTCAGGTTGCATTCGTTATTGCGAGCGACGAACGAGAAGAGAGCAACCTTGGCGATTCATCGTAGAATTAACGCGCGCGCGATCTGTACGTCGATTAACAGACGAAACGAGAGGAAGGAAGACAGACGCCCGTTTTGTTTCAAGGTGATCGTTCGATTCGCGCAGTTGGATGCCTTATCGAAGTACGTTGAGAACGAAACGAAAGGAAGGAAATTTCATTTGAAGGTAATCGTTTGGTTCACGCAATAGGATGTCTTTTATCGAATCAAGAGACACCTCGTTGTACAGGGAAACGACGAGTCAGCTTCGATCGGACGTGTTCTTATCTAAAATCGTGTCATCGTTGCTGTTAAATCGAGCGACGCGCCTTCTTCCTCCTCTAGGTGTTCCGTTATAATCGCGTACACCAAAGGAAGAACCTAGACGTATGGAAATCGACCGGTATCCTTCTCCAAGTTATCGTCCTCGATTTCGAATCGGGCGCGATTTGCATTTAGACGACGTTCAATTAAATAACTTCATTTCGAGGAACATCCATCGGCTGCGAACTAATTGTTATTACAGGACCAACATAAATTTCTAGATTTCCTCACGTCGACGTTCCGAGGAGTTCGAGAATCGAGGATTTCGATTAAGAAATTGCGACGTCTTACGTTGAACGAGCAGAGCAATCGTCGACGACTTTCTGCTTATCGCGGTTCGATGAAACTTCTCGAATCCAAGATATTAAACGGATCGAAATCTTAACGGACTTTTCGAATGCCGTCTTCGTCTATTGGCTTTACGGTGTCTGGGTTTTAAAGTTGACCGATATTATCGAAAATAAAATAAAATGAAAATTAAAAAAAAAAATAAAAGAAAATATTCAAGTCGCGACGTTCTGGTGTCGCCGAAGAGCGCGCGCGAGCATGGCGACGTTTCGTTTGTTTTTGGAGTTTTCGGTCGAAGTAGAAGCTCTTTTTTGTTTTATATAACCCAATAGACTTGTAGCTTACGTAGGCTAGTCATGCGTTGTTGCAACAACCGTATGTAAATTTCCTTTTTCTTTGATTAACGATAAATGTATCGTGAAATTTACCTCGACAATTTCTTACTTTAGAAATTCTCTCGAGTCGCGAGTTACCGGTATTTTATTTTCAGCCTGTTATCAGCTCGCTAATAAGAAAACACGTCGATACAGTACGAAATCGCTAGTGCGATATTGGCAATCCTACGAAGACGTTCTCGTTGGCACGGATCGACACGGATCGACATCGACGAAAGTCGTTTAACATTATAACTACGATGATCATTTTTTCCTTACCGAGTACGATGATGGGTGACCCAGAATTCTAAAATCAATTTCTAGTACAAAAAATAGTGTAAATATTGTCTATATTTCATAAATAAAATGCTTAATTTTACATGCAAATATAAAATTTTAAAAATCTTCTTTTTTAATTTCACTTTACCTATTTTAGGTAAAGTGAACGCTAAAACAAAATTTATTGAATTAGTTTATGATAAAAAATGTATTTCTCGGGTTTTCGAAGACCCGATCGTCGTCGTTCTAGTGTTAAAATCAACGCGCAACGATACGCATCCCCGACGTAAGGTTACGAGGTGCGTTTCATTTTTACCGCTTCTTAGGATCCATTTGTTCGGAATTTAACGGCTGTCAGGTTCGACCGGCATCGCCGAGTAACGCGGCGAGGCATCGTGCGTGGAGCCGTAACTGCATTCGCAGAGAAAACGAATACCCATCCCCTGATTAACGTTCTTCCAGTCGTCCAATTTACGCGCGTGAACGCCGACGTTTATCGCGACGAATGCAAAGATTTATGGAATCAAGGACGAGAAACCAGGATGTATAGCTACGGCTCGTAAGAAACAAAAAAGGAAAAGCAAAAATGTTCGTAAATTAACTCGTAGAGACGCGCTCGAGGAAAGCAATTCGCACTAACTTATAAACAGAGTAAATGAAGTATATATATATATATATATATATATAAACAAAGTATTATAAATAAAGTATAAAAAAAACTTGATAAAAAAAGGAAAAACTTATAAAATAGGTAAACAATGAAAGAACAAGGAAGACGCGAGTTGATGCGAATAAAACGTGAACAGTGTCGAAGAAAATTCGACGAATCGTCGAGCTGAAACGTACGAAGATACGAAAGCGCCTGGTATCGTTCTCGTCTCTGCGTCGTCCGAGATGAAAAGCGGTCGTCAAAGGAACGACCTGGAAACTGCGGAAAGCGCGGAGAGAATGGAAAGATCTCGCGAAGCCTCGGCGAGGCACGAGGCTGGCCGCGGCGAAAATCCTCGCGCCGGTTAGCGCGAAAATACGCCGGGTTTCCCTCGATGTCTCGAGCGACGATTGGTGAACGCTGCCTCTCCGAGATTTTGACCGGGGAAATGGTCAAAATGGCCACCCCATCGAGCGAATCGCTCAGTATTCGCCTTAACGCGCAATCGCGCTAAACGACGTCTCAACGGAGGCAATTCTCTGCACGGTACCTAATGGCTAGTACGAAGAGGGAGGAAGACGAGGAAGAAGACGATGGAGAGGCCATCAGGCGTGCCGGTGTTCGTTGCAAACGCACTCGAGGCACCGGCGCAAAAAAGGAAGAAGAATGGAAGGAGCAAGGAAGAAAAATCTTGTTCTTAAAAAAGCTATATCTCGAGTCGTAGTTTCTCCTCGCGAGGTACGTGGAAGCTATCGTGGTTCCATTAATGCGCTCTTAGACGGTGGAAGCTTTCTTTTATTTTACTCTATTTTTTTTTTAGGTATTTTTCCCTCTCGGCCGTTAGAGGTCGAAATTTTTTTATCGGCAAAGGGCAAGGTGCTTGAATTTTCGCCGCTTCTCATCCGCAAGGACGAGTTGGTGCGTATGAAACGTTGGATTTTAAAGTGAATATATAAAACTGCATATCTTTTTTTAGAAGCTGTTTTTTAAAAGCATTAAGCATAGGGAATTTTTCAGACTGATTTCATTTTCGTACCGTTTAGCCTGTAAAAAATGTTGAAAAAAATGAAAGTTGGTTGGCGAAAGATCCGACGAATAAACAGAATGCTGTAAAATGTCATATTTTAATTCGTTTAATTTCGTAATTATCTTGTACGACGTATGTGGCCGAGCGTTGTCATGGAGCAGTATCGCTCGGTTAGCTCGTGCGAAATCCACTTATCACAGACGTTTGGGTCTTCCACGCGGTTCATTTTCTAGGGAAAAATCACCAGACAGAAATTTTTCAAATCAACGCTACGCTTTTCGATCGTTAACGGTATTCTGCCCAAAATCCTAGTGTATATTATAGGCAGCTTTTGCAGCATTATTACCAAGCTTAGACTCGTATAAAAAAATTGCACCGAGTATCGGTTGAATTTATATCCTTACGAAATTCAAAAGAAACAACAAAATGGAACGCTTTTGAGAAAAGGTTAAGCCGAAAACAGGGAGACTGACGTTCGCGTGTAAAGAAAATGCGACATTTCGTATGCACAACCTAATAAAACCGCGAAGGCCTCGAGCCGTCTTCCTCGATAATCTCGAAGAATTCGCGGGAGTGGAGGGTAAGGAAATTCCTCGGTGCGAACGAGGGAGACGTCGACTTTCGCACAGTTCGACGCGAGATCGGGCCGCGTTATCGCGACGAGCGCAAACAGCGGCAGCTATTCCCGTTCGCACGATGCTTCTCCTCCTGTGGAAACTCAGGGATTGGTAAACGTTTAAACGGTGAAGAAAAAAAGGAAAGTAGCTTCGTCGCATCGATTGGAGTATCCGTCTGGCGCGACCGACGTTCGGACGAGGAAGGCAAAGTCAAGGCGATCCGCGCTTTCGAAGAGTCGACGCTCGTCGGAGGAAGGAGCGTGGTCGCGCGCGCATATAACGACACGTCCAAGAAAATATGAATCATTTCTCCGGGCCATTAACGCGTACGCGTATTCGGCGCGGCCCCTGCCACCACGCGGCATTCATTTTCTGCGAAGTAACCCCTCGACGTGTTCGTAATAATTTCGAGGATCTCTCGGCGGCCAGGGGGAGAGGAGACGAGACGCGGAAGCGAGAGAGTGCCGTAATAACCGGGGGTCCCGAAAAAAGCCGCCGCCGATGCGACGAGGAGAAAAACACCGAGTGGAAGTGGGAAGGAACTTCCCTTGGATTAGAAGAGAGAGAGAGAGAGAGAGAGAGAGAGAGATCGCAATTAGCGCGTCGAGGGTGGTAACCCCACGTTTTAGAGCAGGAGAAACGTCGATATGCGATAAGAAACGACAGGATGACAATAAAAACAAGCGATCTGGTAATCGAGTGAAATCCAGCGAGGAAGGACGAAGATGAAAGCTGGAGTATGGAATGGATGAAACGAAAGGAGACGAAGGGTGAAGAGAGATGGCAGATAAGACGATGGACGATAACGATACGTCACGTCTCACGATTTCAACTTTGATCCACTTTTCGCGTCCTTCGTGACAAGACACCGACGGATCGCTCGTTCCGGAAGTAACGACATGGATTCGCGGTTGCACCTCGGTTCGGGCCGAACAAAAGGCCGTTTCGTAAAGGAGTTCGAGATGGAGCGCGGTCGGATAACCCGCGTTCGAGCGCTTCGTACTTCTAAACGAATCACGGTAATGTTCGTAGGATTTTTCTAATGGCGAGACGATCGAACCGCTTCGCTCGACCATCGAACGACGATGGATATCAACCCTTAACGGTCCGGAAGTATTTCAAGTTTACTTACACACGGGTTCGAGCTACTATTCATACCAAAACCGTGCACGAAACGTTTTCATGCGAAGTACGGAAAGAAAAAATATTTATTCTCGAGTGAAAATTTATCGATATACGCGTATAATATCTAGAATTTTCGCCGACACGTACCATGCTGCTAATACGGCGGCGTTGGTCCGTTACGGGTCAATAAAAAAAAGAAAAAGAAATTATTTAGTCTCGAACCAATCGACAAGGACACGTTTAAGGAGATTATTCGAATGGATTAATTAAAAAGTTCACGGAACGTTCGAGAATCTCCCTTACCAGCGAAAACCGATCGTCTTTATCAAACGGTAGAGGCGCTCCTTGGAGAACCTTCTAACAATTTAACGACCGGATAAACGTAGCTAAGGGAACGATTTATCGTACTAAAAATACATCGCCCCGAGGAATTTCAAGTTCGACTGAGAGCGGAGGAGGGAAGTAGAAAGGGGTAGGGGAAGGCGGGAAGGGGAAAGAACGAGCGCCGACAATTCGTTTCTCGTTGGAAGCGCTCGGAACGAACGGAAGAACGGCGATTTTCTGCTCGATTCGCGGTCACTTGATTATACGACGGAACGTTTCTACGACGATGACGACGACGACGACGACCGCCACCAAGACGGCGATTTTCTGCTATTTTTCCACAGTGCAGGCGCAATCTCGAAAGGTTTACGATGCATTGTCACGGCACGTACGAGCGTACTTTACTTTACTTCACTTCGCTTTACTTACGTATGTACGTGCATACGGAGAAGAATTCCTCACTTGCACCTATACGCGAACGCGCGAGGTGCACCGATACGAACGATGGTTTAATCAATGTCCAAGGTTAAGCGGTACAATTATTAGCGCGCTCGTTACGACACGGAATAGTCTGCTCGTAGCTGCGCGTCGATACGTCCACTACGAGCGGCTGTGTGAGAGCGTAGGCGTGTCTGCGTGCACCGTGACGCACACCGTTACGTAACGACGTAGCGTCGATCATTCGCAAAGTAAACTTCTGTATGAACGTACCTACGACGTACGTATTTCGACCACTTCTCCACCTGCCTTGACGTACGCTCATTAATACTAAACGGATAAATGGGAGACCGTCGAAAACGTTCCGAACAAGTATCACGGAGTTCCGAGACTTATCGCGTGTTTTGACATTTTACCATGACGAAGGATCGGTTTTTTTCGTTTTTTAATTTCTCTTAACGATTTAATAAAAGTTAAAATAATAATAATAAAAGTTGGATTCTCGGGATTAAACTCGGAGTTAAAGATTCGAGCTTTGATTCGGTAGTGACGATTTTCGGTTGTTGAAAATGCGCGTTTCGATGGTCTCCTTGGCTTTTCTTAATCGGCAGACTCTCGATACCGAAAACTTCGACGAAAATCGCAATAAATTTGAAGTCGTATGCCTTCGAAAAATGATCAAAAATTAAAAATTCGATTCTTTCGCGTTTATACACCTTTTTCAAGATTTCCGATGCGCTGAACACTAAAGTCTAAAGTGAAAAATTCTATCGTTTTGCTCATCGGTCTTCTTGATAGTTGCAGCGCAAGATGACTTACGAGTTTAACCGACTCTAATTTAATTTCTGTCTTACGATAAAAATATCCAACGTGCCACCTTGAACGCTAATAAATCATGGATTTTACGTCAAGCAATACCATCGTCCGATAAGACGTAAATCTCAACAGAGATCTGACACACAGAATTACACGATGTCGCGCAACAGTGTGTCTGCGAAGTGTCTTACAGAGAAAAATATCGTGAATATAGAAAACACGATAATGCGATCACCAATGGAGAAATTGGCAAAGTCAATACGACTTTTTAACAGAATCGGACGCATTCGCTATTCGTGTACACGTATTACTACACATGTACGAGGCATTCACTGCACGAATCGATTAATTCCATAAAACAAAAACCGAAGAAAGGTGACGAAATAATTTTTTTCAATAATTTTACTTTATCTCTTACGTTGCTAAACAATTTATCGTTGCCATTGACCACTCGTCGCTGTATTTTATTTACATTATTGTAACGATTTACATTAGCTGCGGAGTTAATCATTTACTATTCAATGGCCAACAAAATTTTGTCGTTTAATGGTGTTAATCTTTATTATAAATATGAAAAGCTATGATTTAACTAAGTACTTTGACACTTAAATTTAAAATATTTCAAAAAATGGATTTAATCGATTTATATATATAAATATATGCGCGTGTGTGTGAATATATTCGTTGTTATTTCGATGGCTTCTATATCCAAGCTATTCTTGGAGTTTATGTTCCGTTGCTACGAGACAACGCATCAATATTTCACATACTCCGCGACCACCTACGCGTCTATGCGTCCTCGTAGCTTGCATTATTCCACGAACGCATTTCCCGATTCTCATCCTATCCCGTACCTCGGCCGACCTATCTTCTTCATCGTATTTATCTCTGTATTTTTATCGGCGTGTGGTCTCGCAACCATTCGCTGCTTATCGGACTAAATGGTACGTCAACTTGTTCGTTCTCTCGCATCCACCCGTCTGCCTTTCTTTTCGTCCTTTTCTCCAACGATTTACACGGGATTCGACGTTCGCTCCGAGTGAAAATTCCGAACGAACGAATCGAGGAAAAGATTCCTCTCGAGAGAATACCGATTGTCCGAGTTCCGTAATCGTACATCGCACTTCGTCGAAGTAAGAACCGAACGAAATGAAAGAAACTTTACGCCGATATAAAAAGAAATTTGCATCGTTATTGTATTATACGTCGCTTTCTATCGGATGGAATACCATCGTCGATCGTTTTCCAATGCGTAAGTATTATTAATAACTGGAGCGCAGAGATCCTGATTATTCATTCGTCGATATTTTCTCCCACGCCCGTCCATTCGTATTTTCCTCGTTCTTTAGCGATCCTTCCGTCCTCTTTCCCCGCTACCTCTTTATCCTACTTGTTTCTGTATTCTTATTCGTTCGTTGCGGTTTCACGGCTACTTGTCCCAGTTCGGAGTAAATGGCATGTCCGCCCATGTATCCATCCATCTATCGATCCGGGTATTCAACGCTTTTTTTGGTCTCTTCGACTGCTTTTCGGCGCGTTTCCCGATGTAGCTCTCGCTGCTCTTCATCAAGGGAAAAAAATTAGAAATAATTTCAACGCAATAAGACCGAATGGTCGCACGATTTTATTCCTTCTTTAACCCTAACTATTCGTCTCTCAAACGAACATATTGTATCGATGATTTTTGTTCAAAAATACAAGGAGCGATAAAACACACTTTAAATCTGAAAAGTTGTTTATTAATCATTCATTTTCTGAATTGAAAATGAACGCGTTATTTATTTTGAGCAATCGACACGTAATAAACCGCGGTGATCGCCTTTCAGACGAATGTTTATGAATCTAGGATCAATATCACACTTTTCACCTGAAATTTAAGGAATTTCTAAGGACACATCGACAAATAAATATATTTTTTTAACTTGATAAGAATCGTTACGCGTTTATTTGACCCATTATTCGCCAATGTCTCATTTTTGAGACACGTTTTCAAATTTCAAATTCAACGTCGGTTAGAATAAATATCGTTGTACAATTGCTTTAATTCTTTTTTTTTTTGTATTTTTGAATTGCGGCGGATAATGGGCTAAGATTCGAGATATCGTGTTAAAATAATCCAGCGTCTTAAATCAATTCGATTTTAAACTCATCGGAACTGCCATTAATCCGAGAAGAAACTATATGAAAAATATAATATATGGAAGGATAAACCGCGTCGTTCCCAGCACGCGATCCCTTTCACGAGGAGCACCGAGCCGTACCGAACCCGAGCTTCTCGCTCTTGATTTACGCGCGAATCGGTCGTTTTGCTTGGAAAATGCAGGTTGAGCTCAGTTCAATCCCGCCTTCGGTACGATGCAAATCTGTTTACGTATGATGCTTGATAATGCTAGGTTGCATCGACTTCCGTGTCGAGTTGGGATACTCGTCATCGGACCTGCAACGTTCGAAGCTCGTGTCGAGTCGAGACACGACGTTGAACCGTTAAGGGTTAAGGGCAGCGCCTGTACAAAGCGATAAAGGTTGGACACCCGGAACAGCGATACCGGGTGTCCAACGAGCAAAACGATCATTTTCCGAGAGTGATTTATGTCCCTTTTGACCGCTTTCGTTCGAGACTCGATCGACTCGAAACGAACGAACGAACGACCGACCTTCGAGCGCGTCCGAACTCGTTCCAAATCGCGTTTCGTACTTCGGGACGAAAAAACAGGATATCGTAAGTAGAGTAACATCTTACTCGATCATTGGTTGTTTCTAACCAAATATTTTCGATAAAATTCTAAATCGAGTAAAATTGCAAAATCTTTACATTCGAACATCTCATCAAACGCACATAGGCGCCTAGCAATAATCCGATAATTTCCTAATTCCAACCCTCTTATGAAAACAATATATTGGGTTGTCCGGAAAGTTCGTGCCGATTTTCGTTTTCTTTAATTTATTTATTATTTTATTAC
>JAITYT010000192.1:1845205-1862299 GCA_025433975.1 Liostenogaster flavolineata | reverse complement strand
TTTGTTTACAGAGCAACACAATTGTGTTTACTTTAATAACCCCATAAAACTCTTGTCTTATATATATATATATAACAAATAATTATAAATAAATCTTAAAAAAAAAGAAAACATTTTTCTTCAAAATCGGCACGAACTTTCCGGACAAGCCAATAGAAGCTCTTTTTCTCCACACGGAATCTGTAGAAAATGCTCGAACCTCGTTCGTACTACGAATCGGCGCGAAAGCACGCGAGATTCTCTCTCGTACTTTACGCGAGCGATACGTGTCGACGATCCATCGTGATTTGGCGGAGTATCACGAAGCACGCGCGGGACTCATCCGTGAATTGCATTACATAATGAAAGATAGGCGAGTTTAACGAGCGACGACGTTCGTTATCGCGCGCCTACGGAACGGGCTTTCCTTCTGTTACGAAAGCACCGTTATCAATGGACGCTTACGCACCGCATGCGCGAAGGAGCGTTCGAGCATTGAAGAGGTGTCGCTGCGTTCTACTAACGACCAAAGACCGTCATCGTCTTTTTCCCTGTCTGTCGCAACTTCTTATCGGACGCACGAATCTACGCAAAAAGCAGCAATTTTTTATTCCCGAGTCCTTTGCACCTTGGTACTTCGATATTACGGTACTTTGCAACATCGACAACGTTCGACTCGAATACAGCTTCTAACTTCGTGCTTCTGTCGGCACATTCGTCGAGCCTAACAACGATCGACGATCGGTCTGAAACGATAGAGCGAATTCGGAGGACAGAAGGACGAAGTTTCCGTATCTGAAGCAATTTGGCGATATTCGAAACGCGAGATGGACGATTTTATGCCATGCGAACTTCCTTCTGGGCAGTTTTACCGTTTCGGAACGAAGTTATGCGTTAAAGGTGAAATCGGAGAGAGGTAACATAGGTAAATTGCTCGAAGAATAATCGAGCTTCGTCGATCGATCGACGCATTCGTCGAGAGGAGAACGATTATTTAAAAAAAAGTGCATATGTCGATATTTAAATCGGTAAATTCGACTAATTTGTTTGGCCCAAAGCGATTCGGTGATTTTTTATAGATTTTATTCTATGAAAACTTCCTTTAAAGAGGTAACATAGGTAAATCGCTGGAAGAATAATTAACGCGAATCGTAAATGAAAAGCGTAGGAAGAGCGCATGATTTTCGCTTTTCGTCTCAAGATCGCGCTATCGTCCGTTATCTTTCTTTCCACGGGCATTGCGCTCGCGTTGTTATCGTTGCCTCTTAAGAGCGATCTTACGAGCGGTAGACGACAAAAAATTGCGAATGCGCTCGAAATGCAGCGCGAGGACGACCGCGAAGGAGGAGAAGGAAGGGGGAAAGAGGAAGTCGGTGCAGTGGCGCTCGTTCGAACGAATAACGAGGAATGCGGTGGACTCGCGTATATTAGTTTAGCGGGATTCGTGTTTACGTATGTGTGTGTCTATGTGTGTTTGTACACGCGCGAGAGAGAGAGAGAGAGAGAGAAGCGCATAATTCACGAGAGTTCGCTCGCGATAATTCTCGTCCTCGTAATACGGGGTAAAAGTAGTATTTTTGAGGCGTCGATCGATACGCGCGATTGGTTAGCGTTAGGAGGAACGAGGCGAAGCGGCGTGGACTCTCCAAGCCGTCCGAGATAAATTTATAGCGGGTTAAATTTATACCGAGCTTCCTCCGTACGTTGCGGTAACATCGACTAACGCCTTCCTTCTCTCCTTGATAGATTTCGAGTGGATAAACGACTTTCCATTTCGATTGGTTTTTGTCGTTTGGTGGATCGACGTACGTACGAACGGCCCACGAGGAAGCGCGTTACGATTATTAGCACCTACGGATCCCGATATTTTTCTTCGTAGCAAGGAAGTTTGAACTTTCCACGCGCTCGCTTCTTTTAATATCTGATTTATCGTCTCTCGAGATTCCCAGAGAGTTCTGCGCATTCTGCCGTATATTGGAAGCAGGTAAAATCGAATCGCGGTGTTTCTCGTTACCTGTCTTTCCTTTAACGTGTTAAGAGACGTTAAGTTTCTAGACGGAAGCTAAAAATAATTGAACTCGTCTTAGAAATCTCGCATCGGACGAAGAAGACGCCGAATATATTTCGTCCGTTATCGAACGAAGGAAGAAGCCATTAGCAGGATCACGGTTCGATATTTTCACTCGAGTTTGCTTCTTTAATTTTCGATCGATCGTCTTAACGTCTCTCTGAAATTCCGACGGACTCTGAGCAATTTTTGCCGTATATCCGAATGAAATAAAAATGAATCGTGCTGTTTCTCGTAACTTGTCTCTCCTTCAACGTTCTAAGAGATAGAACGAAAGCTACAAATAATTAAACTCGTCTTAGAAATCGAATACATCTCGTCTGTTATCGAACGAATGAAGAAGCCATTAGTAAGATTCACGATTCAGTCTTTCCCCTCGTGCAAATTTGTACTTTTCACGAGTTCGTTTCTTTACACTCTTGATTGATCGTCGTAAGATCTCTCCGAGATTCCGATGGAATCTGAGAAATTTCTGCCGTATATCCGAACCACGTAAAAATGAATCGTGGTGCTCCTCTTTCTTTGTCTGTCTTCCCTTCAACGCGTTAAGATACGAAACAAAAGTTATTAAAATTTATATTTTATAATTTTTTATTTTATTATTATGTCAATACATTATTATTATTTTATCATTATTAGAATTGATACAAATAATTAAAATCGACTACGTCTAATCCGTTATCGGCAAAGGATGAAAAATATCGCGACACGTTCCACGACGTGTTTCTTATTTTAATCCTCTCCTTCGTATCGATCCCTCGAAATGTCCGGCAAATGGAAGCGTCGATCCTGCTAATCACGGGTGTTTGTTTCCCGAACAAATGTCGACGTGCTAAGAAGAAGTATGGCTCGAGGGATTCGAACGACGCTAATGTGGAGCGATCGCGACTCCGTTTCGCAAGTCCACCTTGGGTTTCCGGTTAATGCATCGCGGACGCGTCTGCCTTCGAGATGGATGACCACGCGAATATGCGTGCCTCTGCTGTTTTTAACCCGCCGCATACTCGAGTCACACGAGTCGCATATTCGAGCGGCGCGTTAGCTACGATCCAAAAGCGTCGGCCACGAATCGCATTCGTGATCGCCTTTGAATGCATCGAGGAACGAAAATCCCGAGTGTGGCCGAGCTCGGGTCGAACGATCCACGCTAAATTTCCGAGTGCCCTCGAAGCGATCGATCTCTCCACTCGTCTTTCGGCACGAACTCGTCGTTCTTTGAAAGATCGTTTCAATAGAAACTTGTCTTTTCGACGAGGCAACGTCTCGACGTCGCAAAATTCTAAGTCTTTTCACTCGCGATTTAATCGTCGAAAAAATTCGATAATGAAGATCGTTTGTTAATTTTTATATTAAGTACGGCGTTAAAGGTGTGTGCAGTTCGACAATGAAAATCACTTTAGAAGTAAAAGTCTAATTAATAAAAATAAAATTACAAATCGCCAAGGAGGAAACTCGTCTTCTCGAGAGAACGTCTCGAAGCGGCTAAATTGCGAATGATTCGCTTTCGACCTATTTTGCAAATCTAATCGGTCGTGGCAAAAATCCAAGTTTTTCCGCCAAGACCGCAAGTCCGGCGATTGAAACTTTCGACGATGAAGAACGTTTCAGAAGGAAAAATTCGAATCGGAAAAATTACGAATTGCCAAGGAGAAAAAGAATTGGAATGTGTCTGGAAAGGATGAAGTCTCGAAACGATTTTTCGAACCAGAAGCGATTTTCCGGCGTTACGCTTTCTCTTGAACGAACTTCTCTGGACACGCGACAATATTTTTCTACCCGCCGTAACGCGTACGTTTCGTAACGCTCGCGCGCGCACCACGGTCGCCCGATAACGAGGCGTCCATCACGGTTCGTTAATGAAAAGTCCAAATACCGACGGTTGCGAGGCGAACTCATTTTTCCGTTTCCCTCGTCTCTCTCTTTTTCTTTCACCTTTTTTTTTCTACTTTTCGAGCCGCCCCGGCCATCTTTGTGAAAAAAATTAGTCCGACGAGCGCGAACGTCGGCGAGTCACGCGCGAAATCCCCTGTGTGTGGGTTTTCAATTTGCGCGCGAATGATTTCGTCATCGTTCGATAAATTTCGATCGCTCGTTGGGGATTTGCACGAGGGATCGTCCGATCGGTTCTCTCTTTCGTACTTGTGTTTCATCTAATCTCCAACTGAACCAAAGTTCACAAATTAAAACAAATGCTTTTATAATATATTTACGGATAAACGCTCGCTCGTTGGATTTCAGACCCGTTCGTTGCCGTTGCAGTATAAATTTAATGAGAATCCAACGAAGAAAATCGACTCCTTCTTTTTTAATCCGTAAAATTGAAACCGTTGCCGATGTTACCACGTTCATCGCACGTTGATGCAATTATTTCATCGCACAACGACCATTCTCGTGAAACGTACAAACGAAACAGCGATTACGTTTCATCTAAAGACTTCATTGGATTTCTCTGCGTACAGCGAAACGCCCGAAGCAGTATCACGCGTCGAAAAATATAGAACCTAGTTCGAATTTATAAACGCGTTCATTATTCGTGCCAGAACGTTGTATCGCGCTAGGTGCGCTGTTCAAAATGAACTTTAGGAGGAGAGGGAGGGGGCGAATATTCTATCGTAATATCGCGAATTGGATCCATCCATTCGTTCAAAATCATCAAGACGTTCGTTAAGAATTAAATCGTTAAGCAAAAAAAAAAAAAAATAAACGACGTATCGAAAGAGTCAACGCTTGGCTCGTCCCACGACGGCGAGACGCAAACGATACGTCGCCTCTTCCTCTTCGACGTGTTTCCTTCCTCGCGGAAGACTTTATTTGTACGGCATAAAATCGAAAGATACCGGAAGGTCTTCGAACCTTGCCCACGTGCGCTTCCCGTTTCTCTTCTCTTTCTTTTCCACCGTGCGGCGTCGTCTGCACGAAGCGTAGGTCGCGAGTATTTAAAAGCGAGGTTCGAGGAACCTTCCTTCGTCGCGCTTCCTTCGTATTCCTCGCGTGTCTCGCCTCGAGTATCGACGCGTGCATAAGGGAACGCTCCTAAAGCTTTCAGACTCGTATCGATTCGGTGGCGCGTCGTGTAAAGGCGTCGGTTTTCTCAAGCACGACGTTATTTCGTGCACGGCGGAAGAAAACCTCGTGGTAGAGGGTGTTTTCCGTCTAGAGATCGAGGCAGTGGCAGCTGCGAATGAAAAATGCGAAATCGACTTTTCAGAGGGTGTGAACTCGCTTCGAGAGAGAGAGGGAGAGGGAGAGAGAGAGAGAGAGAGAGAGGGAGGAAACCAGAAGGATCGAGAAAGATCGAGCCTTGGTAAGACGAGGGTAGGTAAACGCTTTTTACATTTTTATTTATTTTACTTATATGTTATAAAACTATTATATTTAATTATATATTTATATAATTATAAATAATTATAAAATTAATATTGGAATTATTATATTTAAATCGTCTAATTACTTTATCGTTAATTTATGAATTATTATAGGAAAATAAGCGATTACGATGGTTCTGACAACGGTTAAGATAACGTTGCGTTTGCAAGGAGAAAAAAAGGAAAGAAAAGCGTCGAATGCACGTGGATGACATCAAAGAAAACGACAAATACCCGGTTGAATACGTTAACGAGGAACGTCGATTTGCAAAGGTCAAGACACGACGTTTTACATAATTACGAAAGGCTTTCCGCGTCGACGCCTTTTCGATGGAATCGCGTACAAACGTACCGCGTAAGTTCATCGAATAATAAAACTATCGAAAACGTTCGACCTTTCCTCTCGTACGAAGGATACTCGAGAAAGAAAAGATTTTCGAAATATATCGGACGAATAAAATCGATCCAATTCTCCCACCCTTCAAGGACACCGAAGGGAGAGTAGTACGTACCGCGTTTGAAATACGCGCCTAAAATATTCAAGCGTTACCTGGGGACCCTAGACGGTCGATCAGCGGATAACCTCGCTGACGATAGAAATTTTTGCGAGAAAATCTCGACGAGAGAGTTTCGTCGCGATCGGAATGAACTCGTTCTCGAAAGAGGAGGAAAAAGTCGAAGAAGAAAGGCAACTTGCGGCAAAATGCGGAGAATCGACCACGACAACGACATCAACCACAAAACCTCCGGTCCTTCGACTAAAATAAACGGAAGTAAGGAACGAGCGGATCTAAATTTAGAATTCGTGCTCATCTCTCGGACGTGCCATTACGTTCGCAGACTCGACCCGTTGCATGCGCCGACGCGACCTCGCATCTTTCGCTCGCTGATCGTCGCGTTACCTAGTGACGTCCGATCGATTCCGTTCTCACGGGCGACGTCCAACAGTTGCCATTGCTTTTTCCTATCCTCGTCGACTCGCGCGCATTAGGATACGAGTTCGTTCTGCCTTGTAAGACGAAATTTCTTAAATTTCTCTCGCAAGGCGAGATTGGCAAGACGTAAGAGTTTCGACGTTTGCTGACAATGCATCGAACGACCGTCGAATGCAACTCCGATATTTGGTTGATTTATCGCCGATTAAATGAATACAGGTATTGCAGCGTTTAACGCTTCGATTGGATTCCTCTGCGAGCGAAGGACAAACACGATGAATTCGTCAACGCGATCGTTGCCTCGCCGAATTCACAACTTTTGTTCAGGGCGCCACGAAAGTATCGTTTTTATTCTAAACAATAATAAATACGATTATGTAAGATCGGATGATTCTGATCTTATATAAAATCTGACGATCGTTCTCCAATTAGCTTATTTATTCGATTGGACATTCAACATTCGTTGGTTGACGATTTTCGTTCAATTTTAACAATTATAAATATTTAAGGCGCTCCGATCACTGATAATCACCGTCAGTGATATAACAACGTATACCAAATATTCGGCAATAAATTAGAAAAGTATCGCCACGTGATAACGAAAACGAAGGAAATTTGTCCTTCGCTCTTCGTCGATGCGTAATATTGTATTTAGAATTCGATTTCAAACGTCGACGTTTTCCCCATGGTCCAAGTCCATCCTAACACCCCGTGAAAACTCGACGTCTTAATAATCGCGCGTCGGAGAACGGCGGATGTTACGAATGCGTGAGAGGTTGAAGTCGAGGCACGTGGTGATGCGTCGAGTCGATGGAGGCGGGTGTCGTGTGCGAGCGAGACCAGCTGACTGCCAAAACAGCTGTGCGATACTACCGATGATGCATCGAGGGGTTCGCCTCTCGATTCGAGGGTTTTACGCTCTCGTCGTGATTTAACATCCGTACATGCGTTCCGTTTTTGCTGACTCGTTATAACGTTTGATTTAAAAATAATATTTATATTGGATCCAGTAAAAAATAATTTCGTTCTTTACGAGTAAATGCTGACACGAAGCAATTGATACGATTCTCACTCGAAATTCATCATGTTCTTACAAAATTGTTTTTTACTCGATCCAATATGGGTTAAGCATCGATACATGCGTCTCGTTTTCGTCACCCCTACGTACGACGTTTCTCCTTTTTTTTCAGCTGCTTTCGACGCAACGTACGCGCGTGTAAATTTTCTGTAAGAACGATGCTTAACGCTGCTGTCGACGTCCTTGGTAAAATACGTAATAACGTTTCCTATCTGTTCTCTCTTTCGTTTGAAAAGTAATATATAATTTAAGGTGTTCGTGGTATTACCACATATCCAATTAGCAAATATTTCATGGATACGTTTATCAAACGCATCGCGGGTAACAGCCGATTAAAATCTACCGACGGGCAACTCGTTAAGATTAATTGTCTGGCACGACGGGTACCGCGTGTTACCCACTTAAGGGATTAGTTTCACGTTTCATGATTTTTACCTCACGTTAGCGCAACGTGTTCGCTCGATACTCCAGGATCGTATAGTAGCTAATCCCATCGTAGAAAGGGAAGCAACGTTTTCGAGCCAGAGATCGCATCCACGAATATTTTTCTTCTTCAAGAGGACGACAAACAACTAAAAAATGTGACACGTCGCGTTCGAAACACTTCATTCGCGCGTAATGTTTCGTATCTCATCCAGAATTATAATGATGTATTCTCTTACCATTCCAAAATCGTCTGGAATATTAATCGATTTTGCGATTACTCGTCTTGTTAAGCGAGACCGCGTCGGATCGATTCTAACAGGCCTGAAAATAACGAGCTGACTAAATCCGACCTAATCGTCCGTGCGAAATTATGACGGAAACCGCGTTGTAATTCACGCACAATGCCTCTTCTTATCTTTATTAGATTCGAATGATATATACGCGCATATATTTATGGTTAACGTATCTCCTCGGTAACAAACACGAAAAGGACAGCGAGATATAAATTGTTTTGGTTCACCACGGATCGCTTAGAGCTCTTTAGAATAGTTCTACCACGAAAATACGAGAAGTCGCGGAGAGTCGGTTCTTTGTCTTAGGTTATTTCGTAACGATCGTTTTTGATCGTCTCTGGCTTTACGTGAAAGCTATCGCCGTCTTACGCGGACTTATACACGTAAACGCACACTCGAGACGCGCGCGTTGCGTCATTTTTAATTCATGCCAATTTCATGAAGATCGAAGCGCGTTTTTAATCCGATCGAACCACGACGAGGAGCTCGTAGAAGCGATTACGCTAAGTCAACGTGTATCTATGACAGGCTTCCCATCGAATTTATCGTAACTTCGGACAAATCAATTAATAACGGCCGAATTATAATTTCAATCGTCAGACCGTACGATGGGTGATCGGATTAGCGATAAATTCGCGAGTCGCTATTGTTTACCTTCGAATCACGCGTTGCATTGGCGAACCGATAAAACGATCGCTTAGCTTCGTTCGAGTCTTGAGGCGACCAGCCTTACATTCAGCGATTTCCTGCGTCTAGTCGTTCGTTTCTGTCGAGATCAACGAGACGCAAGCCCTGAAAAATCGGCGTGAAAGCTTCGCTTATTTCGTTTCAAGATCCATCGAATACATCCTTGCGAATTGTCAATAATGATCAACGATCGATGATCGTAGAAGCTTCGAATATTTGTAAACAGGTCGTCAGTCTGGTATTCGAGCTTAGAAACGGTTAGATTTCTCGTCGATGACGTATTTGAATTTTCACCCACACATGCGACCAGCTGGCTTACAAAATCGGTGCGAAAATTCATTAATAACGGAAAAACGATCGGTGATCGCGGAAGCTTCGAATATCTCTAAACAGGCCGTCGGTCACGTCGACGAACGTATTCGAGCTTAGAAATACGATTAACGCGAATATAAAGCTCGTAAAGCGCCAGCCAATTATTCTTTCCTCGTTTCTATCCCAAGCAACCGGCACTTGACAAAATCCGCAACAAAGTCGCGTCGTGGTCGCTAATTACGCGGCTACGGAGGAACGTTTGCATTCTCGGGATTATCCTCGTCACGAAGTCGTTATTCCAACGCAGCCACTAATTTACAATGGGTTGCACGGCGAATAAGTCAAATTGTACTACCTGGAAGCCATTTTCATTCTGTAACAAGCGTTTCCCATTTGTCCCTGCGTGCACGGATAGGAGAGAGAGAGAGAGAGAGAGAGAGAGAGAGATATCGCAAGGATAACTTTGGATCGAGAAACGTGACGTTCAATTTTGCGATATTCGCCCGTCTCTGGCTACGGTCGCACGAAGCAATCGCACTACGTTCAAAAGCGCGTAATATCCGCTCGAATCTCCGTCGCACGTGATTTTCCGCGTCTTAGAAATTTCCAGGAGCAACAATCGTTTTATTCCTTCCCTCCTGCTATTTTTACAACACCACGGAGAATCGTGTCGGATCGAAGGTGAAGAAGTTTAAAGAAGGAAGAGGAAGAAAAATGCGGAAAAACGTGACAGAAGGCTCCTTCGACTTCGTTCTCTCGCGTTGAAAAAGTCTAGGAATGCCACGAAGGTACGGCATTGACCCTGCCGAAATTTATTCGTCGCGACTACGGTATCACGAATCGTCGGGCGTCTAGAAAAGCGTTCGATCGGCGCAAAATCGAACGCGTCGCGAGAGAAACGATAATCGCGGCTTGCGCCACGATACGTGGCCCGACTTCGCGTTTTAACAATTATAAAATGCGAATGTGCGAATTAATCTCTCGATGCGCGCTCGCTCGCTCGCTCGCTCGTTCGTTCGTGCGGGATTAGAAAGTAAGCGCGATATCGAATCGTACATTATTATAACTGACACGCAAATGCGCTTAATGTAATAGTCGAGTATAAAAGCGCTAGAAAGTGATTGTCGATAGGTTTCCAGCGCGATTAACTGCGCGGAATTAATCTCGGACTATTATAAATTGAAATTCAATCGGTCTCGATGTTAAATATCATCGTTCGATGACAAACGAGATGTTGAAACGCACGATCTGACGAACGTGATATCACTAACCCACTCCATTTCTCTCTCTGTCTCTCTCTCTTCTGGGCTCGCACAGTCGATGGACCACCGGTGCTAGCGAAACAGGGCGATGCCCGTGTCAAACGACGACGCTTCGAATATCGAGTCGAAAAAGCCGATGGCCGCGTAGTCGAGGATAATTCAAAAATTTTGCTTTTCTAAAGGATTTTCAAAGAAAGCTCCATTTTCGATCAAATCGAGAGCGTTTCGTTCGCTCAGTATTTACAATTTTTAATTAATTTCTACCTTAAAAAAAATATGTCGACATCGACTTAAATAAATTAATTGTACTCTCCGGTAGATAAACACGATGCAGCCAGATCAATTTTAAACGCGATAATTTCTAACTGCCCTTTCTTCTTCAACGATTAATTCTAAGACGCGGACGAGAGTCGTTCTCATCCGTAAAATCGACTAGAAACAAATTCCTAAGGCATGAATCGACCGGAGAGCTGGAAAAAGGAAGAAAAACGTCCAGTTTCGCGCACGAGCCACGACGAAGGCGGATCGGCCGTATCTCGGCTCGTGGCTCTTATCACGCGACGAAGTAAGTCCCACTAACTCCCTGATAAGCGCCTGCAAGGTGCAGGGAGCATGCACGAATCGGTAAACAGCCCGTGAAACGCGATACACCTGCGATCCTTCAAACGGCACTGAACAAAATATCTTTCGATTGAAGTGAAATAATGCAAGGTAAGTGCGTGTGTTGGGTGTCTGTGTGCTTAAGAAAGCAAGAAAAAGAGAGAGAGAGAGGGGGGGAGAGAAAAGAAGAAGAAAGAGGAAGCAGGGAAAACACGGAGCAAAGCCATTAACCTCGCTCGAGCTAGGATGGAATCGTCAGACACGACATAACACGACGCGCACTGATTCTCCCTCGTTGACGCCCGTACAATGCCACCCGAGATTAGACGAGATCCAAATGTATCCGGGATTGGTCTTGTACCAACGTCGAAATCAGATCCTCGAACACGACCGTGACTATTCTCGCCTAATCCTTTCGATATCGTTGATCCAAGAGCGTCGAGTGACGACAGTGGCAGGTTCGTCTCGAAAAACAAGATGGCGGATCGAACCGACGACAACCGAAACATCAGCGAAGAGGTTAGTACAGCGAAACGTCAGATCGATCGATTTTCCAGGTCGAACGGTTGTCGGAAATTTTAGAAGTCTCTCGTAATAAAATCGTCGTGAGTGCAAGGACGAAGGGGAAAAAGTGATTCTTTTAAAATTCACGCAAACAGCGAATGAATAAAGAACGATGGATACAGCGACTGGGAAGACTCTGCGTTTGCCAAGTAAAATTGGACGAGTAGGGCTTCGATCGTTCGATTTTTTTTTTAAGTTTTCGCGCCAAGGAATCGAGGAAATAAATTCATCGTGATCGCGCCTTTCTTCGTCGGTGATCGGTTTCGTAGGATGGAGATAAATCAGTTGGCGGTGAAATAATTCCTTCCTTTTACGAATCCGTAGTTAAAAATAAATTCCGCTCGATTTTAGCCGGACTTCCCCTCGGGTTCGGACTGGTAACGGTGCTATTATAAACGATAGGAACTAGCAACGGAAAGGAACGTCTTAAAAATAGGAGTTTCTTTGCGGATCGAGGAATACCTTGGATAATAAATGCGTTGAATCTGGGTTCGCGCGTATCGAGCGCACGAATTGCGACAAATGACTGTTATCGCGGATCTTATCGTGAAACATCGTCCACGTTGCAACGCATGCGATTGCAACGTATCGATGCCGCTTGAACGCGTTTATTGAGAAAAGCATACGCCGTTTCGATTAAAAAAGAAGAAGGGAAACAAGTAGAGCGTTCCGGTAGATAAGGCGAAACACGCCCAAAAACCGATAGGAATGAATTACGAGGTGGGCTAGCGTGATCGTTGAGTATGCGTTGCTCGTGTCTGCATCGAGATGCTCGGCGTCGATTCGATTGCTCGAGGCTGTACAGTGCCGCGCGAAAGTGTTCGTACGAAACGCGAAAAGTGCGTGTCGCGGTGTAAATCATCCAGAAACTTCTCACGCGCACCGACGGATGCTCGTCCGGATAATCTGAATAGATATAAACGAGAATCGGACGATACGAGTCCGAGATGCGAGATTTATTGCGGCAAGGTGATCGTAAAATTGTAGACGAAAAGAGGTAAACTCAGCAAGAAGGATTGCATATCTCGTGGCTCGAACGAATTTACGATTTTTCGTGTTGTTCGAAATAGGATACCGACGCATCGGTGAAAAAGACAATTTTTTACGAGTAAAAATGGTCTTATACGAAGCGAGAAGAATATTAAACGTTAGCTTTGCTTTTTCGTTCAAATTAATACAAATGGTTGCAAATAGACTTCGATACTTTTAAATCCTGAGAAGTAGTTTGTTGTAAAATTTCAAGGTGAAAAAAATAAATTAATTGAACGCACGATGATGCAAATCCAATAGAACAAGTTTTCAGACCTAATTTCGCTAGTGTACGTTAAAATACTTATCGTTTTGTACATACGTTCCATTTCTCGTCCATAAGACGATATGAGACATTCATTGCAATAAAAAGCTTACCGATTTTCCGCGAGGGTTGTTTGAAGCGCGATATAAAATGCCGTGGTGATCCTTCCAAACACGTACCTGAAAAAAATTAAATTAATTATAGTGCGAACAAATCTTTAAGTTTAAGATGTATATGTATTAGGCCATACTCCAAATGTTACGCTTAACGATCACTCAATACAATGTTTTGGGCTTTGTCCCAACATTTTGTCCACTTTTGTAATGCAATACCGATGAAAATACCGTTAATCGATTGGGTTATTAGCCCAAAACGTTGTCTTTGTCCTTTTTTTCATTAAACGTACTATTATAAAATGTTATATCTATTTCTCTTGAAAGAAAAATGTATTTCTTACTTGCACACTACTGGAATATTTGCATCTGTAACGAAATTCACTGAAACGCTGTACGTATCGTGGTTCATTGACAATAATAATTATTTATTCGTAATGGAATTAAAAGTTTTCGTAAACTTCGTTTGAACCTGTCTTCCTCCTGTGCGACGTTCGAACTAACTTTGAAAACCGCTGCTGTGGCCATCTGTTCGTTATTACGGTAACTAAAGGTTTATCATCGCACCTATCGGTATCGATTTGTCGTTGATTCGAAAGTCTAATAGTTTAAATAAATACGAATCAACTTACGACGAATGCACACGCACTCGCGATAATAAATATTATTAAGTTTTAGGCTATATATATATTGCATTAAATATTATATAAATATTATATGAAAACGTTGTTAGACGTTGTACGTGCTTTTTGAAATTTCTTTCTAATTTCAATTCGGATCGAATAAATAATTTTCTCAAAATAAAGAATCGCTATAACGGTACAAACTACGCAACAGGATACGACAATCGTTGGTAACATTACGTACTGAAATATACTTTTATACAATATTAACGAAGCTCATCGCGAGGTTCAAAATTATTCGACTATAATTTTGTGGGAGTAGAATACGTTGAATTGTGAATTCGATGTACTAATTTGCTGTTATAATCGATGTTGTATGCGATTATAATGCGAGGTATTAACTTAATTTGTTGTCACAGCGGATCCAGCTTACGCGATTACGAATTCGCTTGCGCGTAACAAGATTATCCGAAGATAAAAAGAGATTTGCTATGTAGCCGTTTGTCATGACTTCGCTACGACGTTATTTGACAAATTTTATTAAAGTGGAGCTACCTCCTTTCTTCTTTATTCTAGTGAAAAAACGTGAAATTATTAGGACACACGATCGTATTTTCGATCAATCAAGATCGAAATAAATCAAGGCGTGCCTACGTTCGGGCTGAAATTGTCCTCGACCGTCGATGTACGTACAAACAAACTAATTTTCTCGATTTATTGATTTCGTGAAAAACGATGCTTATAAAAAAAAATATGCACTCGTGAACAGCATCCTTCGTTTCTAACCAGTTCAGATGGAGTATCAAATACTGCGCGCTATCCTTGAATTTATGTAATCGTTATTCACCTATTATTTGTCAGGCTTCTTTAGTCACGTCTATACATCTCGCCGAAGACCGATCGGCAGATCGTTACGTAACGATGAGCTAATAGCCTTCATTTTTCGTAGAAGTACGACAGTTAAAATAAGTACAGACATTGAGAAAATTTAATAAAATTCAGATACGTTCGGGGGAATGCCGGCAAACGTACATTGAGTTGAACATTTTCAAAGTAACCGTCGTACAACCCGACCGGGCTACTTTCCGACGAACGACGAACGACGATAGAAAGATCACGTCGGAGGCAGATGTCAATAAACAGATCGCAGCAAATTTAGAACGAATTAAAATTTCGATCTCTCGAGCTTCCCCTTCCCCCTCTCCCTACGAGTCTCGTAGAAAAATGATAAATCCCAATCCTTGCAAAGTCGACAAGTGAGCGTGAGAACGATCGGAGTTCCTATCGCGTTAATTTCTCCGAAAAAAAGGCGGAAATTTTTCCGTTCGACCCTGGCAAACCACCAGCAGCAGCACCCCCGTCGACCCCGTCCTGCCGATAAACTGTTAAAGTAGGGCCAAGCAAAGGGGGTATGTCGAGGCGAAGGGAGGAGAAGTGTTCGATCGAGGGAAGAAACGGGCCGAACGGTGCGGAGGGGTCAACACACTCGTTGGATCCACCCTTGGACACGCGCAAACGACGTTGTTGATGGATTTGGACTTGGATGGCGATAGTGTCCAAGGGAGGAGGGGAGGGAGGAAGGAACGCGGAAGGAAGCGAGGGAGAGGAAGTGGAGGAAGGAGGGTTAAGACGAAGCCGAGGGGAGCAGGAACGAGTGATTGATGAGAGCGACGCAACCACCCTTACGACCAGGATACCGACATCCCCTCACTGACCTCGATTTCGCCCTGGTGGGAGTCGGCCTTCTTATCACCGCTGCCAATAACGCTCCTCTCCTCTCCTCTCCTCTCCTCTTTGCGTTTTTCTCCACCTCTTAGTTTATTTTCCCCTCTCCGCGTTCGAAGCCGCCGCTCGTGAACGATTCGCATGGCGCAACGATTCCAAAGCTTGCCCGCTTTTCGATTACTCGAAGGAACCGTTCGCGTTCTCTCCGTGCCGTCTTGCTCTTCTTCGCGAGAAGGGCAAGCGGGAGGAAGAGCAACAATCGAGCCGAAATTACTGTTTTCGATGCTTACGGCAAGGATTGGTCTCTCCAGTCGCTTTCCATTTCTTTTTCTTTTTTTTTTCTTTGTCTGTTTCTTTTTTCTTGTTGCTTTCCATCCGTTCGTAATCTTGAATCTCCGCTTTTCTTTCTCGTCTTTCTATTTTTCCTTTTTCTGGTTCCGTTCTATCTCGCTGGCACCCAACTTCTATCTTAAAATGGATCGAAGATTCCGATGAAGAATACGGAATCCGCCCGTACCGTGCCGATGGACAACTTAGTCAAAATTGATTTCGTCGACGATGCCGTGCATTTTCAGCGACGATTCTCTTTCAGATCGATCTCTCGAACGTGGAAGAACGAAGGGAACGGAAGCACCCGTCGTGCCGGATTCTTTCCTTTCCATGGTCGTGCCAAATCGTTTTCTATTTTTCTGTTGCATTTTTCTTTTCTTTTTTGCTTCTCTTTCTCGTATTTCTATCTGTCATTTCTCATTGGAGTTTTTACTGATTCCATTCTAGTTCGCTGGTAATCTACGTTTACGCTAAAGTGGTTCGAAGACTCTACTAATTAAAAAATACAGAATCCATCGGTACAATGACCATGGACGATTTAATCGAAATTGATTTCATCGACGATTCGCGAGATCGATTTCTGAATAATTCTGAATTCTGGAAGAGTGAAAAGAATAAAAAGCAATAATCGCACCAATATTTTTTTTTCGATTGGTCTCTTCAATCGTTTCCTACTTCTCTTTTTTCTTTTTCCAGTTCATTCGGAATTTTTAATCTCTCTTTTTCTTTCTCCTATTTCAATCTGTCGCATTTGTTAACGTCTTTTCCCGATTGCGTTTTAGCTCGCTGGCATCCAACTTCTACCCTAAAGTAGATCGAACATTCTAATAAAGGACAGCAAATTCATTGTTACAATGACGATGGACAATTTAGTAAAAATTGATTTCATCGACGATTCCGTAGGTTTTCAGCGACGGTTCGCGATATCGAGCATTTCTCGATTCATTGCGTTCACGATGCAAATACCAGCGAGAAATTCACGAACGCGTCGCCGGGTCGCGCCACGCCGCGACGCCAGAGAGAAAGAGTTGGTAGCTCGGCGCGTTTCAAATCGCGCCAGACGCATTTTCTCCGCACACATGGGAAAAAATCTTTTTACCGTTGCTAATGCACCGTTGCGATCTCCATCCTCCCGCATTCGGAATGCAGATGAACGTTTACATATGCATGTACGGCTCTCGGGTAAGTAACGGAAAGAAAAAAAAGGAAGGAAAATATTCACCGAGCCGAACGTAAGACGAAATCAAGAGGATCTTCAACGACTTTTGCTATTTCGTTCGTTTCTCTGCTCGAAAATGCGAAGTTTAATATCTGCGTTCGAGCGTCTTTCTTTTTCCTGCTTTTCATCTTTCAACTACCGTCTAACGGAACGCGAGGTAAGACATAATTACGTTTACGATAACGAAACGAAACATAATCCGATATAACTGTAATATAACT
>JAITYT010000192.1:1833318-1845139 GCA_025433975.1 Liostenogaster flavolineata | reverse complement strand
AGAGAGAGAGAGAGAGTAATGAAGAGTAAATGGGCGAGCAAGAGGCGGATCGAGAAAGTGGTAACGGGAGGATACGAAACGTTTCTGACTCTGACGCAGTATTACGCTTTCCGCGATGCAGGGAAAATTACAAAAGAGATAGCGGTGATCCGGGGGAAAAAGTGATGAGACAGATCGACGACGAAAGAAGAAAATACAATTAAAGGTGTCGAACGTCACTCGAGGTGGCAGTAGTAAGAAAAAGGGAAAAGGGGAGGAAACGATATCTAGCACTGCGAAAGAAGAAGCCTAAGTAAAAGCCGGAGGAAAGATAGAAGCATTTGGAAACCGTAATAAAGCTCGAGATGATCTAGAGAGAAAAAAAGGGAAATAATACGAAAAAATGGAGCGATTAGAAAATTATAGAAATTCTTAATTAGCTACGAGGAACGAACGAAGAAGAAGTCGATAAATTACTTTCTCCGTGCCCGTGCAACCGATGACAGATTAAAAGAAAAGAGAGACGAATAAAATAACGATCTCGCTTGTCCTTTCGTCTACGTAAAAAGCGCATACTCGCAAGGCGAGAGAAAAATAAATAAAAATCGTAAAGGTCGATGAGGCGTAGAAAATGGCAGGAGAACGTCGTGGGATAATTCGACCAAGAATTTGAAAGCGTAACCAAGGCGACGAGGCGAAACGTCCAAACAAAAATCAAGCGAAAGCGAGAGTCCAAAGCGCGAACTTCCGAATGGCAATGTAACGCGTTTCTGGTCGCTTCCCTCCTCGTCGATGCGAGATAAACGCGTTTTCGCGAGCGTTACCCCTGCCAACAGCGCTTTAACGCATGAATCGCGACGACGAACTCGACATCGACGTGCAAACGCGAAGGTCTCTCTCGCCATTCTTTCCCCACGAAGAGAGCGAATCGTAAGTTCACGCATTGGACGTACTTCGAGTTCAACGTACGCGGGGTTGGACGAGCTGAATTTCGAATTCCATCGCGCGTAGCTACGCCTGAATCCCTCGAACACGGTTCAATCCTCCCAATGTTATCGAGTCTCAGCGATAAATATTAGGTTGTTCGGAAAGTCATTTTTATAAAAAACTGTTGGGAGAAAACGAAACAATAGTTAAAATACACAAGGCTACAATAAGGAACGTATAAATTTCGCGTCATGTAATTTTAAAATTGAAGCAAAATCTATAATCATTACTCTCGTCGGGGCTGTAATTCGATGAATAATATCATAAAATATATTTTGCGGGAATCCTACGATCCGTACTCGTACGATTAACCCTTTCCACTCGTATGTCACCGTACAGACAACTTATGTTTTACCGTTGCGCTCGTACGTCGCCACATAGAGACACCTACATATATACTTTACATGTATATTTTTTCTGCTAGACCAGAAAATTAAATTGTAATGTTTTCATTTTGATCGAATATGAAAAAAAATTCCGAATTGATCGACAGCCTTCTCAAATATAAACACGAGTGCGTGTATTTGTGTAAGAACATATTTCGAATAATTTTCAATTTCTTTTCCCTTTCTCGAAAGAGTCATACTTCACTGTTTTCAATGAAACAAGGCGCCTTCATATATTTCAGAGTTTTGTTTCGCTGATTGTTATCAAGTAATTTACATAATTTCATTACGATTGCTTTCAAAGTATCCCCTTATTCGTGCTATCAGTCCTATGAATTATTAATGCCAAACGTAAATATCCGTAACAAAGTACTTCGGAGATATCAATTGCTAATAAATCTATTAAATTATTCTTAATCCTTTGCGGATCTTTACGAGCCGGTTAAAATTGTCTTCCGACGTATCGAAATCAAATATCGAGAGAAAAATATCGAATTAATATTTCATCGCGTCATCTTCGGAATTAGTCCAAGCAGGATGAAAGCAAGGAGACGAGTCGAGAACCATCAAGCTATAGCAAAAAATAAAATACGACTTCGAGAACATCGACGACATTGGTGAGGTATTTTCCACGTGGAAACTTCCAGGGCCAGAAATTTTCTATAAAAATTCGTTCAAAAAGCCGCACGTCCAATCGACACCGCCCCAGCGAATCACAAGACCCTTCTTCTTCAGTTTTACGTAGAGGATCACCGTGAGTCCTTAACCACTCGACGACGCTTCGACCGGAACATTTCAATTTCCCAGACTCGTAAGACGATCTCGGCACGAACCGACGTCGAGAAAGACGAGACCAAACGGTGCCATTGTCTTCTTCGAGACGAAAGGACGAGAGACGATCGTGTTTGATCCCATTCTGCTGCCGCTTCCGTTCCTATTTCTCCTTCGTCCTCTCCTTCTCCCGGGGCTAACTTCGCCCCAATTAAAATCCAAACGGACCGATATCAATTTCGTCGCGATCGAGAGCGACGCGAGATGGTCTCTCCACTCTCGATCGGGTCCTGCCGATGTCGCGGCAACATCGACTGCACGGGGTGTTGGTACGCGCCGCTGGGAGGAGAGAGATCGATTCTCGTCGAGGGGGTATTCGTTAATAGAGGCTTCGGCTCGGGGGTCGCCTGGGGAAAGAAGCTAATTGCAAATGCGCCGCGCCGTTGAGGCTGTCGACGCTGCTGGTGCTGGTGCTGCTTATTAATTTCCCTAATGAATTGACTGCAGCGGCGGTGCTCGCGACAGAACGTCTGTCGCGTATCTACGATAATCGAACGATTAAGTGCCAATTAATCGGTACAGGTAGCACCATCGGCAACGCCATCGGCAGCGCCATCTTTCGACTCTTTCCCCCTCCATCTGATCGTCCTCCTCCAACTATACCTAGTTGTCGTCGTCGTTGTTGACGATTTTTGCTTCCTCTTTTTCGATACCAGCAAACGTCACCTATTACGCTCTTTCCCCCACTCCTCCACTCCAGCGACATCTTCCTGGGACCGACAAGATCGATCTCGTCTGCCTCTGGGTAAAAATCGTGAGAATCGCTTTAGGAACTTCCCTTTGTCATCGTCGTCGTCGTCGTCGTCGTCGCGTCACCATGAATGCCGCCATCCTGAGTGGTGTTTCTGTCACCGCTCTTCGTGTTGATTCCTGGATTCTGCGGTTCCTTGAGACCCTTGGGGCTCTGAAACGCTTTTAACCCCCTTCGAGACGCGACACGAGGACGACGATAACGCACGGTACGTCGTTGATCCCTTTCTCTCTCTTTTTCTGATCGAATCTCCAAGCGACGAGCGCACAGAGCAACTCGACCTTCTCACGATCGATTCTCGAGGTACTCGTTCAACTCTTTGCGATTGAACTCTTCTGAAATTGTGGAAAAGCGAGATTTTCGACGGTCTCCCGTCGGGATATTATTACGTCTTGCATTTGCAGAACAAATCGGGATAAAGCGGGATACCCGACGATTCCGATCAGGATGTTATCTTGTATTGGAAGAGCAGGTAGATGAAAGACATTTTCTGGTTGCTCTGTCGATTTCTTGATCCTTTTGGGGTTCCAAAAGGCTTTTAATCTCTTCAAGATGCATCACAAGAACGACGACAGTTCACATTGTGCAACCTTACAAAGTACATCATACTGCTTATCCCTACTCGTCCAACTCTTTGCGGTTGAACTCTTCTAAAATCGTGGAAAAGCGAGTTCTCCGACGATCTTCGTTCAGAACGTTATCTTGCATTAGAAAAGCAGGTAGAGAAAAGACATTTGCTGATTGCCGTGTTCGTTGTGGCTCCTGGTGTCGATTTTTTGACCCCTTTGGGGTTCCAAATGGCATTTAATCTCTTCAAGACGCGCCACAAGGACAACGCAAGTACATCACTGATCGCACTGCTTCTTCCTCGTCGAATCTCCAAGCAATGAAGATCGATAGAACAAGATCGATTCTCGAGGTACTCGTCCAACTCTTTGCGGCTGAACTCTTCTAAAATCGTGGAAAAGCGAGAGTTAGCCGACGGTTCCGACCAGAGCATTGTCTTACGTAGCTCCAGGATCGAAAGAAGAGCGGAAGAGGGTCGCGGCGACGCTCGGGCGCCTCCCTAGGAGCTGCGGCGCGTTTCACCGGCGGCGAATCTTACGGACGGTTTTTCCTGCGGTTTGCAGCCACCGCGGAAAGAAATCTTGCGGTCTATCTCGAGAAACGGCTGGAGAAATTCTTGCCCGAGGATAAATCGCGGCGTGACTTTCGCCCGGGCGTTTGACCCCCGCCGCCTCCACCTCTTCGATGTCGACGTTAAGACACGAATCGTCGGTAATCGAGGGGAAGCCGGGAGGAGCCGCTCCACCACGACGATTGTCCTGAAGCTGGTAATCGAGTCGAGCGGTTCCGTCCTGTCGCTAACCGATATTAACGCGAGGAGGCTGTCTTTCCTTCTCATCCTCCTCCTCTCCCTCTATCTGCTTGTTTTTTTTTTCGACAGACGCAGAAGAGAATCGCATCAGCACCCACGACGCTCGATCAACTGGCCGTAGTTGTTTAACCCTGGATTATATAATACGTAAACACCTGTAACTTTGAAAATGGTCGCTATTTATTATGTTAATGTCGATTCCTCGGAATAACTATCGTGTTCAATTTCATTTCAGAAAATTAATAATTAGTAAATAACTTTTTAGATTTAAAGTGTGTTTTATGGCTACTTGTATTCTGTAAAACAAAAATCATCGATATAATTCGATCGTCTCAGAGACGAATGTTTACGAATAGTGTATCTCTCTCGTGCATGTTTATGTTTACGAATCAAGGGTTAAGATAGTCGCAATTATTTAAGAGAAACGTAGTCGAAGCAGTCGTAGACCGATTTTTCGTGACATTTTCTACGACAAAAAAATTACTCGAAAGAGTTAGTGCGAAACTTTATGCGCTAATATGCTGCAATCTGTCGTTCCGCCACTTCCTTTTCACCTAAAACATTTAATTTTCGTATGAATATTTTGTTTCGCGATGATCGGATTCGAAAATCGCCTAGTACGAGTCCGTGAGGCGTAACGGTGACGCGAAATTACCTGAAAACAGAGTAGACGCGATACCGGCGGTTCGAATCGAACGCGGTGTAATCAGGAAATTGGCAACGGACGAGATTACGTTCTCGAAAGAGAAAGAGAAAGAGAAAGAGAAAGAAAGAAAGCCGACGTGGACGTAGCAGCGAGCAAAACGGAGGCTGAAACACGTGGCGATGGTGGCGCCGATCGCCGAAATTCGTCGAAAGAAACATCGAAAAACAACTTTCGTTCGTTCCGCGTTTCGACTCGATTTATTTTCTTGGCGAAAAGCACGAATCATTTGGCAAAGAGGATTAGACGCGAAAGTACGAAAGAGCGAAAGAATTGTTTCGTCGTTGTGCCTGGGGCTGGACGTTGTTGACGCGTGGCAATTCTGGTGATTGGATCGATTCGAATGCGTCACCGAGGTAGGAAGCGCTGTCTTTTATCGCCTCGCGGTTAACGTAAATTAAAGGAAGCCTGTCAAAGCAAAGAAAGAAAAAATAAAAGCAACGAAGAAAATCGATAGGACCGTTATTATTATTATACATCGACATAATTTATGTAAGAGCCGTTCAAAATCGATTAACTCCACTTTTTAAAATATCCTAAATTTAAGTGTTAAACCACTTGGCTCGACCATAGCTTTTCATATTTATAATAAATTTCCCGAATAATAAGGATTTACACCATTAAACGACGAAATTTTCTTGGCCATTGAATAATAAATGATTTATTTCAGAAGCAATTCTGATTAACTCCGTACTCTAATGTAAATCGTTACAATAATGTAATTCAAATACAGCGGCGAATGCTCAATGGCATCGATAAATCGTTTGGCAAAGTTCTGTAAGAAATAAAGTAAAATTATTGAAAAAAATTATTTCGTCAGCTTTCTTCGCTCTTTGTTTTACGGAGTCAATTGATTCGTGCAAAGAATGGCTCGTATCTTAATCCTTTGCATTCGAAGTACCCCTCCCTCTCAGGCACTGCCAAAATTTGGCATTGTACTCGAATACAATTCGGTACAATATACTGCACCGAAGATCACGCGACTGTAATCTTGGCCTTAAAATTTTTATTTATACATTTTTATTTATATATTATTGTATATGCAAATTTAACCTTCGAATAAATCACAAATTACATAGGCAAGAAAAAGTCCGGGCTGCTGAAAGCTTTGGGCGAGAAAAAGTCCAAGCGCGAAGGAGTAATTCGATAAATCCGTGCAGCGACCGAATAAAACGTTTCTTTTCAACGCGAAAAATCGCGACTCGGCGTCGCGAGGCTCAAACAGGCCGTCGTTCGAGAAAAATTGCAAGAACGACTGGAGAGCGGAGTCGCGACCTTGAGGGTCGTCGAGCGCAGCGGCAAGAAGAAAAAGGAACGGCGCGTACTGTTTCAGGATGCGTCGCGTTTCGAGCGTACACATCGTCCGTTCGTTCCTCCGTCTATCGCTTTCAGGCTCTCTCTCCCTTCGCGAGAGTCTCCCTTCGCTCGTTCCGTCTCTCCTTCGTCCTCTTTCTCGCTCGTTCGTACGTCTCGCGCGCGCGTACGCACACCCTTTTACCCTTTTTACTTTTTAACGCGGGCCTTTTGTCCCCCAGGATATTTGCGGAGCTTTGTTTTGTCGACGGTCTGTATAGCGGCTTAAATATACGTCGCTAATGGCACGGGACGGCGAATACAAAAGACTCCCTGAATGCCTGCGAATGTTTATTTATAATTTGTCTAAGGTCAAGAAAATAACGAAAGGTTCGAGGAAGGAAGGATGAAGAAGAAGAAGAAGAAGACGACGAAGAGCAGCGCCCCGAGTTTCTTAACGACGTTTCGCGTACCTTTTCTCGAAAGGCGAAATCGACGCGGAGATGCCGCGAGATTTTTGAAGGGATAAAAAAATGTCCAGAGGTGAATTTTCTCGCGTGCTCTCGATAGAGCGCGAATTAACGCCCTCGAAGGAACAATTTTCGCGAGGCTGTTGTCGCGGGTCACTGCAATGCGGCTAACGGCGATAGTCGGTCAGTAGGCACGCGGCCAACTCGGTTCTAATCTAAATATCCTCTTGTGCCATTTTGTACGAGCGACACCGAATATATTATTTGTAAAGAAGGAGGTGCCCTCGGAATACTCGGGGGAACGACATGCCGGTTGGAAGCGGGCAAGAAATCGAGGATCTCTCATTACTCTGTAACGCACCACCTATCTCTACCCCGTTGATTAACCTTAACCCAAATTTCTAACCACGAGCCTCACTCGTGCACGACCAACAATTTTAAAAACGTCCGGCAAGTATCAGGGCGATCGAAAAGTAATCAACATTTTTTGTTGCATTTATTTATTAAAGAGATTTTAAATACCAATCGACAAAAAAATTTCCTTCACTTTCTAACACTTTTTGCCAGCGTAAAGGCAGCTGTTCGATTCCCTTCTTAAAAAACCTTTAAAAATAAAACGAGAAAAGAACGTTTAAAATCGAAGAAATTTTGATTACTTTTCATTGGCCTAACGAAAAGGTCAATGACGACTATAAACGATAAGAACGAGCCTGACTCGTGGTACTTCCTTCGGACTTTTTACTTCGCAGACGTTTTAAAAATATTAGTCGTGCCCGAACGTTGTTTATCCTTTCGCGATTCCTTTCGTTGCACCAAAATATACGTGTCGCGACCGACCATTTTGCTCGCTATGATCCGAGCGATTGGGAGATAGCGGCTAGGCCGAGGGGTTAGTAACGAAATTCGTCCCGACGATTCGAAGCTCTTTTCTCGAGTAATGGGATTCGATAATCGAGAGACTTCGGGCGTAGGGCGAAGGGTAGATCCAGTTGGAAACGTGAGTTTAAACGCGGCCGCGAAATACCGTGGGTTAGAGCGATTACGTAGAATCGTATCCACGATCTTCGATTTCGCTGTCGCGTTCGGACTTTTTCCGTATTTCAGGGTGTTAATTTCAATCGAAGAAGGGAAATCTTACGAACATGGAGAAGAGACGATTTCGACGAACCCCGAAATCCGTTCGATCGCGTGACATTTTTTGGAAGAAGATACGAATTAAACAGCAAAAGTAGTACGTTCGTCGGTAAGCGCGTCGAATAATGAAATAAAGCAGAAATTTCGTGATAAAGGATTTTCCTGATTTCCTCTCGTTTTACATTTCTCGGCGTTCAACTTTCGAGAGATACGCCGTTCGTGGCCCAGTTCCTTTCAATCTCTTCTCTTACGCCAGCGACTTTGAAGTCGAGTCGAGTAACGGACGATTAAAAGATAATTGCCGGTGTCTCTCGCGTTTTATATTCTCCGGCCGTAACCTTACTCGATGGACTTGGGTTAGCGCGGACGAGCCGCAAATATCAATTCGTTAAAGAACGCGCGTTCGTCCAACGATAATAGCCTCGTTGAACGATGAATATTCGATATACTTTCCGTTGAAAAAAAGTCATTTGTTCGTTTGTCATTTGATTGTTGGAAAAGTGACTCGGTTTTTTCAAAATGAAAAACGTCGTTCTCTATGTTTTTTTATGTTGTTCTTATGAAAAACTGTTGGAGAAAAACGAAATTACTTCGGTTGGCTCTCAACGGGAAACGGAGTGGTCACGAGCGCGCGCGATCGAATTTAAAAAAAAACGTCAACTAGAAGAGAAGCTCGACGGATACGAAGTAACGAGAGACGTTAAAGGCGAGAAAAGACGCGCGAATTCGACGCGAAATATTCGGCGGAGGTTGGACTCGTCTCGATGGACGATTTAAACGCGCGGACGCTCGCCGCGCGATCGATGGCACATGCGCGGTAATTATCGTACCCTTCGTTCTTTCGGTGACGCCAGGAGATGGCAGTAGGTGTCTTTTCTGGTTTGTCGATCACCCGGAAGCCAACCGCGTTACGCCGATAGATGGAGACATGACTGGCCTCCGGGCCACCGGCAAACTGCGGATACAAGATGTCGCCGTTTCGAACAAAACCAAACCTCGTTCAATAAGACAGTTTACCAAACTTCGATTAAAATATATATCCGTAGTCTACCGTATAGCGGGCATTCGTTAACTCTGTAAATGGGTTCTGAATTGAGCTCGATGCAGGAAAATAAAATAAAATAGTAAACAGTAAATAACTCCGACAAATGGCGGATCTACCGTAGCGGAACAACCTCCGCGAAGCGTCGTTTTTTGGACGTCGTCATCGTTCTCGTCATCGTCGCTCGTCACTCGGGTTCCTCTCCTATCCGAGATGGTATTCGGATGTCTCCTGAAAATCCAATATCGCGCGAGACAGCCTCGGGCTTCGAAGCGCGTTATTATTGTCTCCGTGACGCGGCCCTAGGCATCTACGGATCGTACAGACCGTTCTCGCTCGAGGTCTCGACCGAAAAGCGGCGAATAACAGGTGCAACGCGAACTCGAGATCGAACTTAGGCGGTTTCGGGAAACGCCGAGTGTTTTGCCAAGCGCTTCGCGGCTTAAATTGAATTTCTATTCTTTATTCGGCCCATTTCGAGGCTCGACGACGCGTCGATCGATCGAATTCAAAAATAAATGGGTGTTCGCGTCCTTTTTCTTTTACGTGCGTGCGTCTCATTTTCATTCATTATTGTATTCATTTTCATTTCAGAAAGTGAATGATTAATAAATAACTTTTCAGATTTAAACTGTGTATTCTACAAAACAAAATTTATCGCCGTAATATGTTCGTCTGAGAGACGAGTGTTTATGAATTTAGGGTTAACGTCGTCGACGCTAAACCGCTGCCAGGAAAAATAAGTGTTTCGCGTAAATAGTCAACTCGAAAGGTAGGGTATCGACTGATAACGGTGCGCGATATCGATTTTATTAATTCGTGCGAGATAAGGATCGATCGGGCTAATAGTCGAGAGTCTAGCGAGATAAGTCAAAAAATTGAAGAAGGTTTTGCGTGTTCGCTTTAGACCTGTGTGGATTAAAACGAACGAAAACGTCACTTATTCGAGGCAAACGTTACTCGAACTTTGTTGACTTCAGATTTTCGTTCTATTTTTACAATTATTTACATCCGAACCGGTCACTGACGATCATCGTGACGTCATAGACAAAACAATCCGCCGTGACACGCGACAAACGTTGGCGATCAACGTGTTAATATCTTATCGTTCAAATACCCTACGATAACGTTGGTATCCTCATTTTCATATCGATTTGAAACACTGCGGAGAAAGGAGTACAGTTCGTTCTAATTTTTTGCCACTGCGTTCGGAACGCTGCGGAATTTCATTCATCGACGTGATTTATCCACGCTCGTGAAATTTATTAATGCACGCTTTTATTTAGGCGCATCTAAAATTTATAATAACGTTTTCCTCGGTTTCTCTCGTACTTAAATATGCCGTGCATGGAAAGTTTGCGCGATATGTTACGCTTGGGAAATCAAGTTGAAGAGAACCGCTCCGCGATGAAGATCCAATTTCTTTCTTTTCTTATTCGGCTTTGAAATTTCTCGCGGTGATACAGCGTTCGTGAGGTTGTTATCGATGATACCGAAAGAACAGGTAGGGTGACGAACGTCGAACAGTCAACGATATTTAAACGTTTAAACAATCGAGGCGATGAAGATCGTTCTTTTCCATCGAATGTCGATGAATTTTACGAAAATGTCTGCGTCGGACGTTTCGTAATGGTCGAACTGCCTTCGAGTTTACTACAAGTGCCAGTTCGAAGTAGGGCTGCCAAGTGATTCCTTGCCCTACTTCGTTGTGCAACCCACATTTTATTCTATGTTAAGAAGTACTCGGGTCGTTTTAATCGTAATGTATGAAGATTGATCCGTGATTTAATCTTTCCTACGTTGTGCAAGAAGCAGACACCAGAAAAGAAACGTACGCTCGACGTCGTAATAATCTCACGTTCGGGGCAGCAATTTAGTTCATTCATACATTACGTAGAACCTTAACCAAAGGAGGCTCGTTTAAGCGAGGCAGCATCGATCCAACCGAGTTAAAACCAACAAGTTCGTAATAACGAAACCGCGCGGAACGCGACGATATCGTGAATTCGATAAAAAGATATCGTCGAAACGACGTACAAAAAATTAGCACCGTGAAACATTGCTAAATTATTCGTAAATTCGGAAAGGAAAGGGACGAGGAAATTTGTCGTCTACGCGAAAAATTCGTATAAAATTAAAGCGCAAAGAAACGTACACGAAATTCGAAAATTGTCACACGGTCTTAATTCCACTTTCAAACAAAACGAAAAATACCAGACGAATGAAGTTCTAATTACAACGCATCGTATTTTAAGCGAATTCCGTCCTTGAGTATTTTTAAACGTTAAAACGCAAAAGTTTAAAGATACCGTGAAATATTAGGCTGATCTGTTCTAAGACTTCAAACCTTTAGTATTAGACATGCCGTCGTGTATTCTAATACTATATTTCACAGTTCGAAAGGCTTCGAAGTATCTCAGCCGTATACTTCTTGATCGTAGTATCGCGAGTCGTGCCAGTTCGCGATACCACGTTTTTCGAAGTAACTTCGATAATTCGGTTTTACGAACGTGCTCGATAAAAAGGGCGAACTCCCTTGCTTAGGCGGTGAGGTTCTCACGAAGAAGGAAGCACGAAATAACGAGAACAGAAGGGTCGATGCAGCGGGCTAAGAAAGGGTTGCTGCTAGAATCTAATAAACCGGCCCGCGAATGTTACTTTTTCCTTGTGTTTTAGCCTTCTATCGCGTCTTTTCTCGGCGTTTTTTTTCTTTTTCTTTCATACTCTCTGTCATATCGGAGGGCGATCGATAACGCCCGTATTCTCGACTCCTCACATAATCTCAGGCAATATCGTATCTGGATGGCGCCACCTCGTAACAGGCACGGCATCTTCCGATGAAACGAGCGACCCCAATCCGTGATTTT
>JAITYT010000192.1:1800416-1813105 GCA_025433975.1 Liostenogaster flavolineata | reverse complement strand
GAGAGAGAGAGAGAGAGAGAGAGGGTCGAAACGGGGGTCGCGGCGTCTCTCGCGCGCCCCCTTTTCGCTCGTCCCTGAAGTGGCTCTCCTTTCGGCGGAAGTCCGTCGGCTGTGCCTTCCTCTCTTCCTTCTCCCTCTTCCTCCCCCCTCACACTCCTTTCTTTCACGCACGTTCCTTCTTGTCCCTTTCTCGTTCCCAAATACCGATTCGCTTCCTTCTTTCCATCTTAACGTCTGGCATTCGTCGTTTCCGAAACTCTCCGCCAGCCTCTGCGCGTCGCGACCGCTAATTTTTCAACTTAAACAATTTTTTTAAATTCAGTCATTGAGATCTGATTCTCGGAGATCCCTTAGAAAAAAAGTAGCTTCACGGTGGTCAGAATAACTCGTGACAACTTTATCTTAATGAAGAAAACCAAATATCTTCTGTTAGTAGGCGAAAATAGCTCGTGATTGAACGAAGAATTTAAAGATGTCTTTAAGTGTTAAAATTTCGATTATCGAATTTGGATCCCGCAAGAAACTCAACCGAATCGCGCTGGGCAACGAACGCGTTAAATGGCAACGAATAAAAGAATCAGTGAAGATTCGGCGACGAATAGGAAGATACGAAAATAATACAAATTCTTATTCGATATTTTCCAGGACGGATCGAGATGGACGTAGCCTCGCTAAAAATGATCTTGAAAATTGAAAAGCAATACAATCTCTCGTTCCCAACGAACGTCGTAACGTCTTTTCAATCGCTAGCGTCATTATTCGTTCCGAACAACGACTTGGAGTTCGAAATCAACTTCGAACTCGAATTACTGAATTCTTCCGGTATAACACCGGAAGAATTTTTCCGCGTCTCTCGTATTTCCTGGAAAACACATAGGAGGCCTCGAAGCCTCGAAACGGCGTCGTTCGAGACGGAGGGTAAAGGATCACGGCGACGAGTTATGGCGGAGCGCACGGCAACACGGACGCAGTTTCCTCCCGAGCAGGAGGACGTTCCTTTGACGCTGACCAATTGAGAAGAACTGCCGGGTATAACGGGCTGACGTACGGCTGGAGGGTCTCGCTCGATACGCGGGTATCGTCGTCGACGCGTGGAAATATCGTGGTCGGAGCGTCGCGGCGCCCTCGTTCTCGCTTTCGCCCTCGTTCGAGCGCGGCCGCGCACGCTCCGCGTGCACACCTTCGACCAAGGCCGGTTTAAGACGTTCTTCGAGCCTTAGGCGTTCCCTTATTTTTAAATCTCTACCTCACGTCGTGGGGAACGCGCATCGAGCCTTTTCTTAAGCGCCCGTCGCGTCTTCTTCCCTTTGTTATAAATAAAAACAAAGAGAAAGATCCTCGAAAGCGAGAGTGGAGCACCGATAAAGCGTCGATCGGCGTTTAATTACTTATCGAACCTCGCGGATTTATTTTATAATGTAGGAGATTTAGGCGTTGTAGCCCTCTGGTTTTAAGTCCTTGGCGTGCCATTTTAAGGGCACGCACCTGGATTGCGCGTGACTTTTGTCACTTTGAAAATACAAGCCGTGCGTATACGTAATACGATATTGGGTTGGTTTGTCTTCCTGTTATATGAAATTTAGCAGAACCTTAGAATATGCAAATTTTGCAGCACCAAGAAACGTAGACAGTCTGAAAAATTCCATATCAGAGTGTATCGATTCTAAAGATCAGAATTTCTTCAAGACAGACATCTACGCGTTAAAAGCTCGTTGGGAAAAGTGTATTAAAGCAAACGCAGCATATTTTGATCAAATAAACAGCTTTTGAAAAAAGATATGCAGTTTCATATATTCACTTTAAAATCCGACATTTCATACGCACCAACTTAATATATATATATATATTAATAAACGGTGTTTCATCCGTGAAGAAACTACGAATCGCTTCTCTCCGAGGAGATCCTCGAGTTTCATCGTGCAAACGTTACTTCGATGCGTCTAATGGTCCTGGATTTAATCCCTCGGCGGCAAGGTGCCGCTGACATCCGATGATGAACGACCGCATCGAGTCAATCCGCGATTCTCGGACGTAAAAAATCTCGTAATTCGACCTACGATCCACCTCGCAATTTTTTATCTTCCTTCGAAGCGTCGTTCGTTCGTGACCCGCGCTAGGACGTTTTCGAGCACCTTGAAGAATCTCGTCGACTTGGAAGACCGAGTTGGAGGCTACGCAAGACTCGTAAGAGCGCGGGCAACCTTCGAACGGGTCGCCGATCGAACGATCGATCGCGCGAGACTGTTTTCCACCCCGTGACGCGCGACTCGGCTTCGCCGATGCGGCAAACTCGCCTCGGACGATCGAACGGCTTCGAATCGCGCCCCACTGGAAAAACAGGCGTAGGCGTTTTCCGAGGCGCGATCGAAGAACGCCTCGGCAAGTAGGACGAACGGATGGCCGTGTTTTACGAGCTGGATCTCGTTTTTAGCGTTTCGCGCGGCCGATCGATCGCACCGCAACGTGATATCAGTCATCGCTGATGATACGATCGGAACTGGTCGTCCGCTTCTTCGCGATCGAACGTACGGCGCTTGGTCGAAACTCTTCCCGTAGATTAACGAAATTCTCGAACGAATCGATACACTCGCCAGTGGAGTTTCTCTGGTTGGGAAGAAGCGCGTTTTTTTTTTTATCGTATCGATGTAGGATTTTAATTCACGAGTATATAATTTATGTACGTGGAAGGCGCTCTTTGAAAAAAATGTGACGTCCGCGACGTCGAAATAAAATAATATAATGCATTACGAAACTGACGGGATATTAAAAAATGGCAAAAAATTGAAGGGTCGTGTTTTATAAATTTTATAAACTTTTCCGAAGTTTTTTGCCGCGTTGAAAACAAATCTGAAATTAAAATTTTAACACGGCAACTCGTTTCGGAGTATTACACAGTTTGGTTTAATACGATTTAATACTGGAAATTTACGGGCTTCGAAAAATTCGTTTACGCTCTCTCCATGGCTAAATACGCGTCAGAACGCACCTGAAACGTCAATTTTCTCGATCGATAGGAGCCGATAGGATGGAATTCAAAATTCCAATTTTATTTCTTTTACGAATATCTTTTAAATTTGTTTTCATGCCGAGCGCGAGTTAGAAGTTGAAAATTCGTTTGGCATATTCGTCTTGAGCTACGATACGCTTTGTGCCGACACTCGTAATTTTTATGTAAAAAAAAAATAGTTTTTCGACAGCCAGCAAGCACCCATTTTCAAACCAATAATATCCAATAAAATGATCGGAAGCATTGAATTGCGATGTATCGATCGATGACGTAATTTGTGATAAAAAATGTCTAAATTTTCAAAAAGCGATCCTTCACGCTGAATAGCGTGGTAAGAAAAGAAGCGATGCTTCATTGAGAACGATCGCAGAGAGTTCCTTATTCGTTCTACGTTTAGTCGTTGGTTCTTGCTTACGAAAGGCGCGCAGTAGTAGCGGTTCGTAATAACTCGGTCAGACAAGGTGGGGTCGTATAACGATGCGGCAAGAAGATGTAACGGGAAATATTTTAACGAAGACGACGAGATTTGCGAATTTGTCCACTCGGGTGGATCTCGACAACCGACAATTTTTTATCAAGAATACCTTCTACCTGGCATGTATAATATTAATATAAAAAGTTTGATTCGTAATTAAAATTCAATCGGTCGCTGTGATCGTTATTTTAAACCTTTCACGATTTATAAAGTGAATGCAACGTGTATCGCGTATGCATGGAACGCTCGTATCTGCATATTTTTCAATATCGAAATTAATTTCCGTGTACGGTCCAATAATTCGTCATCGAAATAACGCGATAACGTTCTGATCGCATTTAACATGCATTTATATAAAAATCTATTTGGCCAACGTTCCGCGTTACGCGTTCAATGTATCGCCGGATGTCAAATGGTCGTTGTCCTTCTTTCGATTTTCCGCGTGGTGCTTGACACCCTGTCCGAGCGGCCAATATTCCAGGAGAGGTCGAAGAATTCCAGTCGCCGCCCATCCCGGTGTCCCGAACTGACCATGACACTTATTTGGTCGGCTCTCGGAAGAACGGCGAAAAAGGAAAGAGGAATATATCGGTAACGAAAGGATGCGCGACGGTGGTAGTGGCGGTACAACGCTACAAAAAAGGAGAGAAGAAAAGGACGAGAGAAGGGAAGGAAAAAAAGGAAAAAACAGCGAACGCATTCCTGCAGTCTCGACGTCGAATAATCGGCCCATCTTTCTACATGGGGCAAGGGAAAAACGGGCGGAGGTGCAAAAGGTGGCCCCACCTTTCGCGTTATTTGCCGTTTCTCTCCCTCCCTCCCACCCCTATCCCTCTCTCTCTCTCTCTCTCTCTCTCGAATTGCCTACAACCCCCGGGCGCGTTTCTCCTACTTCTGCTTACTTCGACCCCCCTCCCGTCCTTCTTCCCCCTCTCACACTCTTTCACTCCAACCCTCCGGCTTTCCTACAGCACCCCACCACAGCCTCGACGAACGCTCGACTCTTCCTCGATTCCAACCCACTTCCCCTTCCCCTCGACCCTCTCACGCTACGCGCGCTCACGTACACGCGACTCCACACACGCAAGCACGCATCGATGCGCGAGTTACACGCACGCGCGGAAACCCTCCTTCGGTTTCTCTCTCCTGGCCCCACCTGCCCACCGATCCACCGTCTTCGCCGTTTCCACCTCCATCGAGTTCACCACTACCATCGTCGTAGCACAGACGACGTCGTCGTCGTCGTGGTGGTGGTGGTGGTCGTCGTCGACATCGTCTCTGTCCGACTTGCACCGTGCCACCGTGGAAAATCAATATAGGGAAACCAGGAAGCAGAGCGGCAGGGCGTCGACAGGAACCTCTGTGCAGGCTCCATCCCCAGTACCGCCCTGTGCTTCCCACCCCTTCGTGACCTACGCCAGTAGAGCCGTCCCCACCACCGTACGATACGTTCTGCCTTCTTTGCCAGTTTTGCGATACACCTACCGTCCCCCACCCCCCAACTACCCCTAGTCGACCTCGACGTAGCTGCACCCCGCCTCCGCACGCCACCACCAACCTCTCGTCCTACGCCGTTCTTTCCCTCCTCGTCTATCTCTATTTCGTATTGTTCGTAGGCGCTAGATACGCTTCCATGAATGTTATCGGCCGTTTCTTGTCGACCGTTTCCTTCCTTTCTTGGTTTCTTTCTTTCTTTTTTCTTGCGCGCTTTTTTCCCCTCTTCTTTACCCCCTTCTCCCCTTCCTTCGACCCAGCGCACCCCCAACCTGCTCGACGTTCCGTTTATTTGGCCTACTATCCGTTCGCCTGCTCGTCCATCCGTTTGTGGATCGGACGATTTTTCCTTCCTTCCTTCCTTCCTTCCTTCCTTCCTTCCCTTGCCCCGTTCCACCACCACGAGCTTTCTGTTTACTCAGCCATATTTTCTCCTTTTTTGTTCGTCATTCATGGTCGGTGCGGCTGCTGGTATCTTCGATGTTCTACTCTTTTCGATATTTTTTGCCGGGTCGCGGCTTTGCCCAAATCAGCTGCTGTTTCGAGGTTGTGTCTTCCTCGGTGGAACCGCGGACATCGAGGGATATTCGTCTTCCGGGTACTTCACGCTCCAGTTCCGCGTGGTTCGCTTTCGCTCGATCGTTCGACCACGTTCCTCCGTTTCGGACCGCTACGAGTGCTTTATGGATTCGAAGGCGCACGCGATTATCATAGACGCGTACCACGCAGCGCTTATTGGTCGTCATCGCGATGTCTCTCGACCGGCCAACCGGAGCCACCACCAATCGTCTCCACCATCACGGCGAGCTCCACCACCACCACCACTGGCGATGTCGTTGCGTTGTTGTCGTCGCCAGGACCAGCGCCCGAACTAACATCGACTTTCTCGTGTCGGGGTAGGATTGGTGTGGAAATTTTCCGCGACGAGAGAGACGACGACCGGGAAGGGGAGCGACGAGTCTGGAAATCAGGCGATCCGGAAGCATAACCGAGGAGAAATTGGACGAGGCGGTCTTCCACGCACGTGGGAAGAAGCGCCGCGTCAGGAAGGAAGGGAGAGACCCCAATAGGACTGCCTGGCAAGCTCGGCTTCTCGTACGAGCGATCGGACGATGTTCGTCATTGCCGGATAACGGACGATCGTCGAATTGGAAATTACGGCATCGATCGGGCGCTCGTCCTGATGACTACAACTTCGTTGATGAAGTATGTACTCGCGGCTGCTCTATGGACGATTAATGCCGAGCGATACCGTTCTACTATGGCTTCGATGTACGCGTGACTCGAATTCGGGAAGGTGGTGTTCTTAAAATAGGTGAGAAATCAATTAGAATTTGTCAAAGGAACCCATCGTACTCGTTGACGCCAGATCTTTCAACTTTCTGGGCCATCCGTTGGGTATGGTAACGTTCGTTGACTCGTGGCACGGTGGGACAATTTGAGTCCCACCTCGTAACAAAAGATTGAATCGATTTATTATTCCTTTTTTATGGTTTTACGTTATGTGATTCCTTTATCGATAAAAATAAATCAATTTTGTTTAATTTAAAAAGAAATACTATTTCTGCGTAACAGGGGTCTGTTTTATTTTCTAAAATCCCGTGTCCTAAAGAGATAAGGAACGAAAGGTTGCCCGCGATACCGATTGGAAGGACGAATCAACCTGTGCTGGAATCGAGTGAGACTTAGTAATTCTTGAAAAATCCAAAAGTAAATGTTCGCTCTTTTGTGAAGATAAACGAGCACGAAATAATAGCGACCGGCGAACGTAGTGTTTTACGATAAAACACGATACGCCTTGACGCTAGCGCGATTCGCGATTAAATTTGATTTATGCCCGATACGAGGCAACGGTTGCCAGCACCGTAGAACTCGGCAGAGTGAAAGAGAGGGAGCGAACTCATGACGGTGCTACCGATCATTTCTCAATTCAAATATGCAGACACGAACGCGTAGCGATCGATCGCGCGTCGTGTATTCGTACGGTCGATGACGAGACGAGGACGAAATTATTCGCAACGCGCGATAGCACATACATTTCCATTTTTAGGCAATGTCCGTGCAAAATTAGCACCGAGAACTCGTGAACTAACGGGATCGATGACGGCGCCAGGCCATCGTAATTTTTCGATTCGACGGAGCGACGGCGGACAAATTTCATACCGTAGAGCCTCGTGATCCAATAGGACGACAGATAACGAACATCACGTCGTGCGTTGTAACGTAAAATATCGAACGCCATTTAAAACACCAGGGATATCTCCAAAATTTATTCGACCGTTGTAGAAACGCTCCGATATCGTCGCGACCACCCCCACGAAATTGACGAAGTAAGTAACCATCTTGTCTTTAGGTACGAAAATAGCGAATTCTCAGCCAGACGAAAAAGGCACGAACTTCATAAACATCGTCTATTTTCATTTAAGATCAATAAGAATCCCTTATTCCATTGAAATCAAACGTGACGACCTTCCACGCAGAAATCGAACAGGCGTGTTCAGGATGGGCGAAGATAATCACGTTTTCGACGCAATTAAGAAGACCCATCAGGGTCATTTATACGACCGTCCCCCTGAAGCAACAAAGCGACTGTTGTCGTTGGGAGAAAGGTGCGTCGGTCAGAGAGAGCCTACCGACAGCCGGGGAGAGTCTCGCGCGTAAGAAATGAAGTCTTGACGCGACGTAGGCCGCAAGCAGAGAAGGCAAACAGGCAGACAGGAATAAAAGAAGGCAAGAAGGAGTGCGACTGGGGGAAACGAGCGAACGGAAGTTGACCATGGAGATAAGCGAAGAAAGGACCCATTTAAGAGTAGCTACCGGGGCTCACGTAGACACTCTCTTTGGATTCTCTGGATTTTCACACCTCCGTCGGTCTAGACGCGGTTGTTCTTCCGCCTACCACCACCACCCTCGTTTCACCGGCCTCTTTCTTTCTACTCGCGTCGTCGAGACCCCCTTTCTCTACCATCTACGCCTCCTTCGTCGTCTCTTCTTCCGCTTCTTCTTCTTCTTCTTCTTCTTCTTCCTACTCCAGCTCTCTTTCACGCGACAGGCTGTCTCGCCCAAGCGAAGCGCTCTCGCGTCCATGTATCATCAAATGCACGGAGAGAGCACGCATTCAGGAAACGGGCCGAGTTGCGCCGGTGCTTTTGCCAAGGTGGCGTACACGCCTCTCCCGCGGGCTGTCGGGACATCCATTAGACTTCGCGCGCGAACAATAATTATTATGCCGCGCGAAACGTCGTCGTGCCGCTCACGGCGTGTTGGAAGAGCTTGGGTTAAGGGAAGGGGCCCAACGACGACTGGAAAGAAAAGGGAGACACTGTGGAAAAACGAAGAATAAAGAAAAAAAGAAAGAAAGAAAGACAGCGACGAGTAGAAGTTGCGGTGGTATGGCGATTGTTTTAAAAGACGTCGGTGTCTATTAAACTTGTCACGGACTGAAGTCTTCGAACGAACTTCACTGTTCGAATATCCTTTGGCGTCATTGACTCAACGTCGGAACGCAAAATTGGAAAAATGAAGCTACAGGACGAGGATGAAGAACAGAGCAAGGATCGCAAGTTCTGTCGACGATCAATCTCGTCCTTTTCAGCGATAACGTCGAGAGACGTCGGATCGATGCAGCGAGGCTAGGACAAATCCCTCTGTTCGAGGAGCCTCCCAGCATCCGACAAACGATATTTACCCGTAACCCGCTTAAAAGTACCTAATCAACGTTCTATCGTCTCCGGCTCCTCGATCTTTTCCGATTCGCCCTCTTTCTCCAAAGAAAATCCTCGACGGAGAACCGCGCTCTCGACGAACCACACCGACCGTCCAACCCATGTCCAGATCCAGCCGACGTCCACCGATAGAATCCTAATATTGGACGTGGAATCTTCTCGACGATGAGGATTTATGAACAGCGCGAGAAAACGAGGGAGAACGAGGAAGGAGAGTATATAAGTGTTACAAGTAGAGGCGGCGAGAGAGAGGGAGAAGGAAGACGAAAGGAGGGAGTCCTCCTTCCTCGCATCGTCGAAGGAATCCGCTGACCCGGTAAGCGATGCGACGGTTTACCAGCGGTGAAGATCATCGCGTCGAGCCTGAAGGTGGGGTGGTGAAGAGGTGGAAGGAGGGTGAAGCGCGTAGTCGATGGCAGGTCGGTCGCGTGGCGTAACCTGGATCCCTAGGCGCCTACGAAAGGAACGATTCCGCTCGGCTAGCGGGAAGTAGGTCAGAAGCTCGTAGGGGCGAGGATACGCCGCGTACGATCGAGGGGACGAAGGGGGTTGCTCTGACGTTACCCACCAGCATTGCCACCACCACCAGCACCACCAGCACCACCTCGCCACCACCAGCACTGTTGGTTATAGTGGTGGTGGTAGTGGTGGTGGTAGTGGTGGTGGTGGTGGTGGTGGTGGTAGTGGTATCGCCATCGATGCTGCAGCAGCAAAACGCGGAGGGTGGTAGGACTGCTGCGGTAAGGAACGATGGCTGCAAAAGGACGGAGAACGCCGAAAGCGAGGGCGCCACCGTCGGCGCGGCGCACGACGGGTCCCTCGATACCGAGATATCGGCGTCCTCTTCGTCCTTGCCCATGATTACGGATAATCGTAGGAGCGTGGCTGCGTGCCGTTGCATACGTTAGCCGTCGTCCTAACGACGTTGCCAAATAGCCGGGAAAGTTTCACGCGGACGTCGGTGCGAGCGTCTCGCTGACCAGTCGATGCAACCTCGACCTCGGGATTCGCTGCGTCGTAAGGGCGATTAACGTCGTTTGCCAGGGCGCGTTGGCGAACCCGTTCGAGGTTTCGCCTCGACTACCCTCGTCTGGCTCGTACGTCATAAGCGGGGCTCGAGCAGACTGGACGTAGGCGAGATTGGATACGTCCCTGGAATTCTCTCGTACGTACGTACGTACGGCCGTGATGGACGTCCTCTCGTAATTCGTAGCAGCTACGTCGAGATACGACGAATTGCCCGGTCGTTCCTTTGGGTACGAGCCCTTCCTGGCTAATTCGGCATGCCCGGCCAAAGTCGGCTAATAAATAACGTTAGGTTAAGAATTTATGGAGAGGCGGTGCCGCCATTGACCGATAACTTCGACCGAGGAGCACGAATTTGGGGGATGGTTTTTCTGCCTCCCGGTCGTAAGGACTTCCGTCTCGGTGATTTCTCTCGCGAGAAGATCGATCTCGACGAGGAAACTCGCCGGTAGGACGCGTAGTCAGTCCTGAAATTCACGGGAAATATTAGGTTTTATTTTTAACGAAAGAACGTTGTTTTTTATGTTTTTTATGTTGTTTTTATGAAAACGTTTTGGAAAAACACGAAAGAACACGACTTTCCGAACAACCTAGATCATCTTTAATCCTAGATTCGTAAACATGCGTAGGAGATATTCGTAAAACATTCGTCCCTCGGACGAATATATTATGTCGATGATTTTTGTTTTATAGAATACAAGAAGCAATAAAACGCACTTTAAATCCGAAAATTTCCTTGTTAATCATTTATTTTCTGAAACGAAAATGAACACAACGGTTATTCTGAACAATCGACATAATAAACCGCGGTGATCCATACACATGAATTTTTTTCATTGAGTACAACAAAACCTTGTCTATCGACGTTTTTTATAATCGCAGAAGGCACCAATTTTTTCCCGAGATCCACCGTGTTTACGTATTTTGACGAATGTTTATGAATCTAGGGTTAATCGCGTGGTCCTGGCACCTGCTAGGACCGAAAAACTGGAAATATTTTCTGGGATAGAGTTGGAGTTATTCGCATTTCGAGCGATTGCAATTGTTGTCGCGAATCTTTTACAATATCGTAGAGTACATCTATAAACCATCTAGCCGTCTAGCTTTATCCATCTAACTTTATAAGCCATCTAGAAGGACGACGATGGTCAAGGACAGAATTTCTCGTGTCTCTGCGAGCTCATTGATATTATCTTTTCACTTCACTGGCGATGGTCGTTCCGTTCTCAAATCGCGTTTTCGTATCAGAAAACAGGAAAAGAGAGAGAAACACGACTTGGAGAGGCTCTTCGACAAAGCGGCCATAAAGTAGAAGATAAGACCGTATCCTCGTAGGGGAAGGTCTTGCGTAAGATTCTTCGCGTTAGGAAAAGCTTCGGGCCAATTTAGTCGCTCTAGTCGAGGAAGAATGGCACGAGGACGCGCGATATCCTGGATCCACGCGAACAGCCGCGACTCGTCGTCGTATCGCGAGCAATCGTCTTCTCCTCGTTACGCCGTCGTCGAACCTTCGAAGCGAGCATAATTGGCCCTTCGTTTAATTGATCATCGACGTTCCCCTCCTATATGGGCGGAGAACTCCCATCGATAAGAGCTAATTTCTTCCTTTTCGTCGGATGCCGCGTCGTCGCGCTCGTCCTCGCAACCACGCGAACCCTTAAGAGCTTCCACGTGTACGAGCATCAACGTCTCCTACACCTTTTCCAGCAGAACGAGGAAAAACGATCGCCGAGGAAGGGAATGAAATTGCGTTACTCCTCGAGTTGCTACGCTCGACAACGGAAGCGCGTAAATCCAATTAAATTCACGCTTGTCTGTCTTTCGAAGAGCTAGATAAATCCTAGTGTAAATTAAAAGCGGCAAAGCGGTATGATTATTAGTCGATCGGCTTGGAGAATTATGATGAATTTGTAAGCTTAACAGGAACGTTCGAAATCATCGCGTCTCTTACGTATTTCTGGTCGAAACAAGTTTCTGGTCTCTTCATGATTCAAGCAGATTCGATGAACAAAGCACGCGAGCATCGTATGAAATCAAATGGCGTTACTCCTCGAATTTTTTCACTGGATAATGAAAACGCGTAAACCCTAATTAAAACCTATTGTAAACTAGAAGTAGTAAATTTATATGATCATTAGTCGATCGGATTGGAAGATTGTGATAAATTCGTAATTTTAACATCACCTACGAATTTCTGAACCTACGAAATTCGACGAAAGTGAAGCACAATCCGCCAACTTCTCTTTTACCCTTCGATTCTCGGAGAAACGACGACGAACCCGACGCGTCGCCGATTACTCGAGATCATCTCGACCCATCGACTCTAAAAGAAACTCACCAGCATCGCGTACGTACCCATCCGCCTAAAGGAACGTTCAAAAAGCGCGCCACTAGCCGGCAACGTGGCCTGACGTAACGGCGACGCGCGCGCCTTTCCACGTAATAATTCACAACGATATGGCGGTTGCGCGACCTATATTCCGCGGCGGAAGGCGACGCCGACGCAACGCGACACCGAACGACGCAACGCGACGCGACGCAACGGAGAGATAACAGCTACGAGTTCGAGTCTACGCGCATCAGCTTGGCGTGGAGGAGAGCGCGAGAGGCGCCCCGACGAAACGGAGAAAATCGAGGCCCACCTCGAGTTCCGGGTCGCTATGGGCGAGGATACACGCGCGGAGGGTAGGCGGAGGAACGACGAGGTACGCGCGAATTCCTAGGATCTTCCGGGGTTGAGCGCTGCGCGAAAGGACGAGCTCCGTGTACGACGAAAAATCTATATCGCCCGAAGCCGGACTGACCTATAAACCTCGTGCCGGGTCACTCCGCAACCGCGCAGTCTCCGATTCAAATAGGGCGGATCTCTTCAACGGGGTTAATAATTTCGGACTTTCGACGTCGCTTAGAATAGTTCCGATCGTTTCACGCTTCTAACTTCGTCTATTCTTGTCCTTTCCTT
>JAITYT010000192.1:1771016-1781233 GCA_025433975.1 Liostenogaster flavolineata | reverse complement strand
AGGAGGAGGAGGAGGAGGAGGAGGAGGAGGAGGAGAAGAAGAAGAGAGAAAAGACGGACGTACGCGCGGGCGGGCGGCCGCGACGAAGTCCGAGTAACGATGCTGGCGCTCCGGCTGGCCGGAGGGTGCCTCTACGACGACGGTGGTGGTACGACGAGGAACGAAAACGACGACGACGACGACGGCGACGACGACGACGCCGTAGCCGCAGCCTTCCACCCCGATCGCCGTGGTCGGTAAAGCGGATCGATCACCGCGCCGACGACGAGCGAGCACCGATGCCGCCGTCGACGTATCGCGCTGCTGCGCAACTCTCTCTCCGTCTCGACGCCGAGCACGCGCGCCTCCTCTCGGATTCCCTCACCTAACGCACCGCCGACTCCAGAGCCGAGCGTCGAGCCGAGCGCGCGCCTAACTCCTCGACCACGACTACTGCTAAGTCGATGTCCAGGGTCCACCGGGAACGGACGGATATCGCTGCTTCATCGGACGTCACCCGTCCGAACTTTCTGCCTTTTTCAACTTTTCCTTGCCTCTCTTTTCAAAATAAACGAGAACGCGAAGAGAGATACTTGGGTGCGAGTACCGAGCGATGGGAGGAAGAACTATGTTCGATCGTTCTTTCCGGTTGGCATGCTGTCTCTTTCCCTCTCTCTCTCTCTCTAGCACGACGATGACGATAACAACGATGACAACAACGAAGACGAGGAAAAGAATGATGACGTCCGTGAGCAGGAAAGCACGCGCCTAGTCATTACGCGTTCGCGCAACTACGCGACTCTTTCGTTCGACCGAACCATCACCACCGCCACCACCACCACCGCCGCCGCCGTCAGCCACCGCCGCCACCATCAACGCCGCCGCTGGTGCTGCTGCTGGTGCTGCGGCCGCCGCCAACGTCGCCACCTCCTCCACCCGCGACTTCTTTCTCTTAACAGCTCCCTCCCTCACTCCCTCCCTGTTCCTTCTTCTAGACCGTTCGCGGCTGGACGACAGAGCGCGTTTCGACGAGGCGGCTCGCTACCACGACGGCGCACCTCGGCCGTGTCACGCTACGATTCGTGCGTCGTGCCGACTTTTGGAACACTGCGGCCGTGCCGCGAGCCGGCGCGATACCAGGCCCACGTCCTCGCGGTCCTCGTAGTCCGCGCTTGGAGGCCGGTGCGCTCGGCGATCTTCGCTTCGTCGCTTCCGTCGTCGTTCGACGACGATCACGGGCCACGCAGGCGCCTTCCGGACTTCCACCAGGTTCTTCTCGCTGATGCTGGATTTTTCCTCCTCTCGATCGTGCGTTTTACGACGATCGGATCGTCCGGAGCTTCGTCGTCGTCTTCTCCGCCATGTAGAGCGCCTCCTTCAACGGAGAAGAGAATCGATCGTTAATCTTGCGCAGAAATTATAATAACGATGGTAACGACGTCGATGGTAAATCGCACTTGACCCATTATCCGCCGATGTCCGATTTTCGGGACACGTTTTCAAATGTTGAATTCAAAGTTGGGTGACGCTGGATTGCTCGAAGAAGTCATTTTGACTGCTTTGTCGTATGGATGGTCACCTACATTTTTTCTATTTTCTGTTTTCTAAGCGAAGTAAATTTTCTTTATTATTTAATATTTACTGATAACGTATTATGCGATTTTAAATAATATAGAATAACATTAAAGATTAATTTTGAATATTTTTTATGAATTAGTTATTCTTTCATAAAGGAGTCATTTTTAATTTAATTTCATTTGAAAGCAATGGGTTAATGATGTGGGAACAAAGACGAGGTCGTTAGTGTTGGTGCCGGGTGTGTTGGGCGACGGCCGTTGAGTTGCCCTTGAGTGACGGAGAATGTGTGTGCTGTGTGAAGATATGGACGACGAGCGAATGTTTAGGCTAGGCTGTAAGAGGTGCGAAGGAAGAGTATCTAGAACAGAGCGATTGGATCGGGTGAACGAAGCGATTGATAAACCATATACGTGGCCAGGAGAATACGGAATATGGCGGCAAGAGATGAGATGCAAGGGAGAAGGGATGCTTGAGTAGAGTCGTAGAGAGAGTTCCCACTGAACATCCTTGTCGCAAGTACATTCAGATCCTACAATGGCAAGACTTCGGTTTACCTAGTTCAAATCGTTGGAAACTCGGGAGACGGAAAAAAACGATATTTTTATCATTCGTTTGATTCGATTGAACGGATTAAGCGTCGATAAGTAAAACGATATCGCTGGAATCGAGCGTGAAAGATTCGTGTTCTTTCTTGCGCGTTAAAATACGAATGATCTCGTGTCGTTCGAGAAGGTTTTCCCCGCCTTAACTTCCGCAAATTGTAGGTCGGATCGTTTTACAAAAAACGTAACAAAGTATAACGCTCGGTCGATGCTCGAACCAATACTTAAGATCGACTCTTTTCCGGTACGTCGAGAAACGTGCCGACGATCGCAAAAGCTGTACGAATGTCGAAATACGATCTTCGTACATCGATTTATCGGAAGTCTCCTATGTTGTTCTCCTAGTTGTTGCGTCGAATTTATACCAAGTCACGTGGGCGGCCATGTTGGATTCGTATCGAGATATCTCGTAATTCAAAAAGCTGCAACGACGAATCACTTTCTTTCGAGATCGTCTTTTTTACAAGTACCTTCCTTGGCCGTCCTTGGAGTCCATAGACGTACGACGAATCCGTGTGGAGATTCCTCGCGATTCGGAGCTGTAACCAAAGATTGTTTTACTCCGGGATCGTTTCTTCCTAGGCGTTTCGTATGGCCGCCTTCGGGGTCCGTGAGTGCGTTCTGTTCCAACTTCGGGGTTCCCGAAAGCACGTCCGTATTCGCTTAAATTCGATTGGGGCGCTACCACCGCGGCCAGCTTTGATTGGAAGTACGGTAGATGTACGGCGCATGATTGAGATTCGCGAACGTGAGATCGCGTTACCGACAAGGCAGGGAAGATCACGATCTTTTCTCGTTTTCACGCGAATGCATCTTTTCTTTTTACGTAAGGAACCAATACGAATTACCGAATCTACGCGTACGTGCTCGACGTAACAGTCATCGTTTATTGTTTCGTTTTGAATAATGTTATACTATCCGTGATACATGTGTGTGTATATATATATATAATAAGAATAATATAAAAATAATATAAAAATTCTTCCAATTACCGTCCGTCGAAATGTCACGTTACTTCTTTGAATGCGATTAATTACTAGGTACGTGTAATCTCTTGATATACGTTTATTTTACGTACATAGGCGTAGTTTATTTCACTTACAAGTTAGGTATCGTTAGTCCTTATCAACGTTGATTGCGTTCTGTCGATAAGCATTCATCCGGTATAATTAGTCGGATGAAAATCGATTCGAAATATATTACGTGTATCGGTATAATTCACGTGTACTTCGTACAGTGAATTAATTAGGCAAATGTATAATTGTCGGTATTGATTGCTTTGAACTATTGGTTAAAACTCACGAAAATTATTTTGCGGGAGCACGGTTCGTGTTGACGATGTCGTCCTTGCGTCCGTTGAATGATTACGACTGTGAAACGGGAGCATTAATAAGTGCAATATTTGAATACGATTGGAACAGATTTTCTTTTGTTTTTGCTAGTTTACGATGATTCGCGAGGTGTCGCGTCGATCGAAAACTCGCCCGTTTAAAATGATTTATGAACGCGTGGATTGATTCGTGCAACGTCATCGTATTTGGAATAAGGACTCGTCTTATCGTTTAATTACAATCGAACCTTCAACAAATCCAGTGGACAAAGTTCTCAAAACGGATCGAAAAGAAAGTTGTAGTAACCATCGATGATTATCTGTATACAGTAAAAAGACATTATACTATAAAATAACGATCTTCTACTATTTATTCCGTAAGATTCGTATATCTTTCGCAAATAATTCGTCGAAAGTTGATCGAATTATTTTGCAACGTGATAATCTTGCATACGTAAATAAATAATAAACGGAAAATAATAATAACGAAAATAGATACGCAATGCAACAGGAACAAGAAATTGATACTTGGCACGAATCACAATTAAATAGAAAAAGATAGAGCAATGTAATAGGAATATACAGGTGACGACAATGTGTCATATTCGTATTGAGTGTTGCGCAGAAGCACAACGACTACAGCGCCATTTGACGTTGCATAGTGTGTGTGAAAGTACCATTTTATACTGAAAACAAGAATACCTCTCGTTATCTTTTTTCTCTACTTGCCACTAGTCTTTGGTAACTTTTGTCTCACGTACTGTATCGCAAATAATCTATAATCGAAGTGATATAACGTTTCCGTGCCTTGCCAGTAATATCTCGACGATATTGGTAGGTTTGACGTTTCTCGCGCTTAAAGTTGTCGTTAATAAGCTTCGTCTTTTTCAGATACTCAAAATGAATAGACTTTTTGGACGAGCCAAGCCCAAAGAACCACCGCCAAGTATCACTGATTGTATCGCAGGTGTAAGTAATCTCACTCAGTTCGTCACCACTTTGGAGGTTATGTTGCGCCAGTAGAAAAATATTTCCTATCGTATCCCAATTTTTCCTATCGTAATTTGACACTTTTAGGATTGTATTTTGTTAGCTAAATCGTTGATTAAAGATTAATTTTTCTGCAACGTGACGTATTCTCGATAACTAATAAGTAAATTATTGGTTAAAGAAGTTGCGACGTCGAAAGTAATGCGTCTTCGTTGAGATGTAAATATATGTTTATTTAGGTCGACAGTAGAGCCGATTCCGCAGAAAAGAAAATAGCTAGACTGGATGTGGAATTAAAGAAGCTTAAAGATCAGATGGCGAAGATGAGGGACGGGCCAGCCAAAAATGCTATAAAGTCTAAAGCATTGCGTATCCTTAAGCAAAGAAAAATGTACGAGTCTCAAGTCGATAATTTACGTCAACAAGCGTTCAACATGGAACAAGCAAACTATGCCACTCAAACATTGAAGGATACTCAGGCAACAGTGGTTGCCATGAAGGATGGCGTTAAACAAATGCAAAAGGAATTTAAGCACATTAATATCGATGAAATCGAGGTACACGATGCTCGCGTTAACAGATTTTACATAATTTATGTATATTTTTTGTACCTATATAGATATTGTATCGAAAACATTGTAGGATCTACAAGACAATTTGGCAGATATGTTGGAACAAGCCGACGAAGTTCAGGAAGCAATGGGTCGTAGTTACGGAATGCCTGATATCGACGAAGATGAACTCGCAGCCGAATTGGATGCCTTGGGTGATGAGATTGCCTTAGACGACGATACATCTTTCTTAGATGATGCGATCAAAGCACCTAGTGCTCCTGACAAAGAACCTGGTACCAGTTCGGTCAGAAATAAGGTATCTATTTAAAATAATATTTGAATCTTCCTCTATTTAAAATAATATTTACACTTTAAATTATGCGCAGGATGGTGTATTGGTAGACGAGTTTGGCTTACCACAGATTCCAGCCAGTTAATTCAAGACTTTGTTAAGTTTAATCCACAGACATTTTAATTTTAGCGCATAAATGAAAGAAGAGCTAATATTTATGGTTATGTTTAAAGATATAGTCGTAATAAGATTTAGAATACAAAGCTTCTTTGGTAATTTTCCGAGGAGAGATTAAAATATATTCCTCTTGTATTTTGCCATATAAGTGACACGCAACAAAGAAAACATGATTTAAGGATTAACACGATTCCGCTATTATTAATAAATTTAATATTTTTATTAAAATAATTTTATGTTATAATTATGTACATGGAATTAATAAATCGATGCAATCAATACTATTCATTATTAAGATAATGTCAATCGATATTCGTTTTTTCAGTTTCAAGTTAAATAACTTGTAACCTAGGAGTATTGTCAATTTGTTGGGCCTGTATTGCTTTATATTGTTCGCATAAATTCAGTATAGCTTCTTTACTATCGTCAAAATCTCCTTCATCGAAACCATCTATCTTAGTATAATGGTGAACGTGAGCCTATAATTTAAGACGCCGTGTTATTTCAATTTCTTACTCATTATGTATCTATTACTAATGTAAATATTTAATGATTGTTTGCAGTTACATGAAATGCTTAATAATTAATACTACCTTTCTCCTATAAAGTCTGGTAAACTGGTGTATCATATGTTTGAACATTAAAGACATTGCGGAAGAATTGATTAAACATAAGAGGGAAGCTTCATGCCCTGCTGGAGGAATGGAACACATTCCAATTTTCATAGTTTCTTTACTCCACGATGTGAATTTAGCTTTACTTTGAAATCTAAGAACATTTTAGTAATGAATAACAACTACACATATATATCTTTGAAATATACTAAGATCAATAATAATATACTTTTCTATATTTCGTTTTAAATCACACAGAGAAAAATTTCCTCTTGTCATATGTGCAGCACTAAGAATTCTAGAGCCTGGCTGTAGCGAATAGACTTTCATCAATTGATTCTTTTGTGACCATGCGGCAGTGAATAGTTCGTCTTTTAACCTTCGAAGATAATAACATTATTAACTAGAACAAATGTGATTAATTGTGCATACTTTTTTGTTTGTGCCATATATATTTTAGGCGCTGTCAATGCTAGTGGACTAACACTGCTGAATATATAATGTAATTTTGGATATGGAACAAGGTTGGTTGCTATGTCACTGGCATCTACGTTTAAACTTCCTGGAAATCTGGAACCGCTACAAAAAAGAATGACTTCTGACTGAAAAATGACTGAGAGGTACTTCTACGATATGTATATTTTTTAAATTTTGATTGGTACCTGGTCAAATGTAAAAGTACATTGACGATTATACTATTCATATCTTGAAAAGGTTTACTTAATATATTATAGGTAAACTGATCAAAATTGTTTTGGATCATTTGAGCATTACATATTTCTAGAAGTGCCTTATTTTCCACTGGGAATACACAAGTGGCATGCTCTATAAGTTCTCTGGTTGCTAATAACACATTGTACGGAGCTGTGATAACATCTTCCGTACCCAATGGATATACACAAGACACTAATCTATAAAATCGAATTTATTATAACTATATTTCTACTAACTCGAATATCAATGAATAATTGCTACTTTGTCGGTGATCTTACAGCATACCTACTTATGCAAGGATAATCATCGTAAAGCATTTTCAAAGTTGCTGTTCCTAAGCCAGATCCAGTTCCACCTCCAACAGAATGCATAAATAAAAACCCATGGAGTTGATCACATTTTTCGACCGTTAATCTTATAACATCCTCTAAACGGTCACGATAATCCGTACCATGAGTGTGATAACCCATAGCCCTAAAGATGATTCGATAAATTTATCGTGTTACTACTTTTTAATTCGTAATATTTATTTTACCAGTTGTTTGCAGATCCTGGATAATTTGTAACCGAGCAAGTTTGATCGAATATTCCACGTATTGAACTTCGCTTTAATCTTGATACGACACTGTCTTCCATATCTATCAGTACTGCCTTTATATGAAATAACGATATTGCAATTTAAAAATTTTGTACGTATATACAAAAATATAGTATATACGGATATAATATATATTAGAACGATAATACCCTAGCTTTGACGTTAGCAGCACTTAAATCAGCTATTGTTTTAAAGCTCGAACTATCTGCATTTTCAGGTATATAAAAGAAGCTGTGAAATGCATCGGATAAATCAGTTATATTCCTCATGTAATTTCGTTGTATCTTAAGCAAGTTGACACCACCGTAGTTTGTTTGAACTCCATATTCGTGTAACGCTAAGGGCCAAAAAGCTGATCCTATCTGATTTCCACATTGACCAACTAAAATCGAATAGTTTATTTTAATTTAAAATTCCATAAACAGAATGCATGTTTCTAAATAAAGCTGTTCAAATATTAACCTTGTACAGTTATGAATTGACTCATGGCTCATTCTTATATTTATTATTGTTTATAATTTATTTGTTATACGTTACTTTTAATTCATATCAATTTCATAAACTGCAACATATTTTAACAAACATATTTCTTATGAATTCCTCCTTAAAATAAAAATTAAGGAGCACGAGGTTCAGAAACCTTGGAGGCTCGTAACAAACTGATCGTTCAGAATAACAACGGTCAAATCACATTCTATTGTTTGTAAATCAAAATATTTTATTTGGAGAATGAAGTTTCAGATGAAAAAATGTTATATCAAATTTTGCTTTATTTTTACAGGTGAAATTACCCTTTGCTTTACTATGATTTGTATCCCACTCTATATATTATGGCATAATATTACAGTCTTTATAGAGTCTATATTTTTATTTGTATAATATATGTAACATTATTTTTTATGCACATATATTCGCGCCACTTTCAATTTATAAACTGTGAAGTTCTTTGCAATACACCCCTGGAATGGTTATATCGATTGCTATTCGGATATCGTTATAGTTCCGAATTTCAAACATTTCGGTGCAACGTTCATAGCGATGAGAATTATATCAGTTAAGGAACTATTATTTTATTGAATTTCCAAATAATAAATAAAATGGATAAAATACACAATATAACAAGAGCACTTCTAGTTTTTATTATCTTTCAATATGTTAACGCCGCAAATCCAGTAGAAACAACAATAGAAAATTCAGGTGACTTAACCTAACACATAATATATTTGACAATTTTTATTTTATTATTTAACAATATATTTAGTCTTTGATAAATGTACTATAATAATATGAGTTTAAGTAATACAATTTATCGAGAGTTTAGGATAATAAAATTGTAATTAATGGTTATACTATTTAGTATATTATCTGGAGCCGGGAAGAACCATGAAGAGCAGTCAAGGATTGCAAATATTTTGCCATTTAGCTAAGACGAAATATTTAGTGCATACGTGGAAAGTATTAAAGGTAAGAAATTTTTTTCTACGATAACTTTACGACAATGTCAAAAGTACTAGTCTGTCTATTATATGTATTTGTTAAATATAAAAAATTGTAGATGAAATTAAATATTCAAAAAGATACATACGATTTGTACGATGGAAAAAATTCACAGCAAGTTGTAAATAAGCACACTGGTAATCAGAGATCGTGGAAGTTTAATATTTTTGGTTCAGAGAAGAGCAAATCACTTAAAATCAATCCTTTTGAAGACACTTGTATCGGTATTTACATATACCCTGAAGATGCATTTAAATATTCCGTTACCCTATCCGATATGCGTGAGTAAATAATACAGAATTATATGCACATGTACATTCATATAGATTATATATTAAATGCACATTTATTCTATAACATATTTTTTTTTATGCACAGATGTTGATCATTCAAAATTGATAACAACAGTGATAGGACTTGTGTTGTTTTGGTACGCTCGAAAACTTAGTCATAATTCCTTATTTTATTACATATGTGGTATCACTTTAGGTATTACCATGTCAACTGTGATTTTAATATATCTTATTAGTAAATTAATGTCACAGGTAAATATAATGTTAAGCTTTTTGTTATATATTTGTACAATATTCTTATTTTTCCATATTTTTAAGGGGAAATTTATGTACTTAACAATAGCTACTGGATGGACACTAAATTTCTATCTAGCCCAAACATTATGGGGAAATATCGAATTAATTGCAATGAAATATAGAGAATGGGTAATGTGGTATATTTTAACAACGTCTCTTATCAGTTTTATAATTTGTTATCGCTTTGGACCTGTTACGAATGTAAGGACGAAAAGAATTATACAATGGTTTTTACAGGTAATGTATACAATTCAAAACTATACTATTAGATTAAAATTTTCAGGACTTTCGTTATGTCGTATTTTTAATATTAGATTTTACATAAATTGTGTAGGGAATAGGCCTTGTTTTGATATATAGTAGCAGCTATTTTTATGAAGCATCAGTTTCGTGTTGCGTGATACTTATTCTTGTTTATAACGTCCCAATAGCAGAGAATCGGAAGAAAATAATGCGGAAAGGGAAAAAATATTGGTAAGAACAAATTACATATATGTTGTATTTTCTTTTAAGACTTTGATCAATTTTATTGATTGTTATCGTAATAGCTTATGTACTTATATGCATGAGATTTTCAGATGTTGATTCAAATAAATCCCCTGGTTGAGCTCACATGTAATCTGAGTCTGCACATAAATGCACCTTTGGACTACATCTCATGATTTGAGTTAGCACTTCATGTGTTCGATTTTTATTTATCTA
>JAITYT010000192.1:1723420-1755975 GCA_025433975.1 Liostenogaster flavolineata | reverse complement strand
GTCAGCTAGGATGTTTTAGGCACTCACGACACCGAGGGAAAACATTCGAAGGGACGTTTCGGGCACGCTAGGCGTTTAAAGGTTAAACAATCGATCCAGCGTGTGAATCCTTTACAAACTAGCATACTGAATTTTTCCATTTGCCAATACCTCGACAGTTTGGAAGAAGCTTTAGGTCCTTTTCGATTGCCCGTTTCAATCGCAAGAGCGCGACTTTCGAAGGATTCGAATATCGCGCGTTTTCGCACGAACGCACGCGCAACAATTGACGTTTTAATGGAAAATCGACTGGCCGACGAGCCACGAAGCTTCGAACCCCTCTGGACGTCGATCCCAACGTGGATATGAATATCTGGAGCCTCTTTTTGTCGACGTTCGGAGCGTAGTACCTTCTCACTCTCTTCGAGCCTCTCGATGGTGTTACTCCGCGATTTCGGATGACGTCGCGTTCCTCCGCTTCCGTTCGTTCTCCCTCCTATCACCCGTTTTTGTTCCTGTCCGCAGCGAACTTTACGTCCGTCATGATCTCATTTTTCGCTTTTCTACCGCGCCATTCTTCTTCGTCTGCTTCTCGTTCGTCTTCGATCGCACGTGGGCCTTGGGAAACTACGATCCTGAAGGGACAAAACATTGCACCTTCTCCGTGTTGAACGTTGGAACGCCGACGGGGATAATTTGTCAGCGAAGATGCAAGCAATGGCCGACCATTGGAGGAAATAAAAGTTTTGCGAAGAACGGAAACGAGTTCGGTTAATTTTGTAGTACATTTTTGTAGTATTCTCGTGAAATATCGCTAAGGATTTTGTAATTCTGATTTGAATGTAAAAACGAGGCCGAGAACCTTGGGAGAAGTGTATAAAATGTGAAAAAATTGAACGTCTAATTTTCCACCATTTTTTTAAACCTTATGGCTTTTTCTTGTTTACCGCAAGAGTGGAGAAGTATTACGTAGATTCTCGGAGTAGAGAGTACCGGATTCTTATCGACTAAAATCCCACTCTTATCTCGCTCGATGACTTGAAATTTGTAACAATTTTGGTCAAAATTTCAATATCGTGTTTTATCGTTTTAAAACAACGAGGAAAACAATAAAAATGCGCAAAAAACCGTAATATGATTTATAAGCGAAATGATTTCATACATTCCGGGTGAAACCGGTTCTTCGCATTTCTCTCAAATGTAACGAGTTCGTCTTACACAATTTTTGCCGTGACATCTTGAATGATTTCTTACTTCCTTTTTTTTTAAGATAATGACCCATACCGTCCAGTCTGATTTTACGATCCTATAGTTGAATTTAGTTCAGGATATAACATCATCGGTGCAGCCAAGCAACAAGATCTTGATTTTTCTTCTCGTGAGATTCCTTAGTAAATAATTTACTATCAAACTTTTGTTCCCATTACCAATGACAATAATCATAATTATATGAGCTAAATGTCCGCATAGGTGGCCAAGGGCGTCAAGAGGTTAAACGAGCGCAATCACGATGAACGACAAGTGTCGCGTCCATGAGAATAAGAGAGAATGGAGACGGCGTGCGCCCGCTCGTCGAGTCGCACTATTTACCTTTCTCGGCATTAATGTTTCAAGCGTTCAACGCGATCGTCGTTGGCGTACGTCGAGGGGTGGCCGTGCGCACCCCCGGCCATTACGACGTCCATTAATTCGTGCCTCGTGTATTGGACGCGAAAGGCCCTTTTTAATGCCATTACCGCCGTCCAATCATCCCACGGCCATCGAATCGCATAAGCGGCACGGATATCGCGAATGATCTACGAGCACGACGCATCCAATCGACGCGGACAAACGGACGGGTGGAACGACCCTCGCGTACCTCGTAGGAGGTTGCATCTTTTATCCGTGGGAAGCGAAAGCGAGACGCGCGTTCCGAGCGCTCGACGAAACTTTTACCGGAGCCTTCGGTTTCGTCTGGACGGCGAGGCGGACGAGAGAAGAGCCGGAAGAAAAGGAGAAAGAAGCGAGGAAGAGGCGAAGAACGTCTTCGTCGGTCGAACCGACGTTGCAACCATCGAACCGTCGTTCGCGAACCACCTGTCAATTCTCGTTACGTCGAAAGACGGGAGAAATAACGAACGTTACTCCATCGGTAATATTTATTGCATCGCTCACGAGAATTTGCTCCTCGAGGGGAATTCGACTTGATTTTTCCGGGCGTCGCAAAAAGTTCGATATCTCACGAGCCTTTCGTGCTTCTTTCCAACAACGCTGCGATACGCGCGTTCAGTCGTTATTCGATCCGATCGTATTGATACGATCGTTTCCGATATTTAATTATTGTTTAATAAAATAATTTGCTAATTATATTAAAATAAATTGTTAATAAAAGTAATACTATTTTTCGTCTCCCTTCCGTTCCTGAAGAGGAAAGATTTTACTAGTCGTCATTTGAGAGAGAGAGACAGTGATAGAGAGCTTTGATATTAACAATTATTTTTTTAAAAACGCGAGGAAAGCGCGATTACGATTCTGCTTGATCGACGAATAAATTTGTAATATAAATTAAAATTAGAAAGTGCACGAAATATTTTTAATATCGTGTTTCCGATAATGGCACGTATCCTTTGATCGTTCGATCGGTACTCGCACTTGGAACGAGGAGAATCTTGGCACGCTTCCAGAGCGTCGTGACTTTTTAATCGTCACGCGAGAAAAAGGACGATAAAGGTTGGGCGCGTTGTCGTCGACGTTTCGTTGCGATATTTTATCCACATTTATTCGGGAAACCGCGCGATTCTATTAATTTCGTAGGTTTTGCGAAACTGTTGTCTCTTTTAACTGCGTTGTAACCAGTTTCGCATCGTATACAGATGGATTTCAACGATATTTTATCTTTCAAGAACGTTTTCTTATTTGGCATCTTGAATACTCCTCGAACGCGTCAATGTATAAAATGGCATAGCTATTTCCGTTGCCTCTGCTCCACCTTGCCCTTATGATCGATCCAACGTGATCAGGATGCCGGTGCCAACGATTATCGACATTGTGCCCGCATCTTAACAAGTAGCAAGTAAAGTGGGTAAATCCGTTATGGCGCGATGAAGATGCTAGTAAACGAGCGAGGTGATATTAAATTCGTTCGTAACACGTTGCTCGATTCAAATTACAAGCAATTATATTTTTATTCGGATGATAAGCGATCGCGTATTTTCTCCAAATCTCCAAATTCGAATTAAAATAATTCTCCTTTAAATAATTGAAACAGCTGGTCGAACGTGCGGAAAAAAATGATTAGAAACGTTGTAACGTTGATAGAATTCAACTCGAAGAAGACTCGAATTCCTTTATCTATTTTGGCGCGAATGGAAAGCGATCGTTTCTTCTTTTGTCCGTCGATATTTTGTTTTCGTCGTAAATTTACGCGCGACGAGTTAAATATAGTAAAAGGAAAGCGATCCCTTCGTTTTCCAACGTCACAAAAATCAAACAATTCGGCGTTTTTCCGTCCTTCGGAAGAGGAGACGGGAGAAAATTCGCGGTAGGTACGCTTCGACGTGCCAAATATATTTGTTGCGTCCACGAAGTGGATTTTTGAATGAATTCCGCAGCTCAAAGCGCATTATTCTCCCCTTTTGTGCGTTAAACGAATCGTGGTATACTCTTTCGCGTTTCTCCGTTATACCTTTCGTTATTACATTTTATTCGTTATCGCGATAAAAACAAACGCGCCGTCTCGCGCGCTCGCGTACCTTCCCTTTATCGTTCCCTCGCTCGAGCTTTTTCTCTCGTTTCGCGGAATTTACGTGCACGATGGAATCTTCGTTGCACGAAGTTACACGGAGAGCGATGAGAACGATCCGAATCCCGTATCAGTGGATAATAAACCGCTGACTTTGCACCTGTTCTTCGCTTATATTGGGCCGTTAAGGATGAAATTAGTAGAATAAATTTGTAGTTTTACTAAAAAAAAAACTAACAACCTTTTTTTCATTAAAAGAAACGAAATTACTTTCAACGAACAACCTACGACAATACACTTAAAACTACAAGTTTTTCCTACAAATTTCATCTTCGACGATTTAACATAATTGTCTTTGGAAGATTATAATCTTTTCTCTTCGATTTATCTTGCGCCTGACATGGTTTAAATCGAATAATAAATTCGACGTTTAAGTCCGACTTTACGTATTACGTCCGCATTACGTAAACTACGCGTCTTACGCGATTCGATGATGAGATTCGAACGCGAAAGAAATTTTTTTTTAGACAAAATTCGACCGGTTGCCAGGGTGAAACGAAGGTGATGGTAAAGAGAACGAAACTCGCTCGAACGAAATTCGGTTCCATCTTCATGGTTTACTTTTGACAGTGAAAGCTTCGATGAAAAATAAAGTTCTTATGCCATAGACGCCGTTGGATCTATCGATCCATCGATCGATCGTTCGTTCGTTCGTTGACTCAGACGTCTGAGTCTTAGCTCCCCCAACGAAATACCCTTCGCGGGAATATCGAACTCTTAGGGACGCATCTACGGTTCGGAATTTCTCGATGCTCTCGAATTCTCCTCTTCTCCCACTATTTTCCTTAACTTACGGAAAATAACGCGTTTGGATTTCCATCTTTCCGTCCATTCGTCGATACGTACGTCCGTTCAGCCTTGAAAGCTTCGACGTAAGACGGAAGGCGGCGTTCCTCTTCTTTCGGTCTGGATATTGCCATCGCGTTTATGCAAATATGCTTAAGATATCGACGTCGAAATAGGGAGACGTCGACTGCCTCGATTCGCGCGAAATCGAACCACGAGAATTTGATGATTTCGCGCTTGGCTCGTCGATTTTCCTCGCTCCTACGACGTCAAATTTTTCTGAAACATCGCGACGCTTATGCTTCCGATAAATACTCGAAAATACACTTCGAAGCACTTGAAAACGATTTCCAGTACAGTCAACTATCCGAAAGATCGTCGTTTTTTTCTGAAATTTCAATTTTCGTTTGTAAGAGCTTTAAAAAAAAACAGACCCACAGAAATGCCTGTGGCGATCGTTGCATCGCGGTTGAAATAGGCACGGTTGGCTTCTTCTAGTAACAAAAGAAACACACGGTATTGATAGTTTAATAATAATTAATTAATAGTTAAAAATTTGAACGTATGTTCTCAGCGTAGGTGAAAACATAGGCGAGCATTAATCGAGGCGCTATCGAACTTTCTAGGCCTTCGGGTTATTGATGACGCGGGAAAAACAATTTCGCGAGACACTCGATCACTCCGCCGCGTGAATCGAGGTGATATATCGTGTATTATTATTATTATTATTATTATTATTATTATTATTTTGTTTTTGACGTATCATTTTGTTCTCTAATTTTCCTTTTTAAATTTTTTAAATAGTTCGATTAAAAATTTCTCATAAACAAAGAAGTTATACCACTTTTCTTGAAAATTTACTTTCAGCCAAATATCACCATAATTAAAACAGGGAGAGATAAAATAGGAAATAGCATTAAAACAGATAAGGGATTGAATAGTTATTCTTTTGCGAAGTACATTTTATTTATATCAATTAAAAACTTACGCACCTTCTCACGCCTAATTCGAAGGAGGACAACGGTGTTAAATAATGCGTTAAATTACATTGCTCGTTAGCGCGATGTGTCATATCGAAGAATATCGACCTTAACGATAGCAACGACCGGCGAAAGGCTGACAATGGCGAAGAACCGTAAGATCGTCGCGGAGAACCGCAGAACTTGTCGGCGTGACGGCGGAGTGCGTGCACGATTCTCGCTCACCGCGAATCGTTCTGAGCGCTCCGTTCGATTCGAAAGGGGAATAATAGCGGGATAATGCGATCCAGCGGCGTGGTTAAATCGTAATCGTCCGCCTACCGGCGAGGTACGCGTGGAAAGCGCCGAGGAAGGCGGAGAGACGCGTCTCCGCGACCCCGCGGAAATACGATTTATGCAGATTCAGGCCACGAGTGAGATAATCGCGTGGGCGGATTGGAGGCAGCGCGCATAGACGCCATGAGACAAGGACACCGACCCCATCCGTCGTTCTCCACGAGATCGAGGGATCGATCGCGCCTCGCGAGGCTTTCCTCCGTGGCCGGGGGTGGAGGGTGACGCGACGAGGGGGAAACGCGCTGGCCCAGAGACGAACCAGCCGGTGGAAAAGGAAGACAGCGAGAGAGAGAGAGAGAGAGAGAGAGAGAGAGAGAGAGAGAGAGAAATGAAAGAAGTCAAAGGTTACTGGTTTTCTGCGAGTCGCAGCCAGAGGGTCTCTCCCACGACTCTGACCCTCATTACCACACAATTACTTCCTATTCTCGAAGTAATGGCGCACGGCCGCGGATCCTGGAATTTCCAGAGGTCCTCTGGAATCCTGAAGGAGCGGCCTGTTCCTTCTTTCACCGTCGTCTCGTATTTTCTCCTCGTTCTGCGCCACTTTTCTTATTTTCTCATTCCATCGCTCTTTCTTTTTTTTCTTTTTCTCTCTCTCTTTCTCTTCGTTTTCTTGGTTCTCCATCCCTCTTTTCTTCTTTTCATTCTTTTTCCTTATCCGCTCCTTTCTCTTTCTTCTTATTTCGTTCACGGTGCCATCGCACGCCGTGCGATCGATTCTGTCGTTTCGAGACGCAATTATTTTTCTCCCTTCGATCGTCGTGGTTTCCACGATATTGACACGAATTTTACGTTCGATCGCGTTCGAGTAGAGAACCCGTTACCGCCCGCTGTCACGCAGGCGTGATTTTTTTTTTCGCCAACGATGATGTCATTAGGTTGTTTGGAAAGTCATTTCGTTTTTTTATGTCGTTTTTATGGAAAAAATTTGGTAAAAAATGAAATTACTTTCCGAACGACCTAATTTTGTCGTTACGAAGTTCTTATTAAAATAACATATATGTTGATGCTATTTTTAGAGAAGTAGTTGCTGTCACTGTTCTCCTTTCCCAATTTACCAGATCGTCTTTCGTTAAAATCTTACATCACTATTAAAATTCTAAAAATTAATAGAACCTGCGTGACACTCGCTCGGGAAAAGTGGTAAAAAAATGTTGACAGTGATACTGCCAAAATATTTAAATGGTTTTCCGAGAGTATCGAGAAGAGTCACAGCTTCTAAATGCACGCTAAAAGTAGCGGATGAAATTCGCTTCCTTACGATCGAGCTGCACGTTCGAAAGAACAACGGGAAATGCCATTAAAGAGAATTGAATCATAATAGCTAAAGCGAATAGCGAAAAATGAAGCATAATAGCGAAAACACGCGGTACCTCGATCTTCTTACGTGAGCGATAAACGGTTCGTTTGCATCCTTTTTAATCGAATATTTTTATCCACCTATCGTTATAATTTTAACGAGAAGCTCTGAAAAATATAAATAGCCTGACATTGCGCTCGATTCTTTCGTCGCGTTAAATTATTTCGTTCGTAGTGTCTCGTTCGTTCCGCTCGAGAGCTCGTAATAATTCGATCGTATTAACGCGATATTTCTTTTCGATGGTGCAAAATAAAGCTGATTCGCGAAAAGTGACCACCGAAATTATTTTGAACGAATGAAGGAGTAAAATTATTCGACTGACGATAGCCACGAAAACGATAAAATTAATAGAAATCGAACGCAATAAGAGGAACGAGAGCTTAATAATGGAGAATGGCATTCCCCGTTAATATTATCCATTTAGCAATTTATTACGGTGGGAGATCGCGCCGATCGTTGCGTAAGGAAAGATTTACGAAGGACGAGTAAGATTTGCCGTTATTACAGCGGGAAAAAACGTTTAATATATGTAGTAATAAGCATCCCGATTCAGCGGTATTTCAAGAGGAAGCTTCGACCGTGTACCTCCTCTCTCTCTTACGTCTTCCTACTTGCTCCTTATCGTACGACAGATAGAAGCGCATTTCCTTACCTTACGAAATGAATTTTCTTCGCGGAGCTCACTTTGCGTCGGAGGAAATGTTGAAAGGGAGCATAATGAAGGAAGGTAGATGAATAATATTCGAATGGCGACGTCGGCATCGGAGAAAAACATTTTCGGTCGGAGTTTTCGCGGTGGTCGACGCCGCTCGAGGTGAATATAATGCACGCCTGCGAAATAGAGGAAAAAAGGAGAGTAAGAAGAGAGTAAGAAACGCAGCTACTTGTTTAAAGAGGGATCGAACGAGGAGGAACTCCTGGAATTGCCTGTTAATTGAATCGTCGACGAAGGATCCGTCTATCGTATATCGACCATTGAAATATAGAATGGAACGACGGTTATCGTAAGTTATGCAAGATCGGAATGAATCGCGAGTCTTCTCTCCCGCGAGCCATATTTCTCTTTTTATGTCTCATACGATCATGGAGCTTCGTGGTCGACCGTACGAAAATAGTCGAAAATGGAGAGTCCATTATTCCGAGGAAATTTACGAACCGGACTTATCGTCTCATTTTGAGTTTTGTCGCCGTCTCGAATTTCAATTATTGGCACTCGGTTACAGGTCGAATCGTTCTGTTCGCAAAATTCATTATAATTTTAAATTAAAAATTTAGGGTGAAATTCGTAGCGATTGGAGACTCGATTCTCGTGTGTCGATTGGCTTGACATCGCTGAAGCTCCAGCCGCTTTCTTCACTAAATTCGTTAAAATTTCAAATTAAAAGTTTTTAGTCAAATTCGAAGCGATTAGAGACTCGATTCTCGGGTAACGTTCAGATTGGCATCCGATCTTTGTCGCTATTTCGATTTTTAATTTTTGATTCTCCTTATCTTGTCGAAGCTCGAGCCGATCCCTTCGCAAAATTCGTATCGATTCAAATTTTAATATCTGGAGCTAGATTTAAAACGTTTAGAGACACCGCCCTCGGGCGAGTCGTTCATCGTCCCCCGAAGAGAACAATAATTATCCTTCGTGACCTGGAAGAACGAAGGAGAAAATTGTGGCGGCCAACGAAGAAGAAGTTCGAGCTCGTCCGAGCGTACGCATCCGTAACGGAACTTGTTTAATAACGCTTTGCATCCCTTTAACGAGGCGGGAAACTCCACGACGAGGTTTTGGCTCGGTCGAATCGCTTCCGCGGTAAGCTTTCTCCTTTTATCGCGCTGTAGGATTCTTCGCAAACGAGACGCGCCCCGAGACTCCCGTATCGATAACGTTTTCGAGTGCTCTTATTTCGTTTTAACGAGATGCGAAGTTTCTCGATCGGTTACCTCGTTACCTCCTCCACGGTTAATCGAAGTTAACGAGTCGTAAGTGAGCAGTTATTGGGCGCTGTCGACGGATCCGGATCGCAGTCAATGCTCTTGGATCGATTTACTTGCGCGTAATACGACGATTTCGATCGGAGACGAGATCGCAGCCAGGATCGTCGTGGAAAGCGTGAGATACAGAAGCGATCGTTTCCATTTTACGCGTCTCAAAGGCAAGATTTACTCCGTTATTCCATGTTTTTCGTTTCTTTGAGTGGAGAACCACTCGAAGGGCGCGTTCGAACGTTAGCTCGCCTGAAATTTCGCGTCGAAATTTTTTGAAAGTTATCAGGTACACGATATAACAGAATCAAGAAAATGAAAGAATATGTACACGTGTGTGTATGTGTATTAGGTTGGTGCGTATGAAACGTCGGATTTTTAATTATAAAAGTCGGACGTATATTTAAAAAATATGATCTTCTTTTTTTGAACGTCGGCAGGAGATACGCTACAGTTATTATAAAGAAACACTCAAGATATTCGTATTATCGTACCAAAATATCAAAATATCGCAATGGGTTAACGCGTCTGCAAAAAATTGATCGACGCAAGGTACTACAGCTATCGAAAATCTACCTCGATATTCTCTTAAAATTAAACGTTAGACTTTAATTCTGCCAAATTCGAAATGTAACAGCGAAGACTTCGAGAAGGTCGCTGTCATTAGGGTAAGCTGAATTTTCTTCGTAACTCGTAAAGCAAGTCCGAACGCAAAGAGGATGATCGGTGGACGCATCGAAGAAGGCATCGCCCATAACTCGCATTAAAATGAGTTATTTCGTTCGCTCGAGTCGTCCCGAGAGCACGAGAAAATCGCTCGGATGCACGCAGCCGCTCAATCAAACGTCTCTCCATCGAGGTTGACGACCTACGAGAGCCACGATTCGTTTTATTACTCTTCGAGTATCGTCGTAACGTACGCACCTGACCCCATAAGAAAGGATCGCATCGCTCATCGGAGTTGATACGAAAATCGACTCCGAAAGAGTAGGCAAAAATAAATCTAAGCGATAAAAACGAGCTCTTATGAGAAACCTAAACGCATTGAAAAATGCATCGTCGTTGAAACAGTCGTCAAAATCGAGGGAACTCGAAAGAATTCGTGGTGCTTTCGTTCGAATTATCAAACAAAAAAAAATAATAAAAATATCGAAAATAAAGAAACGTCGCTTCGTTCGAAAATCCGAACGGCGTCGCAACGACGAGATTCATCGAGTGTCGATCTTCGCGAGTAATATTTTGCCGTCGAAATTATTTTCTCCCGCGGAAATTCAAACCGGACGTCGCGAACGGGGAGAGGACGAAGGAGGAGAAAGGGTCCCGTCGAGGCGAGCTAGGAGCAAACACCATTAGAAAGGGATACGCGGTCGGGGCTGCGTGCCGCTTTCGGGGTCGATCTAATAACGGGTGGCTCGTGGCGGAAGGCGGCCGCGTGCCGATCCCCTCCTTTCTTTCTGGTGGCGTTGGCCGCGTGAGATCTCTCCTTCGAGAAGAATAAGCGTTGCTTCAACCCTTGGACGCGTTAAAGGATCCTCCAGGAGGCCTTGACGTTTTTACGTTCGCTCGGCAGTGTTTTGTCGTCGAATTGGTCACCCGCTTTTAGGGTGGCTCCTCTCGGCGTCGCCTTGACACATTAGGCTCCGCATCAGTCCCTGGGGACCGACAGTGGCCTTTTCGTTTGAACGATCGTCGATCACTGGGACCGACGGGATCAAAGTTAAAAAATAAATATGGTAATATCAATGAAATTTATTAAAAGACTCTAAACAAAAATATGGTTTGCTTTTGCACGTATTACAAAATGTGACCACTTTTTTAGTCAAATTTCTGCCTTTCTTGCGTCCGTAATGCACGGCTCCTTCTTTTTTTTTGTTATTGACGAACAATTCTTTTCTCAATATGGAAACACAGTATATAGTCCTCTGTTCATTCTCACCATCCTAAATATCACTCGTGCGCTCGCCGTCAAGTGCTCGCACGCTACGGGCTGAACGGAAAGTACAGCGATATCGGCGCGGAGCTCAACGTCGCTTTGGGAACCGAAAGGAAGGATGTCTTTGCTTTACGATTTTGATTCTTTCGTTGGGTTACGAGGGAAGCGACGTGGACTCTTACCGGTTAAATTGGTTCGCGACTTTTCTGGACTTACGCAAACTTGCTTCGGAAAAATTATTACTTTTCGTCCAAATAACAAAGGCGTTGTACGCTGCTACGTCAAGGACGTTAAAAAAAAGCTTAAATACGTGAACTTTCAATTACTGCAAAAAGAAGATGAAAAGAATTATTTTCGAAGATGTATTTCTTGGGTCTACGTCGAACGCAGTTAACTGGTTAAGGTTTCGTTTCCGAGCGCTGCGCGTCACGCGATATGCGTGGAATAAGGAAATATATCTAATTTACGATAGTTTGTTGGAGCTTCAAACGATCGTCCGTCGAGTTTCTTCGCTTTTTCCTCGTCGACGTCCTTTCGTTCGTCCTCGAATTTAATTAAATCGATCGAACGATAGATTCTTCGTCTCCCTCTCGTTCTCGTTTTGCCATATCCTTTCCATTATCGGATATCGCGAGTTATTTCGTCTTAGATACGGTTCGTTATGATCTCACGTTAAACGCGCGCACCGTCACGCGTTAAACCGTCCTTTTCAACGTCGTCGACCTCGAAGCGCGATGCCGGATGCGCCGTCGAACGATAAACGGTTGTAGCATCCTGTGCCGCGAGTAAACAAATCTCGCTCTTCGACGCTCGAGTGTTTTTCCTGATTCTCCCACGTTCACTTAGTCACGGGAATTTCTCCTCGGTTGCGGTCGAGTCCGAGATTTCACCCAAGGACTCCCGTACGCGCCATTTCCCATTGGACATCGATCGAGACGCCAACGAACGACGATTTTGTCGTGGCGATATCGAAACCCTATTTTCTCGCTCCTCGATAAATTAAAAGCACAACATTTTATTCGACGAAGAAGATAGCAATTTTTCTTTCCTGTTCGTAGTGGCAATTTATTCGGTCGGTGTACATGAAATGTCGGATTTTCTTTACGCGTGAACGTTTTGGTCTAATCTCGTTTATAGTCCTATCCATTGCCATACATGCACCGAGCTTATTCACGGGATCTTTCGCCAACCGACTTTCATTTTTTGAAACATTTGGCACAATTTTTACGGGCTAAACTGTATGAAAATGAGGACAGTCCGAAAAATTCCATATCAGAGTTTATCGATTCTAAAGATCAGAATTTCAGAAGAGGCATCTATGCATTAAAATCTCGCTGGAAAAAGTGTATCGAAGTAAATGAAGCATATTTTGATTAAATAAATAGCTTTTGAAAAAAGATATGCAGTTTTATATATTCGCTTAAAAATCCGACATTTTATGCGCACCAATCTAATAAATTCGATTTACGAGATTCTTTCAGAGCCAGAGACAGAGAAAAATGTTTTCTCTCGTTTCAGAGATGAGGAAAAAAAGCTAATTCGCCTTAATCGCGCGAAAGGTAGGAACTTTTTGTCACCGATAATTACGAGCAGGCCCGAACGAACGCCTCCTGCTCGACATCGGAGCACCTTTCGCCGCAGTATCTTGTCCAAAGTCACGAACCTGGTCTACTACTCGGTCTTGGCATTGCCTGGTTCGGTGTAGTCTAGCGTGTTAATGAAGCTTCCAATGAAATACGTACACGAGCTGCACGAGACACGCCGGCTAATGTCGTTCCGTGCAGATGCCTTAATGCGTGTACGCCTGCATCCACTGAAGTGTATCTATCTATTAATTCCTAGGTAAATTCTGTTGCTTACAGGCCGCTAAGACGCGATATCGGTACGTTCGAACGTACTTCAATGGACTCGAGTGTGAGTTGGTTTTCAATGTAAGAGTGAGTGACGGATGCGCTACCTCCGTAAACCACGTATCGATAATTGAGTTAGGCAAATGAAGAAGACGCAGGGATCCGTACTCGCGAAATTTACCGTTATTACGACGCGTTGGAAAGGAGACACGCGTGAAAATTGACGTAGAAGTCGAATTTGTTTCCGATTTTTTCGAGTCCTGAATTAGACGAACTAAAAAAAAAGACGCTGGGATCCCAACTCTCGAAATTTACCATTGGTACATGGCTTTGGAAGGAAAATAACGCGTGAAAATTGACGTAGAAGTCGAATTTGTTTTCCATCTTTTGTCGAGTCTTGAATTAGACGAACTACAAACTCCAAAATCTCAAAATTTACCGCTTTTACGTTGTTTTAGAAAAGGGACAACGAACTGAGCTGAGTTCGTTTCGCATTTTTTTCATGTTCTAAACTAGAAAAATCTAAAAAACGCAGGAAATTGTATTTACGAAATTCACCATTGTTATGTCGCTTTGGAAAGAAAACGCGTGAAAATTCACGTGGAAGTCGAGTTCTTCAGAGATCATTTTCGATTTTTTTCGAGTCCTGAATCAGACGAATTAAAAAGCGCTGGGATCCGAACTCTCAAAATTTATCGTTTTTACGTTGCTTTATAAAAGAGACAACGCGTGACAATTGACGAAAGAGCCGAGCTTGCCTCGCGTCCGTTTGGAGTCCTGCTCAAACTGCGTCGCTTAACTTCGTCGTTGAACCTCGTCATCGAGGAAACTGAAAAATCGTCGATCGCGGGAGATTAAACATCGAGTTTCCATCAAGCACCGACGTCCAATTTGTCGCGGGATTATCTCGTCAGGACGATAAGAAGATCGCGTCGATACAAAGGAAATTGCTGCTCGTTTCCTTTGAGATCGTTCGGTCGAATAGAATTTCTGCGTCGAGGATAGCGCGGAAAGCCGCGGAATCTATGTTAATGCGCGCAACGAATCGCGCGCGGACTGCACCGGGAAAATACGATATTTCGCGATACGTCGAGCCTCGATGCCGGTCCAAGGAGAGAAAACGAGAGAAGAAACAGGAAGAAGCGAGATCACCGTCTATATTTGCTTGCCTTTGTACTCGTCAAAGGCTGAACAAAGAAGAAAAGGAGAGGAAAAAAGGAAAGTACATACCGAAGAGTCTACCCGTTATCAAAGAAGAATGCAAAATACCCGGCGGTACTCGAGATCGGGTAGCAACGGATAAGAGGTTAAAGGGCCAGGGGGTTGGGCCGTGGTGAATTAATCGCTTTAAAAAAAAAGAAGAAAATAAAAAGCCTGGAGAGAGAGAGAGAGAGAGAGAGAAGAGAAGGAAACCCCTTTCCTTGAAAAGCTTCTGCACTTTCACTTCCAACCGAATGAAAAAAAATGCGCGTTTAAGCGGAGGACGCACTGATTCGAGCACACGGACGCACGCGTCGTCGCAGGATTTGTTTGAAGGGATAGAGACTACGAACAGCAATCGTGATGGTGGAATGAGTGAAGTATTCGTCGTTATAATTATTCGTAATCGTCTTTGACTGTTATCGCGCCATTTGGGAGAATCGAAAAATGATTTGGAAATAGAAAAAAGGAACTGTTGGATGAGAGAATCTCATTGGTGTGGAGAAACAATGGTTTTTTGGATTTAGTCAGGAGACGCGCAGAGCCGACAGTCACTCGTTAATGCGTGATTCGAGAAGAAGTAAAAAATTTCAAAAACTCGCAGGAGAAAGTAAACGATTGATCGGAAAATCTCATTGGTATGGAGAAAGAATCGGTGCTCGAATTGAGCCAGAAGACGCGTAGGACCGACAGTCACTCGAGTGCCATCCGTGAGTGAGATTGTTGCTCATTGATCCTTCGAAAAGGATTCATTCGTAAAAATCGAACTCCGCGCTTTCCATCGCAGCTACGTAAATTGCATTTACCTACCTACGAACATCACGTTTCTTACCTAAGTCGAACAAGATACGCGCACCATAGTGGAGCGCAGCTTCTCGTTACGAAGGTCTTACGAATTTACATAGATCCTATCGCGTTAAACGAGCTTTTCAATCGAGCTCCTCTCTCGTGAGAAAGTAAGCGTAATGGTGTTTTGGTACTTATCGTTTCGTAGCGATAGACGATAGACCTCGAATCTCGTTTCGGAACTCCTGTGCCTCGTCGACCATTCCAAAACGTCTTCAACGTCTTTTAGGCCACTTTCTTCGTTTCCTTTTTTTCTTCGTGCAGCAAGTAAAATGGCAATGACACGCGTGAATCTTCCTAATCGTCCTACCGAGGTTTTCTCGCATTGGTCTCGTCGATGAATTGTCAAAAAGTAACGAATTTCAAACGATTCGATAACCAAAGGTCTGACGAAACATCGTAGAGATGTTAATTTCGTTTCGTGAACAATTTCAAGCCACGAGCCAAACAATTTTATTCAGCGATTTTCATCGTGTCATTTTCCATTTTCCAGCAACGTTTCGTACGAAGCGTGCGATATCGATTTTTACATTCTCCGATTAAAGTAGGAATACCATCGCTGCCTCTAGTTCTCCCTCTCTATTCTCCCCTCCTCGATCTCCTTAAATTCATTATCGTCGAAGCGTGATCGCGGCGCCCTTCCTCCCCTCCCAAGAGAGAAGTTGAAAATACAGGGTAAAATAAACAGCATCGCCATAATACATTCCCCTTTAAGTCTCGTCTTTAATCCAGTGCAGGTATACCGAGCATGAATAATTGCTTATACCTGGCAAGGCAGTTATACCCTCGTTTTCGCGAAGGCGAAACGCCAGAGAGCCTTCGAATCCGCGAGAAGAAAATTCTACGACGAAGGATGGAGGAAGCAACGAAGTCGAGGGGGGTTAATTAAAAAATCGTTTTTGCCGTTAATATCGAGACGATTGACGACGACACGATCGAACGGATGTTTCCGATGATTTACTCAACCGTATAATCAAGAAGAAAGAACTATTCGTCTGTCCAACTTCGCCTAATTGAACGGAGAAATAAAATTTCACGAAGAAAAAAGAAAGAAAGGAAAAATGAAATAATAAAACGGACGAAAAAGTTGGAGTTTAAAGAATTCTCGCGTTATTTCGTTGGAAAACGAAGATGACTAAGGGGCACGTCGATAAATTCTCAGCGCCGTGGATTCAAAATTAACGAGTAATCGATAGTCGCGCGTCGAGTAGCTCGCCCGATGGACGACGAAACGAGGGAAAAATTCGCGTCGGGAAATTGCTCGTTCGATCGAACTTTGGTATCCACGGCGGGAAAACCGGCGGATCGTATTTACGACGACTTTATTTATTTGCACGAGTATGAAACGGGGAAGCGCGAGGAAGCGAGCGGGTCGTCGGTGGGCTCGGTCGATTCTCCGGTCGACGACAACGACGTTCTCCACGCGTGCGACGAAGGCGACCGAGGGGAAGAAGGGTAAAATAGGTAGAGACAAGAGAGGAAAAGTCTGAGAAGCCATTTATCCTCCGACTCTTCCATGCTATTTGTCCTCTTGTCTTATTCCACCCTGCCACTGGTAGTCTTGTATGACAAGTGGCACCACTTTGTGCCAAACCGTTTCTTCCTTTCTCTCTCTCTCTCTCTCTCTCCCTTTCTCCATCCAAACCCTTTCCTTCCCCTCGTCCTCGAGCCCCACGCTATCCATGCACAAAGGACGCGAGCGTAATCTCGCTAAAACGCTTTTCAGTGGCGCGCCGCCTCGCATTCGAAATTCGCGGATCGTCGCGAACGGCGTCGATTCAAACGAAACGTTTTTCCGCGTGCGTAGTTGCTCGGATGAGTCGAGCGTCGTCGCGTACAGGAGCGACAGGTGGCGATAAATACGGAGGGTGCTCGTAAGTCGTTCGACGTAACGTCGCGCGATACGATTCCTTTTTCCATCCGAGAAGATCTGTCCTATCGAAGGGCGCTTCGCGTCGCGTTCGCTTTGACTCCGTCCTGGAGGCACCTGCACGATTTTCTACGTGGATGCGGGCGTTAATTAACGCGTTCGACGTCGCTTTGGATTTTAGCGCGTCGCGTGCGACGTCGAAAGAATGGAACGAAGCGCACCGATTCGCGGGTTTCTCATCTTCACGCTCGACGGCAGCAAGAGAATCGTAATACATTTTCCTTGCCGAGTTGCTCTACTGTAGCCATCGAATATACATGTACATCGAATGTATCGTATTATTTTTGCGTGAATTACGTGCCTGATTTATCGATTTTAGAACGTTGAAGTTTATCCTGTACTTGAAATATGATGGAACGTTTATTAACAGAGCCATTTGGATTTTAGCGCGTCGCGAGTGACGTCGAATGAGCGAAGGAAAAAAATTGTATCGGGTTTAAAAATAAGTTCCCGTCGCTTGACAAAGGTTGGCGCCATCGGTAAGTTATGATTAAAATTGTCAGATGTAAAACGTCATTATCGTAAGGTTGGACATTTGTCAACAACATAACGATGAAACAGCGTGTCGCGCGTTAGACACGGCATTTGCCTGGAAGCATAGCAACGGTAAAAGAAGCGAAAGAGAGAGTTCGACATTCTCACTCTTTACCCCTACTCGAAAAAAATTAGGAGTTCGAATCGCACAGGAGAAGAAGGTTAAAAATTTCGTCGTCTAAAGAAAAGTTACGTTTCCTCGCGATTCCCAAAAATTTCTCGTCACGTTTGCTAAGTAAAGTATTAAGGTATTAAAATATTTCTTATTTGAATTAAACCACGATTATCCCGAATATCGGAACTAAATATCCCACAATCGTTTTCGCTTGCGTTCTGATTGTCGCCTGATTTCTTTAGTTTAGAACCTAGTGGTCCATCCTGTACTTGAAATATAATTGAACGTTTACGAGCACGGCTCTTTGGATTGCCCGAGTTTTATTTCCTGGCATAGGACAAACAAACGGGAACGAGCTGCACAAAGGTATCACTCTGCGATTTTAATCTTTGATGTTGCGCGAACACCGCGCCGTGTATTTTTAAAGAAAAGTTTCTTAGGCTCTCTGCTTTTCCCCCCTGTCTCTCTCCTTCTCTCTCTTTTTTTTTGTCTCTCTTTCCGTTTTTCTTACGACTGTTTCCTTTAACTTCTCGAGTCGGACAAGTCAAAGAAGCTTATTGTAGTATGATTTCAGTTCCGCGACAGCGGAAGCGGCTCTCTTCATTTCAAGAGCTTCCATTTTCTCGTTTTGCAGTCGCGTTCCTTTTGATTATCCGTGAACGAACGAAGCGGTCGAATAATCGCGTCTCCTCGTCGACGACTCCGATCGAACGCTTTCGCGTGCTGGTTCCCTCTTTGATATCTTATTCTCTCGATTTTTCGCGAACGATCGAATAATGGAGTTTTCGTTATTAAAGGTTTAACCTCCTACCCAAATTAAAATCACCCGCATCGAACATCTTAAACGCTAACTATCGACGTCGAATCCAAATCGTAAGCCTTGTTTATTAACTTTACGAGCTACGAAAATAGCGTATTTAAGCCGAAACGAGCGATCGAATAGAATTTTTAAGATCGCCTTCGAAAACCGCGTGAGAAATAATATTAATTTTCCTGCAAGAAAGAAATTCAACTGCGATTGTATTAAAATACGAGAACGTCAGTCTCTCGGGATGCGAATTTTGGACGTAGGGAAAGAAACGGAGACAAAGAAGGAAAACGCCTGTAGTAAATCCTGAAGTAACTAGGAAAGCGTACGAGAAAGGAGCAAAAGAACGGAAAGGAAGAGAGTAGGGAAGGATGGAGAGGAGGAAGGAGGAAAACGCGGAATCCGTCGTGCGTGGTCGAATCGAGCGCGGCACAATGGCGAAATAAGAGAGAAGATAGCATTGGAAAATACGATATTTTCTTCGGCTTTGGAGAGACGATGCGACACCGTCTGTCTATTCACCGGGCTATCGGGAAAAACACCGAAAGTACCGGGCCACCCTTCCATTTTATTCTCACGATCGTTTCTTCGATCGAGCAGCGCTTCGATCGCGCGGTGCGCAAAGCCGTGGCCACGTCGTTACCGAGAGAAAACAAACGGTCAGATTAAAGGTTATCGCGTTCGTTACCGCCGAGTCGGCGGTGCTACGTCGCCTCGAGAGGCGAACTGATTAATTCGTTCTCGTATCGAGGCGGTTGCCCGCGACGTCGCTCGATTTCCAAAGCAAGAATAGCCCTTCCTGCTAATTAATCGGTCCTTTTGGGTCGATCGTTTCGCCAAAGCGAATTTCGTTAGGATTACCGAGCATTTTCGTGGTATTTCCATGCAGACGTTCACTTCGCGGTGAGTTTCGATCGTCGATACTCGCGTTTGGGAGATTTTTGATGGCCAGTTTGGACGAATGGAGGGTTTTTTCATGATTCTCCAAAAATCATATGGAAAAAGAACTTAACGAATCGACATCGAGTTAAGCTAGATTTAGATAAGATTTTTTAATAACTGAGAGAAATCTTTCTCCGTGATTTTGAGAAAATTTTCGATCGTCTATACTCGTGTTTGGGAGATTTTTGGCGGACAGTTTGAACGTATGGAGGTTTCTTTCATGATTCTCGAAAAATCGTAAGGTAAAAGCACTTAAAGGATTGACGTCGAGTTAAATTGGATTCAGACAAGATTTCCAAAGAATAGAGAAAACAAAAGTGAAAGTCGATGTGTTTCTTGTCTCGTAATTAGTACAGGCGTTAACCTACGACGTCGAAAGTCAGAGCCATAATCCGTCAGTTTCGTCAGGCCTCTCGTGTTCACCTAGATTTAGACAACCTTTGCCAAGACCGAAGAGAAATCATTTTCTCTTACGTTTGAAAAATCTATGGCAGATAGCTTGGACGAATGGTAACCATTACCGTTCCCTAAAAATCATATGGAAAAAGGACTTGGCGCATCGACGTCAAATTGAACCGGATTTAGACAAGATTTATTAATAATCGAGAGAAATCTTTCTCTGTAATTTTGAGAAAAGTTTCGTGATTTCTCAGAAATCGTATGGAAAAAGGACTAAATTTAGACAAACTTTACCAAGAAAGAACAGAAATTATTTTCCGTAATTTCCGAAGGAGTTTCTTCGTCGACGCGAGTTTTGGCGAAATCGAAAAGCAACATAACGTACTTACAAAGTGCGGAAAAATTAAACGATTCTCCCTGAGCTCTACCAACGGCCAATGTCGACGAGCAGCTCCTTTCGCAACGACACACGGCTCTCGTACCCGTTTCTTCTTCTTTCCGCTCGGCGAACGGGCTTTATCGTCGTCACCAATCGCAATCGCCAGCTCGTACGTTTTAGTATCCAGTGACATTCGTTATAACGACTCCGTGCACCTATCCTGCGCGTATTTACGTACGCGCGTGTCCCTACGGTAAATCCGCGAGCAGATATCGCTTTCGTAGCGGACCAAGGATACCGATTAAAGAGTGGAGGGACCCGAGCGCACCTAAATACGCTTCGAGCGCAGCCGCACGTGCAAAACGTGGCGGCAGCTGCCCGCCGCTGCTATCGGCGTCGTTCCTCCCGTCGTTACGTGATTTTACGACGATCGACTTTACTTTCGTGTAGCGACGCGTCGCGAAATCGACCGTAAAACGAGCGAAATCGACGACGATCTTTGTCCTTCCTCGAAAAACGAGCGAGAGAGCGCCTCGACCACGAGGACCGTTAATCCGCGGCATTTTCCGCACGGTCGCGCGGAATTGATACTCATTTGACGTCGTACGTCACGGAGATAAATCACTCCGTCGTACGAGTACGAGTCGTTGGTCGACGTCTCGTGAGCGCGGGTTGTCGATCGGCTCTCGAAGGAGACGAAGGACATTGACATTGCCACGATTGCGTCAAATAATTTTGATCGCTTTGTCGGCTAGCAGTCAATCGATCGCGATTCGAGGAAAAGAATACAGAGACCTGTCTTTGGGATAACGATCAGGGATAAGTTATCGTCGATCAATTTTCATTTGTCTTTGAGCAAAGACTGCGCTATTAATTGGCTGTACGTGCTCGAAATGAACGAAGAACAAAGGATCAGCAGTATAGTTTGGGTTGCTTGTAACTATTGGAATCGTTTGACAAAATTATTTGATCAAAGCGTCAAGTAATTTTGATCGCTTCGTCGGCTAGAAATCGATCATTCGCGATTCGAGGAAAAGAAGACAGAGATGTCTTTGGGACAATGATTCCGATCAGCGATAAGTTGACATCGATCAATTTTCACGCGGTTTTCGAGGAAAGACTATGCTGTCAATCGCCCGTACGCTCGAAGCGATCAAAGAATACAGGGCTAACAGCATAGTTTGGGTTGTTCGTAACTACTGGAATGCCGTGGAAATGCTCGGCAGAAGGAATTCGATGGACGCGGTATTCGTGACTCGACGTAAGACGAATTACCGGCTGTACTCGTCTTAACGTGTTGATAGAATCCTCGAGAATTCTTTAACATCTACGTTTACCGCAACGACTCCTTCCATTATCGAGCAAGTCTCATTCGACGATACTATGCAGACTCAGTACGATGGTAGTTGAAAATGTTTCGCTAGCTTATTTTTAATTTAATCGTTATTAAAAATTTGTAGTGAATGTACTCCATCGGATACTATACGTAAAGATTGGTTTTGTTAATCGAAATGTGGTTATTTAATGCAACAAAGCAATGCGTGTACTAGATAGGGTATGGAGACTCCTGTGTTTTATGGATATTATGTTTTCAATTTTTTTACGCCGACTATTGTTTTGCGAAAGATTCGGTTATTATTTAGACGATTAAGGAAAGTTGTAAGAAGAAAATTAGTAATTTCTTGTTTATATTTATCTTCTCGCGTAACGTCTGCAATATGTAAACACGTAGAAAATGCCTGCGATCGTCAGGGGAGCGGTGACGATAAAAAATATAGAAACAAACGACAAAAGTAAAGTCCACAACAGTAATTTTGCAGTTTCAAAATCTCTTGAAAACAAAGATTATGCATTGTTGGGATAAACGCAGTCACATTGGGATACTTTTCGATGTCGTGAGATTATTCGTAAACTGTATCGATATTCGAGGGAATTGTTCGTGGAAAATCACTTAGTTACAGGACCACTATTGCCGAAAAACCCAATTTAACGATACAAAAAAGTGCTACCGCACGTACACAAGCCGAACGCCTTCGATAAGCTTCTCGATCGCTACTTCGTTGCTTTGACAGGTGACATAAGCGACAAGAGTAATATAGCGTAAGATAAGCGTAAATTCCCGTACTTTAACGAGTCTGGCTCATGATGAAGATTTTGGCCGGAACATGAATACGTATATCACGAGCCAGGTTCGCGGCAGAAAATCGGGCGCGAAGAAATTCTTTCTGATAATAAAACTGTCGATAGTAGCGACAGATTTCGACCCTTAAACTTTTTTTTTATTTTTGTTCGTTCGTTTACCGCGCGTTGATCACTCGGCTCGGACCCGGATTTCGTTGAGCTAAATGGGAAGGGGTTAAGACGGAACTCCCACGACTAGGCGCGCGAGGAGAACCCCTGCGAGCCGGGTTAGAGCCGAAGCCGTCTACGTCGTCGTAGTCGTCGTCTCGTGCGTCGTCTACGTCGCGCGTCGTCCGGAGCGCGGAGCGCGGAGTCGCCGGGTGGAGGGGGTGGCGGTGAGGACGCAGGAGCAGCGCCACGGCCGACCAATCGGAGTGACGAGTGCGCGTATCGCGTGCGCGCGTCGGTCGAAGCGCCCGGACTGCTCAGAACGAGCGTGGACGTCAACCGTGTCGCGTCTCTCGAGGCCCTTTCCTCGCGTCCAGCCCGCGCTTCGTCCCACGGCCCACGTTTCGCTCGCGTTCTCGCTCGTCGCGGTCATCGTCGTCGTCGTCTACGTCGAGAAAATCCGTTCGATCGGCGTCCGTCCGGCTGTCGATCCCTTCCAATCCTTCGAAGAAAAATCGAGCTCGATCTCTTCGTGGATAACGTCGACGAGGACGGGATAAACGTCGTCTTTCCTTTCTCGACTAAAAATCTATCGAAAGAGAAAGAAAGAGAGAGAGAAAGAGAGAGAGAGAGAGAGAGAAAGAGAGAAAAAAAAGAGACTTGGATCGCGAGTCGAAGGAGGGAAGGGGCAAACGTTGCGACCGTAAAAGACGAAGACGCTTTTACGAGCGCGTCCGAAACGATGGCAGGTCGTGCGTGAGGAACTCGCCTGGATCGTCGTTTCGACCGCGTACAGACACGTGTTTCCCAACGAGCGTACGCTCGCCTATCCGAGAGGCCGAGGGAATCTTTCGAAAGGGACGGAGAGAGAGAGAGAGAGAGAGAGAGAGAGACTCGAGATTCGAAGCGGCGCGTAAATAATGCCGCTCGTACCTCGACTCGGCTGTCCTCGTACTTTCGAGCTCACGTCGAGCTTCAGGTACGGCTGTTAGGAGCCGTCGTGACAGTCGTCTTTCGACGGTCGCCTCGTCGCAACGTGGAAAATACGCGGTGCGTTTAATTGAATTTTTCTCGTGACGTCGCGAGTGTCTATGTGAGTGTGTTCGTGGATGGTGCGTCGTTCTGTTTTCGCTTTCTTTCTTCTTTCTCGCGTCGAGACGCTCGGATGATCCTGACACCGAAGGCGCTTCGTTGTCAGCCTGGGAACGAGCCGAGTGGACGGTGACGTCAGGACGCGGCTCCGGGATTTTCAAGGATTTTCCTTTGCGCTCGCAGGTAAGAACTCGATTATACTCGATTCGGTGATAGCGCGAAATTCTCGTTGTTTTTTTTTCTGTTTTTTTTGATCGTTCGTTTTCTCTTTTCCTTCTACCTCGTCCTTGGAGATTCGTTCACGATTTCTTTGCCGCGGGAAAATCGCGCGAGTCGAAACGACCTACCAACGAGCAAACGAGCGACGAAAAATCGATACGACGGAAACCCGAATGGACCAGAAACATCGCGTCGGTGTCGTCGTGCTCTGTCACGGCCAAAATCGCATCGCGACTTTCAGCCTTTGATGGAAACGGAGCTAACAGCGAACGGTACGATCGAACGACGGATTTTGTCGATGTCGGCGTTTTTCTCGCTCGAACGTCGACCTACGTCGATTTCCAGACACGTGTACGATCTTCTGCACGAGGACAGACGAAATCGTTCTTTTATTCGATTCGAGGTTTTTTTTTGCATTAATTCGATGTGGTTCGAGTCAATCTTCGATTCTACTTTCAATCGTTTCCAATGCCACTGCAAAATCGCGGTTCAAAGTTCCAAGATTCGCGGAAAGGATTTGTTGTTCAAACGACAAATCGGTGCATTTTAAACCGTTTGAGTGCCACGAGTCTTTGCTGTCTCCCGTCGAGGGCAGCATTTTGCTCGCTTAACGAGCTTTCCAAATTTTGACGTACATTTATTTCGGTAATATTGTCAAATTACCATGTCATTAACATTGTCATTTGTCATAAGAATATGCTTATATCGATTTATCGATTTATTTTTCATTTCTTGAGTCGTCGATGTGCGCACGCGAAAAGACAATAAAACGAGATATCTCGTCACCCGTCCTCGATGTGTCAATAAAAGATGTACACCTACAAAGTATAATATTGTCCGGAAAATTCGTGCCGATTTTCGGTTTTTTTAAAAGAATTATTTATTATTTTATAATTTATATTGTAGTATTTTTTATTATATATTTTATTATATACATACAATAAATAATTATATATATTATATAATATTTAATAACTTTCCGGTCAACCCAATACGATATTACTCCAATTTTATCTTAATTTCGTAAAGCGTGCTGCGATTGTCGACTTCGCAGCCTAAAGCGCTGCCGCTTATCCGACAGAACAGAAGAAGCGCAAAATCGCTGCTTGGCACTGAAACGATTAAAAAAACCCGGCATAAATCGTGTCTTTCCTTTACCGAGGCTCTCGTGTGGCACGGTACCTTCGAGGAGACGCGATACCTCGAGGAGTCGCCGGATGTTTCATGGCACGATTTCGCGCGATATGCGTGCGTTTACGTAGGAGAAAAACGGTGGACCGGGTGGAACGTGCCGGGAATTTTCTCGCGTTACCCGTGAAAAGGGGAAACGGGAGTCGTAACGACACTCTCGATCGGTTTGAAACTCCGCTCGGAACGGAGCACAGGATACGGAGATTTCCTAGACCCGGCTAAAGGTTGGCCAAGTTCGTTACGATATCGTTGCGGCGTTACGATAGTCAGGTGAAAGTTAATTTATATACGTACGCGCGCGTATGCACACGCGCACAATGCCGATCGATACGTTGTCTCAGCGTATCGGCGAGCGATCTATCTCGGCTAGTTACGTATTTTGTTCCTGTTGTGAGAGTATCGTGCTTGCACGGTGATCGATAAGCACGACAATACGACGTACGACGTTTGCACAGCTTCTTGTTGTAAAAGTTCGGCGCTCCTGCGATTTTTGTCACTACGTTTTGGTAAAACGTCCATCTCTTAGGCAAAGATCGGTTGGTTCTTTTTTATGCGCTCTTGACACGATCGTACGATCGATTCGTCGGTTGATTAGTGGACTCGAGTGGACGAGGAATATTTACGTGAACGGGAGTTAATCGACTGTTGCTAGCGTTGAATTCATCTTCGGTGCGACTTGACTCGTCGCAAGGGAGCGCAGGAATATTTCTTGGGAGATCGTTATCTCGAGAAGCGTTTGTCAGAAGACAACCAAAATTCCTGTGACTTTCGAAAGATACGAACGATATTGTACTTAATAAATTATTTGTTTTGTTTTTTATTATTTTATCGTGGTAAAAAGCGTCGGGATGTTCAAGAATACTTTGCAAAACTTCGACTAGACGCGTGAAAAAGTTTCGAAGACGAAGAGTGCGTCGAAGTCGCTCGAGTTACGTATACGAATGCGTATTAAATTTTTTTTTTAAATTTCTATCTTCCGATGTTAAACTGATAATTTGAATCTCACGAAGTCGTTACGCCTAGAATCGATTCTATTTTCGTCATTTGTCGTATTAGACGTTACACTTACAATAATGAATTTTTCTAAATTATTTCTTCTTAAAACACATTTTATACGTAGAAAATCGTGCAGCAGTCGTCGGTTATTTCGATGTTAGGTTTCTTTTTGTCCTGACATTTTGACGAATCTCCTCGTAGGACGTTTCACATGTTTCGCATTAAAGATAAAAATTCGCCGGTTCTTTCCGCTTGGAACTCAGCTTTTTATCGAGGAGAACTCGAGTTTGGTCGCTCGGTAGGATTAGCACCGGAGGAGTTTTTCATCGGTTCCGGCGGTAATAACGACGTTGTTTCGGTCGCGTAAAAAAGGCATGACCAAGTGGAGATGGAGGAGGAAGTTATCGTCGTTCGAACCTCTCCTTGAGCGTTCCGACTCGCGCGGAGTTTAACCTCGCGAAGGGCTCGAAACAGGTTCCGGCTGGCCGCGCCTGTTTTACCGGGCAGTCGTACGAAAATATTGGTTCAGCCGTCGATGTCTTTTCGTGTCCGTCGCGGTACGAGTTACAACGAGCAAAACGATATCGAGACTCCCAGCGCGCTTCTCTGTAAGAAATAATTCCCGCGAATACGTACTTGGATTTCGCGGAATTGCGATGATCCATGGGATTCATGAGATCTCTCCATGGGGACGTCGAATCGTCTACGACGCCTCGACGCATAAAAAATGAGATTTATTCGCGAGGTAGGAGGAAGAAGATGCATTTTGTCTGAAGAAAGAGATTTTCAGTTAGCAAAACAGTTTTGAGACACTTTTCTGGACTCTTTGGTGGGGAATAATTCCTACCATACACGCTTGAATTTCTCGAAATTGCTACGTTCTATGGGATTTCTCCTTGGGGACGTCGTATCGTCCACGACGCTTCGATGAACGAAGAAATAAGGCGTACTTGGAAGACGGACAGGCGGAAATGCGATTTATCCGACGAACAATCGCTCGAAAGAATGTTTTTCTCGTGTTTGGCGAGACATAGACTTTGAATCAGACGAGATAATCGATAATGAGCAATTAACGAGAATTATTGGAAACACCATCGATTGGAGAGTGTGGAAACTCGATTCGATGCTCTCGAGTCCATCGATACATAAAAACTCAGTTTGGAGGCAAACAGAATCCACGAAGCCAGAGTCCGCGACATGGATGTGTGACAAATCGGTAGACCGGCTAGAATCACGGATAAATGTCGACGAGATCGATAACCCGTAATTCTACGTCACAGAGTCACGTTCGGTGCTTCGTTGCTTTCTCGACTTTTGGTCATCTGCATCCAAAAAAAAAGGAAAAAAAAGAACAGCAAAGTCTCGCGCAGAGGCATCAGGTTTCCACGGTGTTCGTTCGTATGGATTTGCGTCGAGCTGTCGAATCGAAATTCCATGCATATTCATGCCTTCCATTTCGGATATCGAGACTTTCGGGAAAAATGCTCGATATCGATCTCGCGATAACGAGAACCTTCGCGTAACAAATGTTCGATCGACGCGAAAGGAGAACGTAACGAACCAATTTTATTCTATCCATCAATTTTATATTTTATTTATTATTCTATAAATATTAGAGGGATCGAAAAGTAGTCAAAATGGCGAAAACCATTCATTTATTAAAGAAATCTTAAACACTAATCAACAAAATAATTTCCATCGTTTTCTAACATTTTTGATTACTTTCTTCGCTAGATCTATTATTAACCAATTTAAATCGATCGTTGCTTATGGTTGTCGCATGCGCATCGGCGCGAGAATTTTCCTTCCAAGTTGAAATTCAACGACAAGCGCGAGGAAGGAAGTTTATCGTCCGGTAAGGTTCGAACGAGTCGTTTGGAAAAATAGAGCCTCGAATCGGAATAACGAATCGCGACATTACCTTCGTTATTCGCGGGCGGAGCGAACGTTCTTTATCGATTCGGCGATTTCTCACGTACGACATAAATGTCACGAGCCATGAAATACAAGCGGTTTTAACTCGCATTACGCTTGTCTCGCGTCGCGATTGATAAAAGGATAAAAACCCACGAACATTAACACGTTTTACACGGGGGACGTAAATTACAAATTCAAATTTCCGAAGCGCCAACTGCACAAACGTTGCCACTGTTAAAAGGCAAAAATATATTTCGTCTCTGTTTCAATAGCAACTTCGCTTCTTGCGTTTTAATTACGAACTTCGTACAGTGTCACCTTTCGGCGACGCTGCTCCCATTTGCATAATTTTTCGAATCGTTCGCGCATTGTCTTTCACCCGAAATTTCGCGGCGAGTAACAAGACGTTCCGTGACTCGAATAACGTGTTCTCTACATCGTAAAACATTCGTCTTTTACGTGAGTAAACATCGCCGCGACGAGATGAAAATGCGGGTTAACGCGCTTCGTGCCATTAATCGACCGCGTTAGCATCGTCGACAGTGAATTACGACGTTGCGAGACGAGAAGTCGATAGACGCTTCGTCGAGTGGTGGTTCTAAAATTCGACTAGGAAAAAGTGGACGCGCGTGGGCGGTTCGATCGTCTCGAGGGAGCCTCGCGACCGAAGAAAAGAATTTCTTCTTTATTGGGGCTCTCGTTGTCAATATGGTATCGAGACGGGTCAAAAGGCCAAAGGGTCGCACTTAACGACCTATAGCGCGTCACACGTTTTTTTCTTCGCTCTTATCTATCGAAAAGTCGACATATCCGCGTCGGGATATCCTCAACGGATCTGCGATTGTCGAAAAAAATCATCCGTTCTTGCTTTTAGTCTGAACTTGGTCAATAATTTTGCAAGGATTTTTGTAATTTTGTAAGTTTCTTATATACAAAACTTTTCAAAACAAGGATGCACGCGCAATGCAACTTTTGGCTTCGCTTTGCGGCAGGTGACAAGAGTCACTCGTAGTAGCGAAAGGGTTAAAAAAAATCGCCGACTACCAAAAAGGACGCGAAGGGACGTTCCGACGTTAACAGACAAAAACGATCAGATTATATCTCGGAAATTTTGAAAAATCGTGAGTCGAAGGGCGGCGAAAATTGCGAATGAAGGAAAAGCCAGCTCAAGGTCCGATTGGAATCGGTCGTTCGAGCGTTAAACTCGATCGTTCGCGATATTGGATTTGGTCGAATGCGATCGATCGAGCCAAGGAGGAGCGAGTCGACCGTCGAAGGGTGGCCGAGGAGGGGAGGGGGCGGAAGAGAGTGAGAGAGAGAGGAGAAAGGTGGCAACGGGCGGCGACGATCGAACAGAAAGAAAAGGAGACAGACAGTGCGCATCGGAGGCGCGTTCTTTCGCATCACAATGGACCGTTACTGGCACAGGCGAGTCGAGTGGTCGTGCGTACGTGTGCGCGGTGCATTGTGCGTCGACGTCGAAGGGATTATTGTCCTCTGGCTGCGAAAGGATTTTAAAGGCCGCTCGTGGGAAGGTGTGGCGCGCGCCGTGGCAAAGAGGGGCGAAAAGGGGCATGCGGGGGAGAGAGGAAGGACCTTTCGAAATCGCGAACAACGAGACCGTTGTCCTCTCCTTGCGAATTTAGACGTCGTACCGCCGTACTCGAGGGGTACTTCTTCCTCCTGCCCTCTTCTCCTTCGCGACACGACGACCGAGTAAACTAGTACGTCGGTGTGGGTGAAGCAGGCGGATCCGAGGAAAGGAAGGAGAAGAAATTCGATTTTACGATGGAAAATGGCAGATGGTAAAGGCGCGTCGCGGTGCTTATTTCTTCGGGATTTTCGTCGAAGACGTTCCAACTCGCACCCTGCGGTAATATTCGGACGCGACGTTCGATCGGAATTCCATCTACCGACCTTCGACTTTCTCGTTAACGCGTTCGGTGTCGAAGGTAATTTTCCTTATTTTGTCGATAATTGCAAATATTCAAAGAACAAAGTGGAGCAAAGAAATAAATTTAAAAAGATATCGGAAGAAGGAGAAGCGACGTAGTATAGAACGTAAACCACCTTGTCGTAGAAACGAATGGCAAAACGATACACTTGGAACGCGTTAACCCTTTGCTATCCAAATTAATTTTTAAGTCGTTTCAATTTATCGTCGACCTAGCGATTTTAATTGAGCTTCCATATATTCATACGCTGTATAAAGTAGAAAGTAAAATGAGATTTAAGCCAAGGAACGTTATCGATAATTTTTGTTTGCCGCACATTTAATATCGATTTAAAAATCTTCTTTGATTTTTAGATCTTAACAAAAGATATCCATCTTTCGCGACGCTTCCATTTTCTCGAGAAACCCTCGACGTACTTTCACCGTGCGTGATTCGCCTCTTCGTAGACTCGATTTTATTCCATCTTCGCCTCGACGATCGAGAATCCATATCACTTTCGTTTCTTCGAAGGAACACGGAGACACGTTCGTCGTGCGTTCGTCGAACGTCCGGACGCGTCACGGCGAGCTAATCGCGCTCTATCGCTCGATAATTAGCCGACTGGTGTCCGTCTGAGGAGTCAACGCACCGTGGAGTCCCCGCGTTCATTCATCGTTACGGCGTTGCGTAATAATCGACGCCGGCACGTGCCACGAGCGGACGACAGGCGCTCCACGTCGACGAGGATTGAAACCCTGGAAAAGGGAATCGCTTTGGTCACGGATACCCTTCGACTTCGCAGCCTCGCCTCCGGGCGATACCTACCCTCTTACGATTCCATTTTCGAGGGAAAACTTTTACGCGAGGGACGCGATTTAGTGCCTACCTAAGCACGGATTGGATCAGCCATCGTTTAAACCGATTCCTTCTTTCCGATCTCCCGCGTCACGGAGACGTTATCGTTCTACGCGTTACCGCGATTACGATTATTGCTATTATTATCGTTATTACGAGACTAGGCGCTACTCGGTTAAACTGCGATATTCCGGAGTAATGGCTGACTGCGATTGCCGTTGATGTAGGATTTGAGATACTTCCTTGCTTTGGAATCGCCACGGTGATCCTCGATTACGTGCTGGTTGCTTTTTTTTTTCTTTTTGGTGTCCTCGCAATTATTATATTATCGTGGATTTGTGGTCACGTCTGTCTCGTTTTAGCCACTACTACTGGATAGTTATATTCGTGAGACTTCGTAACGATTCGCGTTCGTCTAAAGTTTTAAAGGTTACAAGGGAGTCTGCTAAAAATTAACTGGTCAGGAAAAGTGCACGGTAGGAAGCCACCGAACGTTGCCCGGTTGCATTTGGTGGCTATTACCGTGAAAGTATACTTTCTGCTGTATATATGAGAGGAACGATTCAGATTCTTTTTGGTATTTTTCTTGGAATTATTATCAAGGATTCGTAGTCAGCTGACGTCTGTCTGTTTAGCCACTACTACTGGATCGTTAACTTCGCGAGACTTCGTGTCCGTTCGTAATTAAATGGAAGTGTTAATTTTGAAGGTTACAAGGGAGTCTACTAAAAATTAGCTGGTCAGGAAAAATGCGTCGACAGTCGAGAAAAAATCGTCGCGCGCTCTACGAGACAGTAGGAAGCCACCGAACGTTGTCCGGTCGCATTTAACCCTCGTAACTATTCCAGCGTGATATGTTGCCACAAATTTGGTGGCTATTATCGCGAAAGTATGCTTTCTATTTTACATATGAGAGGAACGATTCAGATTTCATTTATTTATTTATTTGGGTATTTTTATTGGAATTATTATCAAGGATTCGCAGTCAGTTCACGTCTGTCTCGTTTTAGCTTTTATCGGTGGATCGTTAAATTTGTTCAACTTCCTGTCCGTTTGTAATTAAATCGAAATATTATCTTTAAGGGATACAAGGGAGTTTGATAAAAATTACGGGACTATGCGAAGCCACCGAACGTTGTCCGGTCGTATTTGACGCTCGTCAAATGCTGCTCCATCGGCGATGCGTTGCCAAAAACTTGGCGGCTTTTATTGTAAAAGTTACGGCACGTTCGGTATCGTCGGAGCGTGTTGCCGCGATGTAGGTCGAACACTGGAGAGGAAACACCTCTTCAGTATCAACGGTATTTTTATTTGACGAGTAGGAGGCGAAGTACTTAACGAGCACGTAATGAGGATAGAAGTGCAGCGCTCTTCTCGTCCCTTCGAACGTATTAAAACGTCGATTAGAACGTTTTCGAGAAGGAAATCTCGAAATAACTCGACTCCCCGTGGAACTAGACGGAATTCGTTCCAAATGGAAAGGGTTCGTTAGGAACGGCGCTTTTTACTTCTTATCAGGTAGGTGCGTATGAAATGTCGAATTTTCTTTACACGTGAACGTTTGTCTCCCTGTTTTCGTCATGCTTTTGTCTTTGGGATAACCTCGTTCATAGTCGTACTGCCCATCACCGGAATCAAATTTCAACAAAACAGATTTTTTCAAAAGTGTTCCATTTATCCAATCGATGTTCCATATTCCAGTTTATTGATTCTAAAGGTCAGAGTTTCTTTAAGACAGACATCCATGTATTTAAATCTCATTGGAAAAAGTAAATCGAAGCAAATGGAGCATATTTCGATCAAGTAAATAGCTTTTGAAAAAATATATGCAGTTTTATATGCTCGCTTTAAAATCCGACATTTCATACGCGCCAACTTAATAGCGACGTTCGAATAGTCATTGAATCAACGTCCGATTAAAACTTCGATA
>JAITYT010000192.1:1702017-1715042 GCA_025433975.1 Liostenogaster flavolineata | reverse complement strand
TCTCTCTCTCTCTCTCTTTCTCTCGTCCCTTATCTGAACAGCGTGTTTCTTGCCAAGAGAGATTTAAAGAAGAAGATAAACGTGATGATACGCGAAGAAAGGAGATCGAAACTCGGCAAGTTGCGTGCGTCAAGTGTAACGATGATTTTCATCGATGATGCCGCTTCCTTTTCTTTTTTATTCTCTCTCTCTCTCTCTCGTCCCTTATCTGAACAGCGTGTTTGGCATCAGGCTCGTATCTTCACGGGCAAACGCATCCTGGAAGCGTGGCGCTTCTCGTTAGAGCGAACAACGCGCTGCAGGCTCTACTCCTCCTTTTTAGGCTCGTTTATCGAAGGTTCGATCGACCTCTCCAACGCGTAATGGCCATTCTCTCTCGTTTGACGCGGTTTTTTCCAACAATGGCCGAGGCGTTACTAAGCGAACTGATCGATGATGGTATTCGAGGCAAGCGTACTTTCCGATACGTACCGAGAGAATTTTCTTTTTTTATTCCATACGGAATTTTCTCGATAAATAGATTTCTTCGAAAGGGTTCGACCTTTCGCGAAGTTCGAACTTCGAAGTTCGATGATTCGATAAAATAGCGAAATATTCGAAATATTTCCAATTTCACCTTTCAGATCGGAGATCGAGAGACGATGAGTTCGGATGGACGTAATCGAGGTTCAGACGCACGTAAGCGCGTATTGGCGCATACTTTTGCAGTTGTGCATCGTTCTCGACTCGAAACATCGTCCTTCGATGCATCGAAATCGCTTTGAGTCGCGACTCGCGCTTGCCAGCATCGAAACGAGTCGAGATTTTTATCGTGATTCTCGCTCGCGTTTTGTTTCTCCACTCGGACCCTCCTGGCGAGCAACAATCTCGCGCTACCTATCTGCCATTGGCACGGGGTTCGCGTAATACGTCGACGCGTTCGATCGATCGATCGGTCGATCGATAACAATTACTTTGTTTCTCGCTGCGAGAGCGATCCTTCGAAGCACGAATCTTTCATTTTCGTCGAGACTTTTAACCTATTGGCTTAATAACGTACTTCTTCAGTGACGATGATAAAACGGAAAATGTCTTTCAAATGATTTCTACGCGAAGAACAATTTTTTCACATAGAGATAAAAAAGATTCGTTTTTAATTAAGTAGGAGAATTTAAAAGTTACGTTGCGCGGAACCGACGAATCGCTCAAAAAAAAATTGATTTAAACCGATGAATCAAGTCTCCTGAAGTTCAACGAGATTCGAGAAGATCGATTTCCTTATCGAAGAGACTCTTCAAGTGTCATTAAACGCAACGCAAGATTTTTCGAGATCGCTAATCGAGATCTTGAGATCTCTTAAATCGAGATCGTTTCGCGTTTACTCTCTCTCTCTTCCCTTGGAGCGTTTGTAAAACGATTGTTGAAAAGTACGACGAAAGGAGAGAGTGCTAAGAGAGACAGACACCATGCGTTCTCCTTCGACACGAAGCGAAGTACCACGTAATCGATTCCTTTGGTGCTCGAGTTAAACGCAGATGTTCCGAGAAACGATACTTCGCTCACCGAATCGGATTCTCCGACTTCGATGGACACCCAAAGGATACTTCGAAAAGGGAAGAAGAGCGAAGCTCGCGCACGGAACCGCGGATTTTATTATACAATTACAGAGCAGCTGCAGTTTGGCTCGCTGCGAGTAAGGAAATTGAGGCGGAGAGGCGAGTGCTACTCTTGGTTATCACCTTCGTAGAAAATTCATAGCGGTTTAATGGCCGTCGTCGGGCCGCTGAATTCGTTCCGACGTTAAAGGCGAATCTTTTCCGCGTCGTCCAACTGGGCGCCTCGTGGGCTTTAAAGCGTCTACGTCGTCCACGTCCTTCTCGACAACGTCGTTGTCCTCGAGCTCGTGAACCTTCGGTTAAATTTGTCCGATACAAACCGCGAGTAACGTCTCTTCCTTCTCTGATTCTTTATGAATTATTACGCATCGAATTTATACGACGACGTGACGAAAAATTAAAGACAGTCGTAATTAAATAACAACGAACGAATATCTTCGTTTTCCGCATCGAACAATGAAAATGTCGTTGTTCTAATGCCATAATCTAATGTTTCTTGAGACGTAATAATTTTAAATATCTCCATTTTGTAATTTAAATTCGTAATTTCTAAAAAAAAAAGATAAAATGGAAAAAATGGCTCGACGATTCCGTCCACGCCGACAATTTCTTGTATGAACGGATTACTTCGATGCCGTCACGCGCTTACCGTCGATACGAAAGGACTTGAGCCTGGCAATCGACTTCCCTCGTACGACGCTCGTACAAAGTCTAGATACCAGACTCCAACATCCCGCCGACGAGGACGTAAAATTTCACATAAACTCTAGTTGCGCCAAGGCGAGGGGTAATTCGCTGATGGAGGGTGATCGGTGCTTGACAGCTGCGAAGGAGGACGATCGTTAACTGTTGCCTTAAGCTTGCGATTTTTTAATTAAGGAAACAGCGTGGATAGATCCGTCATACGTTCGATACCGTTATAATCGTATCGATGGTCGCTCGTGCGCGTCGTCCTCGTCGACTCGCGTCCATCGGCCTAGCGGTATTCCGATTTTTCTGCGGCGAGACCTGGGCGACGGAAGCGACGCGGAACAACGACGTCACACGGCTGACGACGCGCGCCAGGAAACGATTAAATCGTACCGTGTCGCTAACTAAATTTATTGCAGCCGTGTTTCCTATCGTAACGCGTAACGGTTGACTTTTGCTTCGCCTGGAGCATCGGTCGAGCCTCGAACTGTCCGCCGGTGATTTAGAAGCTGATCGTGCCCCTTCGTCCCCCTACACGTACTGCATCAGTAATATTTACGACGGCTTCAGCCAAGGTTGCATCGATTAACTCTTGAGGCTACAGGATTTTAGAAAATAAAATAGATCCATGTTGCATGGAAATTTTATTCTTTTTAAATTAAACAGAATTGACTTATTTTTGTTAATAAAAGAAAATCATAGTATACGAACATAAATATAAACATAACAAAAAAATCAATACTATTTTTGTTACAGGATGGGACTGAAATAGTCCCATCGTACCACATGTGTTCACGAATGGTACTTATTAATTCTTTGGGCCACGGTGGTATTAAAAGTGTCCCACCTTTTTGATGCGTGGGTATGCATGGTGCCCCAAAGAGTTGATCGTCAGTCGATCGGACGAATGTTGTTCGATTATTGATCTTTTTTTTTGATATCGTCGACCGAATGGTTAGGTCGTCGTCTCCTTCGTTTCTTCACGTTCGTCGTGACGATCGTAAGATCATATTTACGAGGGCTTGAGTCAAAATCGCTTCGGTTAATCCTCAGTAGATCAGACGCGAGTCCTTCGTTTATTAACTTCATCGAGACTCTCCGACGCGTTTCGTTCAAGATGTTTCTGATATCTTCGATCGGACCACCTGGTCGTACTTTAAAAATGTAAATTCGAAAGTTAAGTTCGAGTTCGCACTCCTAAAGTCGAACTTCCATCGCAGCGCGGCCTGTGCTTTATCTCCAATGCAAATTGCTGGCCCATTTGCATCCATAGCCGTGGCAGCTTGTCTGTCTCTCGAAATTATCAAGTTTTCATAAAGATTGACTGTTTTTAGGATACATTCTTCAAAACTGCACGATACTTTTGCACCGTTTTCTCTATGCGACTCTTAATTTCATTTCAATTCGATGTATTTATACGCCAGATCAACCGCGATTCAGAGATCACCTGCTATTTATAATATAAGTACGCTTCTTTCGTGGCAATCGTTGAAAGTTCGAGGCGACAAGCGGCCGTTCTTCGATCTCTTGCCAATGGGTTTTTATTCTTCGATCTTTCACCCATGAATTTCCATTTTTTGATCTCTCACCTATGAGTTTCCAGTTTTCGATCTCTTGCCCATGAGATTCCATTCTTCCATCTCTCACCTATGAGTTTCTATTCTTCGATCTCTCACCTATGAATTTCTATGCTTCGATTTCTTGCCCATGAGATTCCATTCTTCGATCTCTCCCATGAGTTTTTTTTCTTACCAGCTAGGCAAAGTCGTCGTCGATCGAATCGCACTCGTTGAACGTCTTCGGCGACAATGCGTCAAATCGGTCGAATTTAAGCCACGCGCATCGACACGAAAGGATCTTTTTGAAACTTCCTTTCTTCCTCGATTTCTTCCGGTTCTGGCGCGCTTACGTTGGCAACGACGTCGACGACGACGATAGGGAACTCGTTAAGGGTAATTAATCGCATTACGAGGTTCCAATGCACCGCTAATAAGCGAAGGTCGAGGCTAGGGCTGCGAGGACGTCAATTAACGGTTGAAAATCGAGCATAATGGAATTTATTTCGATCGGCGGCGCCCTTGTCTCCCCTTTTTACCGTTTCTCCTTTCGAACGTAACGGGACGCGGTCTTAATCGAATGCCTCTCCTCCTCCTCCTCCTCCTATCCACCACCGGCAATCGCTTAAAACTGAAGCAGAACCGACGGGTAACCGTGTTCACAAGGGTGTGGAAACCCTCGTAGCCGAGGCATCGATCGTGCCTTGATCTTCGAAATCGACAAGGAACGCGTTTCTTCCTTTCTATCCTTCCTTCGTACGGAGAAAAAAGGACGAAATTCCACGAATCAAGGGATCGGAAACAATGGATTTCACTCGCGCTGCTTGCTTTTTATTAAAAGGAAAACCATTTTGTCGCTTTGGTTATACCCTAAATATTTGCGAGTCGGCAATCGTTCGATGAAACTACATTTGCAGTGTTTACTGCATTAATTTCATAAGCGGATGCGTGTTTATCCAGGCGTTCAGTCACGACGCTTTCAACCAAGTCAATACGAGAATAAATATTGACGTTCACTGCGTCCACGGCTAACATTTGATCATCCAAGTCAGGATACATCAAATTCATCGGATTCCATATTAACTAGAAAATAGTGCTTCGAGAAATTCTAAAATTTTGAATTATTTCATCGAACAAACTCGCAAACCTCGAGTTCTACTAACTTTTCCGGAACAACTTCGTCGACTTACTGGAATTTTCGAGGATCAACCGATCTTTTATCAGACCAACAAAGCGAACCACTAGCGAAGCCTGGTACGGGTGTTCAGTGTCTGGTCGAGTCTGGCGAGTGCTACGTAAATTTGTAGAAAATTTGTAGAAAAATTATTTCTAACCTCAAATTTCATCCCAGACGACCTAATAAATATTACGAGCAGAACAGACGAGCATTTAGAGCGACACGTGTAAAACGAATTTTTTTTTTCAATTTGATTAAGATCTGATTTGATTTGAGTTCAAATTGACCGATTCCTACGTTCTTCGACTTCTTGGAATCGCTTCCTCGAATTTTTGAGGATCGATCGATCTTCTATCAGACCAAGAAAGCGAACCACTTGGGTCGCGAGGTCGCGGAAACATTTTTCAAACGTGGAGATAAAGGGTACCCGCGAAGTCTGGTACGGGTGGTCAGTGCTACGTGCTATTTATTATGAGCAGAACAGACAACGAGACCCTTGCGGCGTACCATGCAGCGCGTTTATAGCGACACGTGCGGCACGAATACGCTCAAGCGGATTATAAAGTTGCGGTTGGGGATTCTACCTGGTTTAGCTGCGACGGTGGTAGCAGGCAACGGAGAGAAAGAGCCACGCTGTCCTCGTTGTTGTCGTAGTGGCGGCGGTGGTACGCGTTTACTTACGTCGCCTTGATGTTTGACCCTTCGCAGTGCGAGTCGTCCGACACTCGACAACCTGGATAAGGCTGTATCGGTTTTCTCGGTATCGGTGGCAACGTCCAACGACGCTTCGAGTAGGTATAAAGCGAGCATCGTCACGGAGGAACAAGATCTCGACCTTGTAATCCGCGATGATACGCCTTCGTGACACTATCGAGCAGTCGTTCGAAGTGGTTCGATCGGATTGCAATTCCTGGAGAAGAGAATTGATTTTAGGGGAAATTCGATGCTTCTCGGCGATGTTTTCATCAGCAGGTTAGCTCAGTTAGGAAAGTTAGTTTGGCCTGGTTGCTTGGTTATTCGTGCGTGAATTCGATGTTCCTTGGTGGTGCTCTCATTGAAAAGGTTAATTTAGTCAGCCAGTAAATCGCTTACTTCCGCGCATTTAGGAAGATGTCTTATTTAGAAGCACATAGGCAGATATTGCTGCGTGAATTCGATTAATCGAAGAAAATTCAATGTTTCTCGATGTTCTCACCACCAGGTTAATTTAGTTAAGAGAGTTAGTTTGATGAGTTTGCTTGCTTATTCGTGCGTGAATTAGACGAATCGAAGAAAATTGGACATTCCTTGGTGCCGTTTTTATTTGAAAACATTAATTTGCTCAGCCAATAAATTCCTTGCGCTGCACATTCGTCTTAGTGTATTATATCGTCTTATAAGATGTCTTATTTAGAGGAGCATAGACATTGAAAATATTAATTCGGTTAGTCAGTAAATCTACGCGCGCGTAGAAAGATGTTTGGAATACTATTTGAGTGGACGAAATTTGTCGGAAAGCGTAAAATCGTGACGGGAAATGCGAGTACACGGAGCGGTTCGTGCCAACGAAAAGATCATCGACCCTTCGGCTTCTGTTTTCCGACAGTTGCTCTCGGAACACGGCAAACGGCGACGCCTCGAGGGATTCGCCCTATCGTCGCGCGTCAACTTTAAAGGAAATAAGGGCCGTGGTTGACGGCGAGGTGGAAGTCACGAGAAAGGAGGGAAATTAAAACGAATTAAAAGTTGGAGCGAACGGAAGACGCGCATCAGCGTAGATGAAAGCAAGCAGCGATATCTCGACGATTAATAGCAGGGAATTCAAACCGCGACGATCTCCATCCTTCGCTCTCGAGAACGAGGCTCGAAGAAGTTCTCGAAAGAAAACCGATGGAAAGGAAGAACGATGGAAGCCATAAGGGAGCGCCTCGATGGAATTCTTTTTAACCACTCGAAAGAAAAAAGAGGAAGGAAAGAAAAAGAGGAAATAAAGTAAAAGAAAAGATTTCAACCCGAGATTTTCAAGAGTCACTCTGGCGATAAATAGCCCAAACCACGTCGATTCCCTTCTCCCCTTCCTTCTCCTTCGTTTCGCGACGATTCGATTCCCTTCCACCGTCTCTTCGTCGTTTAACCCTCTCATTTGGCGCCTCGACGTCGAGCACGTTGAGATCCGCTCAGAAGCAAGGCAATAAGCTCGAAAGAAGAGAGACAAGGAGGATCGGAGCATATCGGAGGTTCGACCTCGAACGTGACGCGAAATTAGATTGAAATTAAGAGGCCTCGACATGGCGCCCGTTTCCAGTCTACGTGCGTGCGTGCGTGTGAATACCAGCGCGACGGATGCGCTTTACGACTTGGCGCGTTCAATTCGCGGTGTTCCAACTACGTACCGCTTTTCGTCGTCCCGGATGCGGTCCACGCTCGATGCTAGAACCGTTTTTGGATAAAGGGAGCTGCTAGGAGGGGGTGGAGAGGGAGAGGGAGGACGAAGGAAGCGAAGTAACGTCGAAACTCGTGGAGGATGCGAGAAATATCTCGTCGAATGGTTGGAAGCGTCGTTGGCATTACGAGCGATAAGCTAGACGCGAATTTCGATTCTACTCGAGTTGTTCCGAAGTACTTTCGTTAACGAAGTCGAGCGGGTGCGCTTGTAATTAGTCTCGGTATTCGTCGGTAGGGACGTCGAGGACGAGGATGAAAAGGAGAAAGAGTCCTTCGAGAAGGACGCTTTAACCAGGCGCCAAAGTTTGATCCCCCGACGAGCGACAGCTCCTGCGTCTAGCATCCAGTCGACTGCTATCGCGTTTCGCGAATTTCGCGAGTTACTTGACGCCGTTATTTTTAGTTCGCGCACTGCTCTGCTGTTTTCTTCTAAAAGATACCGGTAGGCGACTAAGGGATTCCAGCTAGCTTCTTTGACGTCGTCGGTAGATAAAGAAGCGAGTCGCTCGTTGCCATGGAAACTCCGAACCTTGCTTTAGTCGTGATTAACAAACTCGATCGAAGAATTGGAAAACGCTTACGCTTTTGGTTGGTCTGAAGTAAGAGAAAAGAAGTTTCTGAAAATGGAAAATCGTCTCTGGATGTGAAACTAGTCTGGCTCACTTTAGTATCATTAAAGCGTTGGTCTCGATATTAAGCTTTGTTTTAAAAGATACTCGCAGAGTTAAATAAAATATTGATTTCAACTGGCTCTTTTAAGGTCGCCAGTGAACAAACGATAAATCGTTTGCGACGATAAAGACTCCCAATCGTGCTTTGATACCGATAAAGATACAAATTCGATTGAAAAGGTGGAAAATGCTTTCACGTCACACCAAAGTGCAAAAAAAAAGAAAAACTTCTTCGAAAATCGATTTAAGTTGCCCCCAGGCGCCTAACTAGTTTGACTCACTCCAGTGTCATAGAAGTGTTGGTCTCGATAGGACGCTTTGTTCTAAAGGACACTCGCGGGGCAAAATAAAACGTCACTTCCAACTACTCTTTTTAAAGTTGTCGATAAAGAACAAACTCGATTGTTCGAGAAAAAGACAGTAAACGCGTTTACGTCGCAACAAAGTACAAGAAAAAATAAAAAATTCCTTCAAAAATCTATTTACGTCGCCTCCAGATGCCTAACTAGTTTGACTCGCTCCAGTGCTGTTAAAGTGTTGGTCTCGACACGACTCTTTGTTCTAAAGGAGGACACACGCAGAGCTAAATAAAACGTCGGCCTTTAAAATCGTCGATAAAGAAACGAACTCGATTATTCGATTAAAAAAAAAGAGAAAAACAGAAAACGCGTTCGCATCGCAGCAAAGTACAAGAAAATCTCGCTTCAAACAATCCAAAACTATTTCGATTCGTTTCTCCGCGATCCGAATGCAGCTCTCGATACGACAGGGAGTCTCGCGATTGAAATGACGATCGAGGAGCATCGATGACGATCCACGACACACGGCAGCTCGCTCTAAAAATAATCGACGCGTGAATCGGTACGTTCATCGACAAGAAGGCGGACGAGGTCGGGTCAAAGGTTAATCACGGCACTTTGCTTACCTTCGTTCGTCCCCCTTCGATGGCTGGCAGGCGAGCTCGTTGCGGTTCGATCGCGAAAGGGGGACACACTCGGAACAATGAGCACCATTATGTAGCGCATCGCTCGTGGAAGTCGAAGCGAGAAGAGTGTCGTCGGGTGTGGCGCCTTTTGTTCCTATCTCTACCTTTCTCTCTCTCTCTCTCTCTCTCTCTCTCAGTCTTTCTCTTTCTCTCTTACAGCCGCGTCACCAGCAGCAACAGCAGCCGTGTTTGCTCGCATTGCCATTCGTTGCATCCAGCGACTACCTGCCTGTGGTGGATAAGTTTTACACCCTGATGGTTCCACTTGCGCGTTCGTGAAACAACCTTACGCGAACGGAGAGAAGTCAAACGCATCGAACTTGTTTCCGCTTCTCATGGATCTCGGTTTCCTCCCGTGAACCAACTCTTCTTTCCTTAGAAGTTATCCGCGTTGGTCGTCTTGTTCGGTGCGCTCGTCTCCGTGCTCCTGCTAAGTGAGATAGAGTGCAAGACCGTGAGTTCGAACCGCGTTTTTGATTTTCGAATCGCTTTTTTGGTACTTGAAAAGCGTTATAGGTCTTCAATTTGCATTTTAGGTGTTGAATTTGCGTTTTAGATGTTCCGATCACGTTTTCGGTGTTCGAACCACGTAAGATTGAAATCAAGATCGCAATCGACAGCGCGTTGGTCGACAGCAGAGTTAAACGCGGCGTTTTCTCGATCCTCGAGCGAACGATCGAAGTTTCGCGCGTTCTTGGAGAACCTGGCGCCTCGCGTGTCAAGTCCAACGCGTTCGCAAAGTGTCGGACAAAATTCGCACGTCGGTCTCTCGGAGAACTGCACGCGAGGAGGCGTGGATTCCTCGATGAGTCTTCGCAAGACCACTTCGAGAGTCGAGATTTTCGCGTACGGAATGCCGATGTGAACGGAGAGAAGCGTACGGGCGAAAGGGAGGCGAAAGGAACGCACGGAGCCTCTTTCGAACAAAAATGTCCTTGTCGAGGGTTTTCGCGTTCCTTGGACCGTTGTCGCGCAGCTGTTAGTTGAGCGCGTGTTAGTCGAGGCGTGGTTTCGAAAATTCAATTCCTTTTCTTCGTCCGAATACACGAAGCGATCGCAGAAAGTCTCGCTATTTATTTCTCTTTTATCGCCGTAATTTTGCTACCTGGATCCTGGATAGAAAGTCGAGGTTACGAGTGATCGTTTTTCAGCCAAGATGGTCGTGCTGGTGCCGTTGAGCGCCTTCTGCGCTTCCGGGGTCCGTCGATTGACATATTGTGCGTTCGATCCACCGTTCGACTCGAAGAAGCAGACTTTTGCAATTTCGGTCGTATTGAATGCCAGCTGTGTGCCATTAACGTAGGATTATAACTTTTCTCGAAAATTCCTACGAAAGAAATTGAACATCGAATTCGTTTTCGTTGTCCGAAAAGACAAATCATTCAAAAGTTTCGTACGGAATATCATTATTAAAAAATTATTGCTCGATATTACGTGACGACTATAATTACTATTTTTATTTTTGAGACGAGATTGACAAAAGACTCCGAATGCCGAAGAAAGGATTGAAGTAAAATTATTAACTTTTTTCGGAAATGCATAGGAAAAGAAAGACACGTTCTTGCGGAAATTTTAATATCTCGTGCTTCGATACGTCGTAAGCGATACTTTGGAAACTCATCGAAGTTCGAAGGTGCTGTCATCGACCGTCGTCGTGACCGAATGCTCAGCTCCAACGCGTCTTTTCTTCTTCACCGCTATTTTCCCAGGCTGGTGGGACGCGACCGCTTCGTTATTCGTTCGATAATCCAATTTGTTAAGCTCGTTCGCTCTTGTCCGCCGGTTTATCCGATAAATTTCGATGGGAAGACGTTGCTTTCCCAATAATTGCGCGATGGTTTCGCGTGTCTCGCTCCGTCCACGATGAAGATTACTTAAAACATAAAAGGAATCAAATTTATTCCATTAGGCTGTTCGGAAAGTAACTTCGTTTCTTCCCAATAGTTTATCATAAAAAAGAACATAAAAATTCCCGAACAACCTAACAGTTTCAAAATATTGCTGTTACCTGAAAAAAAAACTACGGAATCGACAACGGGATTAAATTTTTTTCGAGATTTTCTTCCTGGAATCTTGAAACCTAGCAAATACGTAACCAGATCGATTTTCCTTTCTCTCTTAAAACGACCATTTTTCGTCTCGCAAATTCACAGAAAACGTCGACAACGAGGTGCGTTCGGGTAGAGCTCACGTTCGAGGATTAACTCGAACACGAAACACGATGTTAGAGATCAGCGCGCGGAACACGTTCTAATCGTCCGATCTGGCGGCGATGCGAGCCTTGGCCTTCGCAAGGCGCGCTAAAATTCACACCGACGTCCGCGCGACTAAAAATAGACGATTCGCGGCGAAGCGTCAACGTCCGATCGTCTATTTTTATACGCGTCTCTCTCTCGCGCGTGAAACTGCATTTTACGCGAACGCATAATGCGCGATCAACGTAATTAAATTCCGCGACACGCTCGGCACGACAGTCGCGATTCTACAAAACGTTCCGCGGCGGAAAATTTCGAGACGCGTCACCGATTGAAATTTACGACGTTTCTTACGTTTCGGACGTGCTTTTTCCTTCTCTTTAAGCTTCCTTATCGCTCCAGTCCACGATGGATCTTCTAATTACGCTCGAGATCGTTCAGGTCGTCGAGATGCGCCGAGATCCTCCGTCTTTTTCATTTTTTTTTTTCTTCGTCGTTGCTCCTCCTTTTTTTTTAGCAAGAGTCACGACGTCCGCGCTGCCGTCATCGAAAGCCCCTTTGTGCGGCGTTAATTCATCGTGCCTTTCTGTGCCAGCGATTAATCTTGCCGAGAGGAAACACCGCGCGCTCGCGTCTCTTGTCGGTGCGACGCGATTTCCGTCGTAGCTCGAAATCGTTTCTGTCCTCCGACTCGAGGGAAAGGGTTTCCTTCCATTGTTGTGCCACCGACCTGGCTAATCCCTCGGCTCAGGTGCAGCCTACCGCGGTGTAATACGGTCGCGGGACAGCCTTCCGCGTTATTTTTGTCATTTCGGTCGCCCCTCTTCGAAGTGGAGCGGGACAGAGCGAGCTGGAACGAAGGAGGAGAACGAGAAAAACGAGAGATGGAAGAGCCATCGAAAAGATATGGCGGAGAAGGAGGAGGAGGAAGAGGAGGCGGTTCAGAGGGGAAGACGCGAATGAGACAGTGAAACGAGGAGGAAAACTGTAAGCGGGAGCGACGAAGTCAAAGATCTTGGATAAATTTATCGTTCGTTGGGATCTCGGAGTTTCGAGATGCGACTCGTGCGAGAGGAGCACGCTTTCGTCCGGGAAATACGAAGTTTCTTTATTTTCCATGGGATTTTCGATTCTCGCGTAGTCCTTCGGTTTAGTACAGAGGCGATAGGGCGAGTGATTAGTACTTTTTATCGATTTGTGAATTTTTTAAGAAATTGTCGGTTTGTGGGTATGAAGTTTGTCAGTTGCGTCGATTTGAATCGAGGTCAGTTGCGAGAAAAATACGCGAAGAGAGCCGGAGACTCTCGAGTGTTTCTCGTGCGACCGTACGATCGTCGAAATAAAATTGCATTATATCGTCGCTCGAGAATATTTGTCGGAATTCTCCGATATATTCGATGACACTGACGAAAGCGGCGGATTTTTTAAGGGAAAGTTGTCTGCCTGTAAGTACGAGATTTCGCAAAATCACGTTAGTGCAGTTTCTTACAGCTCAAATATCAATAAAGAATTCGAAGCGCACTTCGAAGTGAGCGTAACTCAGAAAATAATCGTCCCAAACGACTGCACAACGCGCTTGTACGCTCTTCGGTACGCGTTTGGATCAAATCGATGCCAGCTGCGAGAAAAATGCGCGAAGAGAGCCGGAGACTCTCGAGTGTCGCTCGTGCGACCGTACGATCACCGAATAAAATCTCATCCTACCGACGCTCGAAAATATTTGTCGAAATTC